>RYFJ01003730.1:0-32531 GCA_003991445.1 Oryza meyeriana var. granulata | reverse complement strand
TAAAGAAAGAGACGGTTGAAAATGCTCTAACACACGTGACCAAATGAATAATGTTTAGTATGCTCACTCGGTGTACACAGTGTCCAGTGGTATCTACCGCTAAGATATAACTACACGGTTCACAAAGCCGTTCGTCGTCCATGTACCGATCGAGTCTACAGCAAGCTAGAGTAACGTCTGCTTGATTGCATGTATCGGTCGTGGACAGATCTACCTTTCTCCTTGCAGTCTTCTCGTTCTCCTCTACCTCCTCTTCCTCGGCTGTTGGAGTTAGCACGGGCGTTTGGTAGGCCAACATCGACGCTTTCACTCAGCATGGGTCATGTATAAAAAACAACGGATCTTGATAGCTATTTTGTCCCTTGACTACAGTCACAAGTCGCATGGATAAGTGAGGAAAAAAGTAATGGGTTGATATAGCAATTTGTTCTCGCCTGCCTAGTATTGTCCATTCAGGACACTAGGTGTATGACATGCAGTTTAGGGTCAACACATCGAGTTGTGTCTACAACATTGTGGTCGCTTGAAAATTCACTCTCCGACGAAAGCCTTTGCGGCCAAACAGCCAGGGCTCCGGTTTTCTAAAGCTGGCTGTGAAAACCTACGAACCACCACCGGCAGGAGGGACCCCGTTAGGGATGATGCGTCTAAGGTTGTTCTGAGATCGGCAGGCCACTCAGCGTCCAAATCGCCGGTGGAGATGAAGCCGAAGTAGTAAAGGGGGTTGAAATAGCTAGAGGTTTGGAGAAAATATAAAAGAAAGGTATTTTTGATTGATCGATTGGAATAAGGATTCTCAATCGGCCGTAGGCCCTTTATAATGTCATATAGGTAGAGAGGTCTGTCTCCTGCAAGAAATTTAGATAAGTCGTGGAATCTACATGAATTCCTTGATCCTACTCGACTGGGTCCAAACGGTCAAGCCGGTTTGGAATCGATCAGAGCCGGTTTGTATTGCCAGATCGCTACAAGGCTAAACGGCTAGGCCGGTTTGGGAAAACCGGTCAGACGTTTGTCCAACCAGCTTGCCTTGTGCCAATTTTGGCCACTAACATATGCCCTCCCTGTTTCTTGGTAAGAGCTTTGCGTCCAGAAACATGTTAAACAAAATAAATCTAAGGGCGATGCCGTTACATCATTCATCTGTCTTTTTTGTTCTAATAGGGCGATTATTTGAAGAACCGCTATATTACATCAAGCCATCTTTGCCAATACACTTGGATAATACCTTTTCAAGTATTCTACTATTTAAGAGCTCTAGGCACCGGCTGACCGCTTGCAAAGTTTCCACCATTATAAGAATTCTGAGATCACTTTGAATAATTTTAGTACGGTCCTTATCCAACTTGGAGCACATTTACCAAATTTGTTTGCTCTTCGTCCCTTATAGGTAGATTATGCCGGTACAAAACCTATCACTACCTAAGACTTTTTCTTTTACTTTTTGTTTATGTTAGTTCTAGCACCTCGGGCTTTGATGCTTCTCAATCTCGCTCTCAAAGCTTTCAATACGCCTTGTGCGGTTTTACGCTCAGTCAACATTATGTACATCATCAAGTTATGATAATTCATACAACAATTAAGCGTCATTTTGCTTAGTCAATACTATATTGCGCCCAGATTCACCTCAACAGGGCAAAAAAAGCGGTCTTTTGACCATAACAAGCTCAAAAGGAGTAACTTTTAGTAGCACCATGTCTAGATATACGATGAGCCCCACAAAAGCTTCAGATAAATGACCATCAAGGCCACTTTGATTGATCTTCTATTTTTCTTTTTAATGAGCCTAATCAAAATCTTGTTACATAGATTCAGCTTGACCATACTTGCTTATGCGCATAATATGGAGATGACTAGAGCAATTTAATCTTATAAGATTCAGCAAACTCACGCACCTCTTTAGTATAAATGAGTACCTTGGGTGAGTCAAAGTTTATGGAATGCCAAATCTATGAATAATCATGCTCAGTAATGAACTCAATTACCTCCCGATGAGTCCATATCTTGAAGGGAACTGGCTTCAGTCCACTTAATGAATAATCTGTAGCCAGTAACACAAAACAATGCTCTTTTGATGACGAAGTGACGAATCTTGCCCAATGGAAATTCAAACCCCTCCTCTGGAAAGCTAAGGCTTAGATAATAGGATGTCATCAACGCTGCAAGAACCGTATCTGAATATCTCCAAACTTCTGACATTCTTCACATCCTTGCCTGTTATATAATACCGGAAGCAATCGCTATCATGTTAGGTGCCAATAAAAACAAGCTCGCCTGACAAGGAGGCCATCTTTATTTAGATCGCTACAGCCGCGATTGATTGTGTACCGCAAATTCCCTCATGAACTTCTCCCATAGCCACCTAACTCGTAGATCAGAACCTAAGCACTTCAAAAGCAAATACCCTGAATGTTCCAACATACACTCGGCCATCAATCAAGTGAATTTGAAAGCCCGCCCATCATCGAATTTTTCTGTCAACTTTAGAGTGGGTATTCTGTAAGAATAATCAAATAAGAAGCTTCCTCCAATCACGACTTCGTTCTCAACAATCTTTTTGATTACTCAAATGGCGAAGTAGGATTTACAGCAGACAAACCGATCAGCAACCGGTTTCACGAAAACGAGTCACCTGGAGAAAAATACCGTCAGACCGTGTTGGGGAGAAAGCGGTCTGCACCGGTTTTCTCCAGGACATAACTCTCCGCCTCACGAAACGTCGGCTCTTATTTTTATGAAAATTTCGTTGATGAACATCATAGCTGACGCTTGTTGTGCCAGAGCATTAGCCCTCTGATTCTTCTCTCTTGGTACATGATAATAGTAATCTCATTAAAGCAAGATATGACCTATGATCCAAACATTTATCAAGATAAGGCATTTAAAAATCCATCTAAGCATTCTGATAATACCTTAGAAACCTGCTGTACCACCAGTAGGGGATCATCATACGCTTTCTACTGCTTTGACTCCCCATGTCATGCAAAATCTCCAGCCCAAACAAGAAAGCTTCATAATTCAGGCTTGATTATTAGTTATACTGCATAGTTTCATCGGCAAGTTAAGAGCTTCAAAACAGCACCGTTTGGCGATATAAAGAATAACACAACACCGCAATCACTTTTGCCATACCGATCCATCAAAATGCAATTTCCACGGAGTAAAAAGCAACATAACTGACGTCTAAATTAATGTTGTTTTATCATATTATGACTCAACAATAAAATTTGCTACAATTGGCCTTTCATAGATTTTCAAAGGTTCACAAGCCAAATCGTACTCAATTAAAACATAAGCCCATTACCAATTCTAACCACTTAAAATTGTCTATGCAACATATATATTTAATTACGTTGGTTTAACACGCTACTATGCAAGTATTTGATAACAAATAATGCCCTCAACTTTACAAGCATAATACAAGAGGACAAACACAATTTCTCAATGAATGTTACCTCATCTCAGCATCCAATAGTCGTCGACTCAACATAAATAACAAATGTTCCTTGCCTTCTGTTTCTTGAGTCCAAAACAGGAGCACCAATAAACCTTTTCTTCAGCCGCCACATATAAATTTTAAAAAAGAACACCACTCTTAGGAGCTTGCAGCACGGGCGGCGAAGAATAAATAGCATTTAATCTTTTCAAAAGCTGCTTGTCGTTCTGCCCCCCAGTAAATTCTGTTTCATCTTCAACCGAAGAATAGGAGTAAAAGCATTCACCTTCCCGGACAAGTTTACAAATAAATCTCTTAAGTAATTACCTTGTCCAAGAATTTCCTAATATACTCCCTTCTTACATGTAGGAGCTCGTATCCTTCTAATGGATTCAATTTCTTAGGATTTTTTATGCCATTTCATGAATAATGAACCTAAAACTTTCCAGCCGATACACCAAATGCACATTTGAGTGGATTCATTTTTAAACCATATTGGTGCATCTTTTCAAAAGCAAGCTTCAAATCAGCTAAATGTGGTTTTAAACCAGCCGATTTAACAACAATATCATCGATATAAATTTCCACAATCACACCAAGTAAGTCATGAAAAATCAAATTCACAGCCCTTTGATAAGTGGCACCCATATTTTTCAAACCAAAAATCATGACTACCCACTCAAATAAACTAATAAAACCCGGACATATAAAGGCCGTTTGGATATATCCTCTCAGCCCATGAAATGATTATTATAACCAGCATTACCATCAAGAAAGCTAATGACATTATGTCCAGATACATCATAATAAGCAATCGGCTATAGGCATAGGATATTCATCTTTAGGAGTAGCTTTATTAAGATCTCTAAAAAATCAGTACAAACTCTAAGCTTACTCGAACCTTTCTTTCAACAGGTACATATTAGAAACCCATTCAGCATATCGACAAGTACTAATAATCCCGCCTCCAACAACCGATTAATTCTTCTTTAATTCATCATACATGATAGGATTAAAACATCTAGGAGGCTGTTTATAAGGCCTAAAACCAGGTTTAATGCCCCCCGCAGCGATGCTCAACTAACTCCGGCTTAAACCAGGCATCTCATGATATTCCCATACAAAACAATCGATATATTTCTTTCAACAGCTCGATTAATTTAGCTTTATAATCAAGCTTTCAAACTTTATTTGTTCACAAACGTCGGCCTTGGTATAGTACCATCACCAATATCAACCTCCTCTAAAGGATCAGCCGACGTAAAACTTTGTCCTAATTTACTCGCATCATCAAAGTCTTCAATAGCCTCGCACATATTGTTCTTATTCGCCCGATAGTGCTCAAGTCTTTGCTGCAACCACTCTAGATTTAAATCCATCTAAATCATATGAGGTTGTTTAACCGATTCTCAACCGGCTTTATGACAGTAAGAACAAAGCCATCTCTAGTACAACTGATAAGCTCAAAATCTGAAAGATCTAATCCTGATAAGCATTTGACATTATCATGTTTGCCTATGGTGGAACTATCAGCCATAGCAACACAAGCCGACGTATCACCATGCACAACCTTACTTCATCGTCTATCCATTAAATTAAACATTGATGCAAGGTAGAAGGAACACATTGATTTGCATGTATCTAATCACGTCCCAGAATTAAACTGAAGTTACCTTGCGTCTCGGCGACGAAGAAAGCAGTAGCCAATGTCTTGCTCCCAATAGTGAGCTCCATAGAGACGACGCCTTTTGCACCCACGGGCTCGCCTCCTCCCACACCATTGACAGTCATGTTAGTCTTGATCAGCTCCTCATCTGAACCTCCAAACTTCTTGAACAAAGAATAAGGCATCAAGTTGACAATCGCCCCTCCATCAACAAGCATCCGAGAAATCGGCTTCCTATTGATATGACCCTTCATATACAAAGCTTTCAGATGATTATCAGTAGCTTTTGGCTTCTGGAAAATAGCTTCCTTAGGTCCAAAATCAATATGAGCAAGATCTCCCTCTGGAATAATACGATAATCTGAATTGAGATGCACCACACATATATCCACATTCATACGCTCAGGAGATGAACCATAATCAACAAGCTGTTCATCGTCCTTTTCCTGGGATTC
The DNA here is from genome assembly GCA_003991445.1 of Oryza meyeriana var. granulata. Classification (NCBI taxonomy): domain Eukaryota; kingdom Viridiplantae; phylum Streptophyta; class Magnoliopsida; order Poales; family Poaceae; genus Oryza; species Oryza meyeriana. The sequence continues at coordinate 26,974 of RYFJ01003730.1, read as the reverse complement.
CGATGACAACTTATCATCACAAACCATTGGAGTAGAAATACCAAAACCGGGCGCTGTTTCTGTCGAAACCGGTCTGACCTGTTCTGAAACCGGTCTGACCGCCTGTAACACCCTGAAATTATTCCTATATAAAATATTGTGCAAAAAGGAATTTTCAGAAATGGAATTAAAAGTCTCAATGAGTGAAAAGAATAAAATCAGGGAAAAATCTGAAGAAAAATGGGCTTGAAAATAATTTATAAATCCTTTGCTTAATTATTTAATTCTGGAATTTTCTGGGAATTAATTGGTTAGGAAGTAATTTCGGCAAAAATAAATAAGCTCACAGCAGTGAAATAAAAAGAGAAAGGTTTTTAAATCCCCTCACAGTTTCTGGGCCAATTTCCGGCCCATTACTGTGCCGTGCCAGCCGTGCCCGTGCCCCGCTAGTGCCCGTGCCCCGCTAGTGCCCGTGCCCCGTGACCCCGCTAGTGCTCGTGCCCCGCCCCTGCGTGCCCGTGCCCGTGCCCTGCCCGCCAAGTCGTCGTCTTCCTCGCGCCCGAAGGCGCTGTAGCACCCGAGCACCGCCGCCGCGAATCTCGCCGAATCCGTTTGCCCTTGGACCCGTTCTCTCCAAATCGGTGAGGGAAAACCTAGCCCTTATCCGCCTCTACCTAATCCCCAAGAGAACCGGAGCTGAATCATGCGTGGAACGGAGCCCCGAAGCCTTTCGAGTCGGTCTCTCTCTCTCTCTCGTCGCCGCCGCAAAAACTCGCCGCATCCGAGCCGGAGTCCTCTTCTTTCCGCCTTAAAAGCGAGCCTGGAACCCTAGGCCGTTTTCGCCCTTTGGACCGAGCGCCAGCAAACCCTAGCCGCCTCCCCGCGCCTGCGCTTGTTCGCCGCCGCCGCCAGGTTCTGTTGCACGCCGCGTCGCCTCAGCCGCCGTCGAAGTTCGCCGCCGCCTCGGTTAGGTTCGCCGGAACGCCGCTGAAGCCAGGCCGCCGCCTCGCAGCCCTCGGGAACCGCCGGAACACCATCGTCGACGAAGACCCGAAGCCCTCCGCCGCCTCAAGCTCGCCGCCGGCTGTCTCCGTCGTCGTTCTTCGCCGTTTCGCCCTCGTAACGACGCCTCGACCCCTTTATCCTTTCCCGCTCTCCCCGTGCGTCGCCGCCGTCGCTGTAGCCGTCGACCATCGGGTTTAGCGCCGCCGCCGTCGCTGTAGTTGTCGCCGGGGTCGCCGTTGTGCGCCAGTTCGGTGCCATCTCGTCGCCATAGCCGATCCTTTCGGGATCGATGTGAGCCGTCGGGTCCTATCGGCTAGATCCCATCCGTTCGATCCAAACCCTAGAGATCCAGCCAGCCCCGTGGACCAGCGTGGACTCGGTTCACCTTGGACCAGACCCCTTCCCTCGCACTGACAGTGGGACCCCACTGGTCAGCCGAGAGTTCCCTTTTTCCTGTGACGTCTTAAAACCTTTTCCGGAATAAAATTAAATTCAATGATGACACAATAAATCAGTTAGTTGTTTTAAATAGGCTTAAAACTTCTAAAGATCATAACTAATTCATACGAACTCGTTTGAGGTCGTTCAAGTCTCTAATTTCTCTAAAAATCATGAACTATCCATTAAAAATATAACAAGGTACTGTTCATGTGTGTTGATGTACTGTTTTTGCTTGTTTTGTTATTTGCTATAGCTACCGACGCTCAGAAGAGGCGCAGTTTGTCGAAGCAGGTGTCGAAGACTGTGTGGAGCTGCAAGGCAAGTCACACAGATTCCTCTTTCTCATTGAACATATTGTTCCTATGATTAAAGCTATGCTTCTTTCAACGCCTGCATTTATTTTGGAATGTCATCGGGACAGGAAAACCCTAACTTTGTTATAGCCCTTTTGAATTGATTACTTGACATGTACCTATGGGATAATTTTGACTAGCTACCTTATTTATTGGTTAGCTAGAATAACTCTAGGACCCTGCTTAGCCATGCCTAGCAATTAATAGAATAATTTATGGGTTGTCATAATAATTTCTATACTATTTTCAGTCACATGAAATGATGATCCCTTTACGACATGGTCGTACAAGGACAACTTAATGGTTCACAAAACTTGAATAAAAGGTGGGTTCGCGAGCACCAGGGTTGTGTTGTTGCTAGCGGTGCTCGTGACAGTTAAGGACCGGTTCGCGGACTACTTGTTGCGAAGCAACACTCGTGCTAACCACAAGCTAGTATGGCTAGCAGGAGTTTGAAGTGTGCCGAGTTCAATAGGAGGCTCCAGGGGTGTTTGTGGCTGGTATAAGTCCACACATGGCAGTGCCAATAAGGCCATGCTTCGGGCTGTCGGACCGTCTTGCGGGGAGGGTATTGATCCCCTACCGAGACCGGAGGTTCGACGGGAGGCTCTCCTATTGGGCGATTACATGAATGATCCTGTCACAATTCCTTTCCGAGATACCGTGGTGGTATTTAGGGGCACAGTGATGTGCTTGGAGTTGTGTCTCGTGGGTAAATTGGTACATCTCTGCTAGAGTAAAACTATTCGATAGCCGTGCCCACGGTTAAGGGCGAGCCTAGCAATGTTTTCTGTGATTAGTCCCACACTACTTAAATTTAATGGTTGAACAGTGGAACTTGTGTAGCTCCAGGTTGGAGTGGTTGGGCCTATACCGTTTTTGTGAGCGGTATAGCGTGGATTAATACTGTTATTTAATTACTGTTTTATTACTCTCTCAAATGTTTTATTAAATGCTTTTATGCAATTATGAGCCATACTATCCCTCCTTTGTTATCCCGTGCACTTGCATATTTGCTGTGTGGCTTGCGGAGTATGTCATATGCTCACCTTGCAATCAACAATCATTCAGAGGAGGACTACAGCGAAGAGGACTACTTGGAGGACTAGGAGGGAGCCCAGTCAAGTGCGTGGAGTGGGAATCGTCACGCTGTTGTTTATTTATCCGCTGCTAGAAACTTTATTATTGAGAGGTACCATTCACCTCTGTAATAAATGCGTACGCTATGTAACCAATTACTTTGATTATCAATTTGTCATGTGTGCCTCGGTTGATTCCTGGACGAGGATTTACACACAATAAAACTCCAGAATTTTGATGAAATTCTGGGCGTGACAAGTTGGTATCAGAGCCACCTTGACTGTAGGAAAAGCCCCTTGGTACCCTAAGAGCCCTCTGAAAAAAAAAAGAATTTTAAAATTAGAACTATTCTTCCCCCTTCATTCCTTTGTTTTGGATAACCTTTGTTTGCTAAATTTTGTCAAATCCCTATATCTTTCTTTTATACTTTGTAGATGGCCAACCGGGAGCCAGTACATCTGTTCGGAGTGGGTGGATTCGTCAAGGAGTTACGAGATATGGCCTTCGCCATAGGCTACAATCTAGCCCCAGAATACAGACAAGTCACTCACAACCCCAATGAAGAGAAGTGCCGCGTCCGCCTCACGATTTCCAGTGAACGAGAAGGAGTCCCATCCATGATCTTTGGAGCTGGAGGAAGAAATTATGAGCATGCCTGTCAAGAAGTAGCTTTGGTGGCCATTGGAGAACTTCGTCAGCGTTTTGCCGTCCGGCTGAGGAATACAGCATATCGGTATCATCCGGCAAGAACCCACGATGATGAGTACAGCAGTTATCAAGACCCCGGAGCAGAGAACAGTGCAGCCACTCAGCGACTGGTAAGGATGTTGAGTGCCATGGATGATGTTCATGCAGAGGTGGTAATTGCAGCTCATGACCGGGAGAATGAGAATCGCACCAAGATCTGCAGGCTACAAAACCAAGTGGATCGGTTGAAGCAAGAGTTGGCCTTAGCCAAAGGAGAAGCACCCCCTGGAGGAGCTAGGATCCGCACTACTGCAAGGAAGAGAGTTCGTCTTCCACCTCGGATTCAGTTGGCGCCAAGGACCCGTGTACTCAATAACCAAGTCTTGTTACGGGTAGTTCAACCAGTAGCACACGCCGATGATGTAGATGACGACTCAGAGGAGTCAGAAAGCCAGCAGCACACCTTCGGAGGGATCGGAGGACAGTGGAGCTCGCACCCCTTCTGAAGTGGAGTGGGGATCAACTCAAGACGATGAAGCAGAACCGGAGCACAACGGGAATGCCAGGAGGAATCTTTCGCCCCGTTGAGGAGTCTTAGTAGTGCCTTAGCATCAGTTACCCTAGATCGTTGTGTTAGCAGTTGTGTGATTAGGAAATGCTAGTGTGTGTGGGGATTAGTCAGCAGTTATGTCAGGGTGTGGTGATGTAACTGTTTATATTAGGAGTTTCTTGGTGGTGTGCGTTTAAATTAGACAAATGTTAATCACTCAGTTCAGAACAATAAAGTGAAAGTTTAAGTAATATGAAATCTGTCTCAAGGACGTTTCCCTTTCTTCTCGTCTTTGCTCTGCAGATGGTGAACACACGTAACGGCGGTAATCATGATGGAAACGGTGGGGACAACAACCGTAGAGGAGTGCCCAACGGACCGCCACAGCAGAATGACAATCTGACCATAGCCCAAGTCTTGGCTAACCAGACACATCTATTGAACATGATGTTCCAGCAGATGCAACAACAACAGAACCAAGCACCACAGCAGGCGCCTCCTCCTCCACCTCAAAACAAGCTTGCGGAATTTCTGCGAGTGAGACCTCCTACGTTCTCTAGCACAACTAATCCTGTGGAAGCAGGGGATTGGTTGCATGCTATTGAAAAGAAGTTGGACCTTTTACAATGCACAGATCAAGAGAAGGTCTCTTTTGCCTCACACCAGCTTCACGGCCCAGCTTCTGAGTGGTGGGACCACTTTAGGACCAACAGAGCGGATGGACAGCCGATTACTTGGGCTGAGTTCGCAGCTGCTTTCAAGAAGACGCATATTCCTGCGGGAGTAGTGGCGTTGAAGAAGCGGGAGTTTCGAGAATTGAAGCAAGGGAATCGGTCGGTGACTGAATTCCTTTATGAGTTCAACCGGCTTGCCCGTTATGCGCCGGAAGACGTTAGAACTGATGACGACCGGCAGGAGAAGTTTCTGAACGGATTGAATGATGAGCTTTCAGTTCAACTACTCTCTAGTGACTATGCAGATTTTTAGAAACTGGTGGACAAAGCCATCCGCCAGGAGGACAAGCATCACAGGATGGAGCAAAAGAAGCGCAGGATGGCAAGCTTCCGTTCACAACAATCCTCCAGTCAGAGGCCACGTATTGTGGGACCGCCGCAGACTCAACAGGGAGGATCTTCATCGGCACCTCGTTTACAGCGCCAGGTCTACCCCAACACCACTGGTGGCAACACTGGAGCAAACCGTCTTCCCCTCGGCCAGTCTCGGTCCCAGCAGCTAACCAGCCAGCCAGGAAGGAAGTAGGTGGGAAACCGTTGACTTGCTACAACTGTGGAGAGCCCAGGGCATTATTCTTCCCAGTGTCCAAAGCCCAAACGCCTCAAGTCAGCCACATCGGTGCAACCTTCCAGGCAGTATGATCAAGGCTCGGAGTGAACCACGTCACTGCGGATGAGGCTCAAAATGCATCGGACGTTGTTCTAGGTACGTTCCTGTTAATTCAGTTTCTGCAACAGTCTTGTTTGATTCGGGGGCTACCATTCTTTTATGTCAAGGAATTTTGCAAGAAAACATGGGTTCCAGATAGGGAAATTGGATAAGTCTATTATGGTTAATACCCAGGAAACCAAATGCATAGCACCAGTTTAGCCCTCTGTGACTTTAGAAATTCAAGGAATACTTTCTTGGTTGATTTAATTCTAAATCAAATCAGAAGAGATAGATGTCATCCTAGGGATGGATTGGTTAACTCGGCACCACGGAATTATAGATTGTGCCACAAGGACCGTAACCTTAACTTCTGACCTGGGAAGGAAAGTAATCTTTCGTGTCCTCAATACCTCATCTTCTCCAACCCTTTTGAACAGGCAATCCTAACCGAAATCCCTGTAGTACGGGATTACCCAGATGTTTTTCCAGATGATCTACCAGGAATGCCACCTAAAAGAGAAATTGAGTTCAGAATAGACCTAGCCCCAGGCACTGCCCCTATCCACAAGAGACCGTATAGGATGGGAGCTAATGAGTTGGCAGAAGTGAAAAAGCAAGTTGAAGAGTTGTTGGCCAAAGGCTACATCAGACCAAGCACGTCGCCTTGGGAGCGCCGGTTATTCTTCGTGGAAAAGAAAGATGGAACTCAACGGATGTGTGTGGACTACCGTGCACTCAATGAAGTCACTATCAAGAATAAGTACCCTCTACCACGGATTGATGATCTGTTTGATCAGCTAGAAGGAGCCACAGTGTTCTCCAAGATAGATCTTCGTTCAGGTTATCATCAGTTAAGGATTCGGGAAGAAGATATTCCCAAAACCGCTTTTACTACTCGGTATGGGTTATATGAATGCACAGTTATGTCTTTTGGATTAACTAATGCCCCTGCATTCTTCATGAACTTGATGAATAAGGTATTTATGGAGTACTTGGATAAGTTTGTGGTGGTTTTCATAGATGATATCCTTGTCTATTCCAAGACCAAAGAAGAGCATGAGCAGCACCTTCGCATCACTTTGGAGACCCTTCGGCAGCACCAGTTGTATGCCAAGTTGAGCAAGTGTGAGTTTTGGCTTCCGGAGGTGAAGTTTCTTGGACATGTCGTCACTGCAGGAGGGATTGCAGTAGACCCAACTAATGTTGAGTCAGTAACCAAGTGGAAGCAGCCGCAAACGGTTCCGGAAGTTCAGAGTTTCTTAGGATTGGCGGGATATTACCGTCGATTCATAGAAAATTTTTCCAAGATCGCGAAGCCCATGACTCGTTTGCTTCAGAAGGATGTAAAATTTTATGGACCCCAGAGTGTGAGCAAAGTTTTCAAGAGTTGAAGCAGAAGCTTGTAACCACACCAGTGTTGATCATGCCAGATCCCAAGAAAAGATTTCAAGTTTACTGTGATGCATCTCGGCAAGGTTTGGGATGTGTGTTAATGCAAGAAGGGAAGGTGGTGGCATATGCCTCACGGCAGCTACGGTCTCATGAGAATAATTATCCTACCCATGATCTGGAATTAGCAGCTGTAGTGCATGCCTTGAAGATTTGGAGACATTACCTCATAGGTAATAGTAATGAAGTTTTTACAGACCATAAAAGTTTGAAGTATATTTTTACCCAGCCAGATTTGAACTTAAGGCAACGCCGATGGTTGGAGTTGATCAAGGACTATGACGTCAAAATACATTATCATCCAGGGAAAGCTAATGTAGTGGCAGATGCCCTCAGTCGGAAAAGCTACTGCAACGCCATGGAAAGTCAGCAGCTATCGTTGGAGTTATGTGAAGATTTTGGACGGTTGAATCTGAGTATAGTCAGCCAAGGATTTGTGGCAGCCTTGGAAGCACGACCTACCTTGGTAGATCAGGTTTGGGAAGTGCAGAAAGATGATGCAGACATTTTGGAAATCAAGAAGGAACATGAAAAGGGAAAGCCATTGGATTCTCGAGGATGAACAAGGTACCGTGTGGTTCGGAGAGCGAATCTGTGTGCCGGACAAGAGGAATTGAAGAAGCTGATCTTAGATGAAGCTCACGGAACACAGTATTCCATTCACCCTGGCAGTACCAAAATGTATCAAGATCTGAAGGAGAAATTTTGGTGGTCTAGTATGCGGAGAGAGATAGCAGAATATGTGGCCGTTTGTGATGTATGCCAGCGTGTAAAGGCTGAGCATCAGAAGCCAGCAGGATTGTTACAACCCCTTAAGGTCCCTGAATGGAAGTGGGAAGAAGTAGGAATGGATTTCATCACCGGATTGCCAAGGACCGCATCGGGATTTGATTCCATATGGGTCGTGGTGGACAGACTTACAAAGGTAGCCCACTTCATACCGGTCAAGACCACTTATTCCGGTAATAAGTTGGCAGAGTTGTATATGGCCAGAATCGTATGTTTGCATGGAGTGCCACGCAAGATTGTGTCAGACAGAGGAAGTCAGTTTACCTCTAAGTTTTGGCAGCGACTGCAAGAAGAGATGGGTACTCGATTAAACTTCAGTACTGCTTATCACCCGCAGACGGATGGACAGACTGAACGGGTAAATCAAATCCTAGAAGATATGTTGAGAGCTTGTGCCATTGACTTCGGTGGAAGTTGGGACAAGAGTCTACCATATGCTGAGTTTTCTTATAACAATAGTTACCAGGCAAGTCTGAAGATGGCCCCGTTCGAGGCTTTGTATGGACGGAGATGTCGCACGCCCTTGCTTTGGGATCAGACAGGAGAACGACAAGTATACGGGACGGATATCCTACGAGAAGCGGAAGAAAAAGTGAAGATCATACAGGAACGACTTCGAGTAGCACAGTCTCGTCAGAAGAGCTATGCGGATAACCGCAGAAGAGATCTTAGTTTCAAGGAAGGTGACTATGTGTATTTAAGAGTCACGCCACTCAGGGGAGTACACAGATTTCAGACCAAAGGGAAGTTGGCACCACGTTACGTGGGACCTTACAAGATACTGGAACGGAAAGGAGAAGTTGCTTATCAACTAAAGTTGCCTTCTACCTTGGCGGGAGTACACGATGTCTTTCATGTGTCTCAGTTGAAGAAGTGCTTGCGAGTACCAACCGAAGAAGCTGACCCAGAGCAGATCGAGATTCAGGAAGATCTAACCTATGTCGAGAAGCCCATTCGTATCCTTGAGACCAGTGAAAGGAATACTCGGAATCGAGTGATCAGGTTTTGCAAAGTTCAATGGAGTAACCACTCGGAAGATGAAGCCACATGGGAACGCGAAGATGAATTGAAGTCTGCGCACCCGCACCTCTTCGCCTAAGCTCGCGAATCTCGGGACGAGATTCTGTTTAAGGGGGGTAGGTTTGTAACACCCTGAAATTATTCCTATATAAAATATTGTGCAAAAAGGAATTTTCAGAAATGGAATTAAAAGTCTCAATGAGTGAAAAGAATAAAATCAGGGAAAAATCTGAAGAAAAATGGGCTTGAAAATAATTTTATGAAATCCTTTGCTTAATTATTTAATTTCTGGAATTTTCTGGGAATTAATTGGTTAGGGGAAGTAATTTCGGCAAAATAAATAAGCTCACAGCAGTGAAATAAAAAGAGAAAGGTTTTTAAATCCCCTCACAGTTTCTGGGCCAATTTCCGGCCCATTACTGTGCCGTGCCAGCCCGTGCCCGTGCCCCGCTAGTGCCCGTGCCCGTGCCCCGCTAGTGCTCGTGCCCGCGCCCCTGCAGTGCCCGTGCCCGTGCCCTGCCCGCCAAGTCGTCGTCTTCCTCGCGCCCGAAGGCGCTGTAGCACCCGAGCACCGCCGCCGCGAATCTCGCCGAATCCGTTTGCCTTGGACCCGTTCTCTCCAAATCGGTTGAGGGAAAACCTAGCCCTTATCCGCCTCTACCTAATCCCCAAGAGAACCGGAGCTGAATCGTGCGTGGAACGGAGCCCCGAAGCCTTTCGAGTCGGTCTCTCTCTCTCTCTCGTCGCCGCCGCAAAACTCGCCGCATCCGAGCCGGAGTCCTCTTCTCTCCGCCTTAAATAGCGAGCCTGGAACCCCTAGGGCCGTTTTCGCCCTTTGGATCGAGCGCCAGCAAACCCTAGCCGCCTCCCCGCGCCTTGCGCTTGTTCCGCCGCCGCCGCCAGGTTCTGGTTGCACGCCGCCGTCGCCTCAGCCGCCGTCGAAGTTCGCCGCCGCCTCGGTTAGGTTCGCCGGACGCCGCTGAAGCCAGGCCGCCGCCTCGCAGCCCTCGGGAACCGCCGGAACACCATCGTCGACGAAGACCCGAAGCCCCGCCGCCGCCTCAAGCTCGCCGCCGGCTGTCTCCGTCGTCGTTCTTCGCCGTTTCACCCTCGGTAACGACGCCTCGACCCCTTTATCCTTTCCCGCTCTCCCCGTGCGTCCGCCGCCGTCGCTGTAGCCGTCGACCATCGGGTTTAGCGCCGCCGCCGTCGCTGTAGTTGTCGCCGGGGTCGCCGTTGTGGGCGCCAGTTCGGTGCCATCTCGTCGCCATAGGCCGATCCTTTCGGGATCGATGTGAGCCGTCGGGTCCTATCGGCTAGATCCCATCCGTTCGATCCAAACCCTAGAGATCCCAGCCCCCGTGGACAGCGGTGGACTCGGTTCACCTTGGACCAGACCCCTTCCCTCGCACTGACAGTGGGCCCCACTGGTCAGCCGAGAGTTCCCTTTTTCCTGTGACGTCTTAAATACCTTTTCCGGAATAAAATTAATTCAATGATGACACAATAAATCAGTTAGTTGTTTTAAATAGGCTTAAAACTTCTAAAGATCATAACTAATTCATACGAACTCGGTTTGAGGTCGTTCAAGTCTCTAATTTCTCTAAAAATCATGAACTATCCATTAAAAATATAACAATGTACTGTTCATGTGTGTTGATGTACTGTTTTTGCTTGTTTTGTTATTTGCCTATAGCTACCGACGCTCAGGAAGAGGCGCAGTTTGTCGAAGCAGGTGTCGAAGACTGTGTGGAGCTGCAAGGCAAGTCACACAGATTCCTCTTTCTCATTGAACATATTGTTCCTATGATTAAAGCTATGCTTTCTTTCAACGCTGCATTTATTTTGGAATGTCATCGGGACAGGAAAACCCTAACTTTTGTTATAGCCCTTTTGATTGATTACTTGACATTGTACCTATGGGATAATTTTGACTAGCTACCTTTATTTATTGGTTAGCTAGAATAACTCTAGGACCCTGCTTAGCCATGCCTAGCAATTAATAGAATAATTTATGGGTTGTCATAATAATTTCTATACTATTCTTCAGTCACATGAAATGATGATCCCTTTACGACATGGTCGTACAAGGACAACTTAATGGTTCACTAAAACTTGAATAAAAGGTGGGTCGCGAGCACCAGGGTTGTGTTTGTTGCTAGCGGTGCTCGTGACAGTTAAGGACCGGTTCGCGGACTACTTGTTGCGAAGCAACACTCGTGCTAACCACAAGCTAGTATGGGCTAGCAGGAGTTTGAAGTGTGCCGAGTTCAATAGGAGGCTCCAGGGCGTGTTTGTGGCTGGTATAAGTCCACACATGGCAGTGCCAATAAGGCCATGCTTCGGGCGTCGGACCGTCTTGCGGGGAGGGTATTGATCACCCTACCGGAGACCGGAGGTTTCGACGGGAGGCTCTCCTATTGGGCGAGTTACATGAATGATCCTGTCACAATTCCTTTCCGAGATACCGTGGTGGTATTTAGGGGCACAGTGATGTGCTGTGGAGTTGTGTCTCGTGGGTAAATTGGTACATCTCTGGCCAGAGTAAAACTATTCGGATAGCCGTGCCCACGGTTAAGGGCGAGCCTAGCAATGTTTCTGTGATTAGTCCCACACTACTTAAATTTAATGGTTGAACAGTGGAACTTGTGTAGCTCCAGGTTGGAGTGGTTGGGCCTATACCGTTTTGGTGAGCGGTATAGCGTGGATTAATACTGTTATTTAATTACTGTTTTATTACTCTCTCAAATGTTTTATTAAATGCTTTTATGCAATTATGAGCCATACTATGCCCTCCTTTGTTATCCCGTGCACTTGCATATTTGCTGTGTGGCTTGCGGAGTATGTCATATGCTCACCTTGCAATCAACAATCATTCAGAGGAGGACTACAGCGAAGAGGACTACTTGGAGGACTAGGAGGGAGCCCAGTCAAGTGCGTGGAGTGGGAATCGTCACGCTGTGGTTTATTTATCCGCTGCTAGAACTTTATTATTTGAGAGGTACCATTCACCTCTGTAATAAATGCGTACGCTATGTAACCAATTACTTTGATTATCAATTTTGTCATGTGTGCCTCGGTTGATTCCTGGACGAGGATTTACACACAATAAAACTCCAGAATTTTGGATGGAAATTCTGGGCGTGACACCGCCTTGGTAGAAACCAGTCTGATCGGCTCTGAATCCGGTCTGACCGGTTCTGCTGCTAGGTGAGCATCAATCTTAATCTTCCACTCTGTCGGCGAAATAGGATAGAGGGTCCCACATACCCTGGGGACGCGTGGGTCACCGGCCAAGTTAGTTCCCCGAGGGGCCATCTCGCCTTCGGTCCCGGGGCGCCGCGCCTATCGGCCCCGGGCACGTCCCCGGGGCGCCCTCGCCTTCGGCCCCGGGCACGACCCCGGGGCGCCATCGCCTTCGGCCCCGGGCACGTCCCCGGGGCGCCGCCTCTATCGGCCCCGGGCCCGTCCCCGGGGTGCCGTCCCCACCGGTTTCGGCCCCGAGGCATCGTTGGCCTCGGGCCCGTACCTTGCCTCCGTGCGCCATCGTCTCACTCCCTGCTCGGGGCCCACATGTCGGTCTCCGGCAGGATCGATGGACCAGCTCTCCAAATATCAGCATTAATGATGAGGCGACGGGGCACGTTGCCCCTGTCGTCCGCTCCGCCACGCGTAAGTGTCTCAGGACGGCCCCCCGTGGACACCTGACTGCTGTCAGAGGCCTGTTGACTTCTGTGGAGAGGGCGTGCGCCGAAGTCCAAGCAGTCAGAGACTCTTGACTTCGGCAGCGTGCTCCATCACATCCCATCACATCCTCACGACTCTACCGCCCGCTGCATACCTACTCCAGCATGGGCTCAGCAGGCGGGGACGAGAGCGACCAGACGCTCCACCGACTCCGGCGCAGGCTTTGCAGGCGGACGTGAGCGACTGGACGTCTTCCAACTCCGGCGTGGGCGTCGCAGGCGGAGGGGAGGACCAGAGAACTCTCCAGAAACTCTCTCTCTCTCTCTCTTGGTGTGCTGGTACTATGGCCTCCCTTGATTATAAAAGGAGGATCCAAGCCACCGAGAAAGGGGGGCCGAACTAGACAGGAGCTTCCCCGTCCTCTAACTCTCTGCTCTGCACCCCCGAGCTCACTCTCTAACCACTGTTCTTCTTCTCCGGCTCCGGCCGTGAGCTAGATACACCTTGTAACCATAATACCACATTCATCCACCTTATAGCAAAACACGCACAGGAGTAGGGTATTACGCTCCGGCGGCCCGAACCTGTATAAATCCCCGTGTCTTCCTTGTGCATCGATCCCTTCTTCCCTGCGCGATCTCCTCGGTTCGGACGGTCCGGACCCGGTTCGGACGGTCCAGACCCTTCTGCCTTCGTTCACGGTTCGGACGGTCCGGACCCGCTTCGGACGGTCCGGACTCCTCTGTTTCTTCTACGTCTTCTTCGCGTATCTTTCTTCTACACCCTGACGCCGGCTTCGCCTGAGAACTACTCCCCCGGCCGAATCTCAAAGGGGGGTCTCCAGACCTCCCGCCGTTGAGGTTTCATCCTCCGACACACTCCTTCTTCTGCGGGATCATGGGCCTATATTTGTTGAAGTACTCATCTCTCTGCTTCTCAAGCTCCTGTTCCCTTTTCTCTTGAAAGCGAAGCCTCTGTAACTTCTCTTTTGAGTGCGAGTCAAGCCCGGAGGACACCACCTTGGTAAGAAATACTTAGAAGTAGAACCACTGGTGCTGGCTTCATGATCATTGGTTACAGGAGCCTTTTGGACAGATGTCTTAACTGAATCGCCAATGACAATCGGTCTTTTGCCATCATCCTTGTTAGGGACTAACATGCTTCCAATCTGCATAATATCATTGGCTGTAGTTCTCTCTGGATCAACATTAACCTTTTGCACCTCCTTTTCTTTCTTCTTGGGCTGATACACTTGCTTTGGAGGAGATGATCTACGTCTCTGCTCCAACCGGTCAGACCGGTTTGGCGAAACTGGTCTGACTGGTTTCACCTGCTGATCCCAACCTGATCGGTGAGGTGCCAAACGGTTATGTGTAGGATGTGAAATTGTAACGACCCGCTTTCCTTTTCCCTGTTGTAACTGGTTTTCTGATCTTAATCTTTTCCTATCCTGTCAGCTGTGCCTCCGTTTTCCCTCTCCCCGGCCAGCCGACTACCTTCTCTCTTGTGCCGAGTAGAGTTGCTACTCAGTCCTTGTACCCTGCCCTTATCCTTGTCTTACTCGGACCCCTTTGCTGCCGAGTGAGCACTGTGATGTGGCCGACTACCTTGTTGAGACCTGTTGCTTCTTTGTCCCCGAGTTGCACCCACCCGTTGGACGCCGACTACCGAGGTAGTGAAGAATCAATCTTCACCTAACCGCAGCATCGCTTGGACCAGTGGTCAGTCCGAAGCCCGGTCAGTGAGATTTCTCCAACCTGTCCTAGCCTTGACCTTAATGTCTCATCGCAGCTACAGTGCCTGCCAACTCCTCTGACCAGTTGGACTCCAAAGTCACTTCCTGTCATATCCCTGTCAGTTCATCTTGACTTCCTTGCTCCACCCGTTGCCCAGCTCCACCGTGCCCCAACCTTGCACGTCGGCTATATATATATATGGCCAACCGTGCCCCCTTCTTCCTTTGTTTTGCAAACCGGCCAGCTCCAGCTTTGCTAAGTTTTCATCCTCTCAAGCTTTGGAGCTCTGTCGCCTGGTTCGCAAGCCTGGTTCAGCCGACTGCCCCCTTTTCTGCAGCCGACTACTTCTTGATCCTTTTTCTTGGTGTTTTACTTCTCCTGCTTATCAGTGTTTCTTTCTGCTTGTTCAGAACCTGAACCGGTGGACGATCCCGAAGCCACCTTCGCCGAAGAAGACCCCTCCTTGGAACAAGGCAAGCCTCTTTGATCATATTGTTTCCCATATATGCAAAACTATGTTGTTTGGAAAATATATGCATGCTTAGTTTACACCTTTTTAAACTGTTGGCCTCGGTTATGCAAGCGCAACCGATGGACCCGCCCAGTAGTAGCACTTATTTGGTAGGATGTTGTTATATTTCTCCCTTGAAGAGCCCCACAAATGGCACGCTAGCATCCTATCTGAGGATACGATGCCGAGTAGAATGGCTTAGCCCTGCAACGTTGTTTGTCGTTGGGAAAAATGATGGGTTTTACTAAACAGTTTGGAAAACCCGATACCTTGTGTATCGGCGTGTTTTGTGAAATAAAGGAAAGATTTGTGAAAATCTTGATGTACAGAGACAGTGCCTGTGTGGCTTGGCTATGTATTATTATTAAGGATCGATTCCCATGGCGTAGATTTGTTTGTCAGTGATTTGTGAAAAGTGTTTGATGGAAAGGGAACCGTGACCTGAGTTTGCCGAGTAAGCAAACGGAAGGCCTGTGTGGCCAGAAACGGATCTGTGTGGTCCGGGGTGTTAAGCACCATAAACAAGTGTATGAAAAGTAAACAGGATGAAGATCATGCTCCCGGGTTGTAGCCAGGGCAGCAAAGTTTAAGCCCCCGGGTTGTAGCCAGGGCGGCAATTCAGTCTTCGGGTTGTAGCCAGAAGACGGTGATGAGCACGCTCCCGGGTTGTAGCCAGGGCAGCAGTGTTTTAGCTAGCTGGTTGTAGCCAGCCTAGCGGGCATTCAGTGCCATGATCATGCTCCCGGGTTGTAGCCAGGGCAGCGATGATGAGCCCCCGGGTTGTAGCCAGGGCGGCCGATTAGCTAGCTGGTTGTAGCCAGCCTAGCGGGCATTTAGTGCCATGATCATGCTCCCGGGTTGTAGCCAGGGCAGCGATGATGAGCCCCCGGGTTGTAGCCAGGGCGGCCGACTAGCTAGCTGGTTGTAGCCAGTGTAGCGGGCATCAAGTGCCACAGCTGAGATTTGGTTGTAGCCGAGTCTCAGGGCCAACGAGTAGTTGAAGCTACTCGGGAGATAAAGGACCAACAAATTGCAAAGTAAAAGATAATAAGAACATGTATGTTTACTCTTGATTCCTTAAGTGGTGAGTTGTTGAAAAGCAACTTGCGGATTGGATGGAGGCGTGAGCCTCTGTCCGCCAACTAAAATTTGGAACTCACTAGTGTTTGCAAAGAAAAGAGTTTAATAAGGCAGTCTTTCGCAAATGAAACCCTTAGCTCTTCTTGTCTAACCAACATGGCATCATTCCCGGCTTGCTGAGTACGAAAGTACTCACCTTGTTCATATATATGTATAGTAGGTTTTGGAGTGGAAGACGAAGATCCGACTGCTGCCGAGTTCCTCCAAGACCAGGCCGACTACGAAGACCTCTGAAGGTTTCGAGCCTAGTTCCCAACCGAGCCTGTGGAGTAGTTTTTGTCCAGCTTCCGCCCTGTTCTGCTGTTTCGCTAGTTTACCAGTTGATTATTTTGCCCATCCCGGGTCTGTCCTGGATGGATCTCCTTGTACGTATATGTAAGTACTCTGTTTATGTATTATTGTAACTCTGCGTTGTATCATTGTTGTACGTACCCGACTACTGATCCTGGGATCGGGTGCCTTATGCACATGGTGGCCTTCCACCTAGTCGGGAGGCGCCACAGAACCGGTGGACGATCCCGAAGCCACCTTCGCCGAAGAAGACCCCTCCTTGGAACAAGGCAAGCCTCTTTGATCATATTGTTTCCCATATATGCAAAACTATGTTGTTTGGAAAATATATGCATGCTTAGTTTACACCTTTTTAAACTGTTGGCCTCGGTTTTGCAAGCGCAATCGATGGACCTGCCTAGTAGTAGCACTTATTGGTAGGATGTTGTTATATTTCTCCCTTGAAGAGCCCCACAAATGGCACGCTAGCATCCTATCTGAGGATACGATGCCGAGTAGAATGGCTTAGCCCTGCAACGTTGTTTGTCGTTGGGAAAAATGATGGGTTTTACTAAACAGTTTGGAAAACCCGATACCTTGTGTATCGGCGCGTTTTGTGAAATAAAGGAAAGATTTGTGAAAATCTTGATGTACAGAGACAGTGCCTGTGTGGCTTGGCTATGTATTATCATTACGGACCGATTCCCATGGCGTAGATTTGTTTGCCAGTGATTTGTGAAAAGTGTTTGATGAAAAGGGAACCGTGACCTGAGTTTGCCGAGTAAGCAAACGGAAGGCCTGTGTGGCCAGAAACGGATCTGTGTGATCTGGGGTGTTAAGCACCATAAACAAGTGTATGAAAAGTAAACAGGATGAAGATCATGCTCCCGGGTTGTAGCCAGGGCAGCAAAGTTTAAGCCCCCGGGTTGTAGCCAGGGCGGCAATTCAGTCTTCGGGTTGTAGCCAGAAGACGGTGATGAGCACGCTCCCGGGTTGTAGCCAGGGCAGCAGTGTACTAGCTAGCTGGTTGTAGCCAGCCTAGCGGGCATTTAGTGCCATGATCATGCTCCCGGGTTGTAGCCAGGGCAGCGATGATGAGCCCCCGGGTTGTAGCCAGGGCGGCCGATAGCTAGCTGGTTGTAGCCAGCCTAGCGGGCATTTAGTGCCATGATCATGCTCCCGGGTTGTAGCCAGGGCAGCGATGATGAGCCCCCGGGTTGTAGCCAGGGCGGCCGACTAGCTAGCTGGTTGTAGCCAGTGTAGCGGGCATCAAGTGCCACAGCTGAGATTTGGTTGTAGCCGAGTCTCAGGGTCAACGAGTGGTTGTAGCTACTCGGGTGATACAGGACCAACAAATGAAAAGTAAAAGAGGATATGAATATATGTGCTTGTTTTCGTTAAGTGGTGAGTTGTTGAAAAGCAACTTGCGGAATGGATGGAGGCGTGAGCCTCTGTCCGCCAACTAAAATTTGGAACTCACTAGTGTTTGCAAAGAAAAGAGTTTAATAAGGCAGTCTTTCGCAAATGAAACCCTTAGCTCTTCTTGTCTAACCAACATGGCATCATTCCCGGCTTGCTGAGTACGAAAGTACTCACCTTGTTCATATATATGTATAGTAGGTTTTGGAGTGGAAGACGAAGATCCGACTGCTGCCGAGTTCCTCCAAGACCAGGCCGACTACGAAGACCTCTGAAGGTTTCGAGCCTAGTTCCCAACCGAGCCTATGGAGTAGTTTTTGTCCAGCTTCCGCCCCGTTCTGCTGTTTCGCTAGTTTACCAGTTGATTATTTTGCCCATCCCGGGTCTGTCCTGGATGGATCTCCTTGTACGTATATGTAAGTACCCTGTTATGTATTATTGTAACTCTGTGTTGTATCATTGTTGTGCGTACCCGACTACTGATCCTGGGATCGGGTGCCTTATGCACATGGTGGCCTTCCACCTAGTCGGGAGGCGCCACAGAAATCCTGTCAAGAGCTGATTTCCTTAGTTTCTTCCATCTTGGATAAAAGGATTGATATGGCACAGGATAGCAAGGCATTCACATCATCCCATTATATTCCAACATCGGATATTGCGAGTTTGATGCTGAAGGAGCCCATGGCATGGTAGGATACTGATTTTGGGGAGGATGCAAAGTCACAACCTCACTCTTCTGTCTTATAGCTGCCCTTGGAGGTGAATTGGGTCTCTCTTGACGCATTGGTGACCTTATTTTGTTTTTTACCGGCTGATCACATGTAACGGCCCTTTGATTGACATATTTGGACAAAAACTGATCAAAAGTAGGTTTCCGCTTCATAACACTCCCCTGATTTTTTGCCAAATTCAATTTCCATGTGCCAATCTCTGGACGCTTTAGTTTCAGCATTCGGGGACGGCCCTGGTTAAAACCGGCCTGACCGGATTCGCAAACCGGTCTGGGCAGTTTGTCCTGCATGGCAGGCTCAAATGGTCTCTGTTCGATTTGTGAAGATGGTCCTTGCCCCCCGTGTCTAGAAGCTTTCATGGTGATTTGAAAGGATTCTCTGCCATCAGGAGCTTTTTCATACACCACTTCCCTCATCAACTTTTTGTCTTTTAAGCTCTCGGTCTTGGCTTCACCAATGACCACATTCTTTCCTTTGGTTACTTCGGCTTGATGCGGCCGAACCAGTATCTTGGGCTGCTGCAAATCTATAGTGTTGACAGGGAAAGGTGTTTTGTCCACTTGCATCTCATGAAGAGTCAATCGTCCTTCATTAATAGCCGATTGAATCTGTCGACGGAAAACATTGCAATCATTAGTAGCATGCGAAAAGAATTATGAAACTTACAATACGCATGCTTCTTCAATTCCTCAGGTAAAGGCATAGCATGAGATATCTTGATGTTTCCGTTTTTAAACAATTCATCAAATATATGATCACATTTAGAAATATCAAAAGTAAATCACATTTCTTCTTGCCAACCCTTATGAGCCGGCTTAAGTGATGAACAAGAATATGTTTTAGCTTTTGAAGGCCATACAAATTCAGCAACGTAAACATCTTTGTCCTCATCGTCTGAACTATCAGATTCATACTCAACAACATGAACATTAGATCGATGAGGCTTAAAGCTTTCCTTTGCTTTCTTAATTCGGTTTTCCTGAATTAAAGCTCTTATTTGCACTTGAGCAACCAAAAGAAAATCACCACCTTCTATTCTATCCCTAATAGAAGATCTCAATCCCTTAAAACATATATCAGCAAGATCCATATCAGAAATTGACAAATTAAAGCAACGGTTCTTGGTTTCTTTGAATCGTCTTATATAATCAGAAACAGATTCTTCTCTACCTTGCTTAACCGATGTCAAATCTGTCAATTTTAATTCGGGACTCCTACTATAGAAATGATCATGAAATTTTTATTTTCTAATTGATTCCAAGAACAAATAGAATTAGGAGCCAAAGATGAAAACCAAGCAAAAGCAGTTCCAATCAAAGATAAAGAAAATAAACGGACTTTCAACGCATCAATGGAACTTACTTCACCTAGTTGAGCAATGTATTGACTAACATGTTTCCAAGTAGTTCTATTATCTTCACCATTAAATTTAACAAAATCAGGAACACGCCAACCAGTAGGGTAAGGAAGAAAATCAAATTCAACAGCGTATGGTTTTTGATACAACTTAGAGTTACCAATATCCACACCAAGCTTGTTTTTCATTACACTAGCCAAATCCTTCCTAAATTTAAAAAATTCATTGTTCCAACTAGAGTTATTTGGCTGTTGTGGTATTGTAGCAACAGTATTTACTCTCTGATTTACATGAGGTGCATGACTACCATGAGCATGCCTTAAATAACTATCATATACATCATTCGGTATCCCCCCATAAGATGCATTTGCATTAGGAATAGGAGGTGAAGTGTACGCGAACGTGGTATAAGGTGGCACAAAATTAGCAATTTCATTAGTACGACCATAAGTGGCCGAACTAGGCATGGTAGCAAGTGGTTCAGGCTGCTCGGGCACCACCACCAGAGAACTGGTCTGACCGGTTTGATGAACCGGTCTGGCCGGTTCTGCCTTGTTCGGCAGTTGTGGCTGACCTGGTGATGTTTGACTCTGAAAAAAGTTCAACGGCATACTATACTGTGGATTTTCAGGAATTGCACCTGGTGTAGCCGATGTACTAGTTTGTATGACCTCACGTTGTTTAATATGGGAAGTTACAGTATCAACAAGATTAACATTAGATTCAATAGATTTCCCTTTTTCTAATCTTTCTACTCGTTCAATCAATATCGCAACAAGTTCATCTGTACCTTTAGTAACAATATTAGATTTGATATTAGGTACAGATGTGTTGGGGGGTGAATTGCTTACATTGCTTATTACCTCAACCTTGTTGTCGCTCATCTTGAACGTGGGCATCATGAAATCTTGCACTCTTGTGACTGTGCCCTGGCGGTCTTTTCTGAATCCCATCAAGAATTGAGATCTGAAATAAGCTTCCGCCGCCAAATAATTCTGACACTCCTCTTCACTAATCTCTTCGATAGAAGCCGTGATGATGTTGTTCTTGTCGAGTTCCGTGTTAGATCCCATCTGGCTAGGGTTTGATAGAACGGTTTTAGCAACCAGATCTTTGTTCCCCAGCGAAGTCGCCAAAAATGTGTTGACGCAGTTTAGGGCCAACACACCGAGTTGCGCTATAACGCGCGATCGTCGAAATCACCTCACGGGAAGCCCCTGCGCAAATTAGCCAAGCCGGTTTGGGAAACAGGTCAGGCCGGTTTCCTGAAGCTGGCTGTGAAAACCTAGAACCACCACCCCGAAAAGGACCCCGTCAGGGATGATATGCCTAGGGTTGTTCTAAGATCGGCAGGCCACTTAGAACGTCCCAAATCGCCGTGGAGACGAAGAAGGAGAAGCAAAAGGGGTTAGAAAAGCTAGGGTTTGGAGAAAATAAAAAGTAAATGTATTTTAATTGATCGATTGGATAGATCCTCAATCGGCCGTGGCCCTTTATATTTATAGGATATGGAGGTCTTTCCTGTGACGCCTCCCCGACTAGGTGGAAGGCCACCATGTGCATACGGCACCCGATCCCAGGATCAGTAGTCGGGTACGCACAACAATGATACAACTCAGAGTTACAATAAATACATAACAGAGTACACATATAAATACAAGGAGATCCATCCAGGACAAACCCGGGATGGGCAAAAATAATCAACAGGTAAACTAGTGGAACAGCAGAAACAGGGCGGAAGCTGGACAAAAACTACACCACAGGCTCGGTTGGGAACTAGGCTCGAAACCTTCAGAAGTCTTCGTAGTTGGCCTGGTCTTGGAGGAACTCGGCAGCAGTCGGATCTTCGTCTTCATCTCCAAAACCTACTATACATATATATGAACAAGGTGAGTACTCTCGTACTCAGCAAGCCGAGAATGATGCCATGTCGGTCAGACAAAAAGGGGTAAGGGTTTCATTTGCGGAAATTTGCCTTTATAAACTCTTTTCTTTACAAACACTAGTGAACTCAAATTTTAGTTGTCGGACAGAGGCTCACGCCTTTATCCATTCCGCAAGTTGCTTTTCAACAACTCGCCACTTAATGAATCAAGCATAATCATACATGTTCTTATCATCTTTTACTTCGTATTTGCTGGTCTTGTATCTCCCGAGTAGCTACAACCACTCGTTGACCCTGAGACTCGCTACAACCAAATCTCGCCGCCTGGCTACAACCCGGGGGCGCAACTCGCTATCTTGCTTCCCTGGCTACAACCCGGGAGCTCAAGCTTGCTCAAACTGGCTTCCTGGCAACAACCCGGGAGCTTGATCAGTCCGTCTTCTGGCTACAACCCGAAGACATTGGTACAACTGCCGCCCTGGCTACAACCCGGGGGCTTAAGTTTTGCTGCCCTGGCTACAACCCGGGAGATGATCTTCATCCTGTTTATTTTCACACTTGATTATGGTGCTTAACACCCCGGATCACACAGATCCGTTTCTAGCCACACAGGCCTTGCGTTTGCTCACTTTCGGCAAACTCTGGTCACGGTTCCCTTTCCATCAACACTTTCACAATCACTGGCAAACAAATTACGCTATGGGAATACCTTGCATTCGCCTTACGTGGGCACGGCTGTTCGAACAGTCTGCTAACTCTGCAGAGGGTGTACGCTTTACCATCCGACACGAAAATTACACCGATTACTGGCCTGTACCAGAAATTCGTGACAAGGCCATTTCAAGCAGTCTAGAGTCATCCAATCCAGCCGAAAGATCCACACAGGATTCAGTGGTCGGCACTGAACTTCCCTAAATCTACTATTTACTCGGCCAGGGGCATCCCATAATACCCGTCTGGTCGCACTGTAAGATGCTCGGATAGAATCCCAAAGGAAAACGGTCCTTAATGATAATACATAGCCAAGCCACACAGGCACTGTCTTGTATATCAAGATTTTCACAATTTATTTGTTTCAACACGCCGATAACAGAAGTACCGGGTTTTTCAATCAGTTTGGTAAACCCAATGTTTTCCCAACGACAAACACGTTGCAGAGCTAAGCTATTCTACTCGGCATCGTATCTTAGATAGGATGCTAGCATGCCATTTTTGGGCTCTTCAAGGGAGAAATATAACAACATCCTACCAAATAAGTGCTACTACTGGGTAGGTCATCGGTTGCGCTTGCAAAACCCGAGGCCAACAGTTTAAAAAGGTGTAACTAAGCATGCATATATTTTCCAAACAACATAGTTTTTGCATATATGGGAAAATATGATCAAAGAGGCTTGCCTCGTTCCAAGGAGGGGTCTTCTTCGGCGAAGGCGGCTTCTGGATGTCCACCGGTTCAGGCTCTGAACAAGCAGAAAGAAACACTGATAAGCAGGAGGGTTAAAACACCAAGAAAAGGATCAAGAAGTAGTCGGCTGCAGAAAGGTGGCAGTCGGCTGAACCAGGCTTGCGAACCAGGCGACAGAGCTCCAAGCTTGAGAGAAGAACAAGAACTCAGCAGAGCTGGAGCTGGCCGTTTGCAAAACAAAGGAAGAAGGAAGCAATGGATGGCTCAATATATATAGCCGGCGTGCAAGAGTGAGGCACGGAGGAGCTGGGCAACGGGTAGGAGAAAAGTCAGATGAACTGACGGGGATATGACAAGGAGTGACTTTGGAGTCCAACTGGTCAGAGGAGTTGGCAGGCACTGTAGCTGCGAGGAGACATTAAGGTCAAGGCTAGGACAGGTTGGAGAAATCTCACTGACAGGGCTTCGGACTGACCACTGGTCCAAGCGATGCTGAGGGCAGGTGAAGACTGATTCTTCTCTACTTCGGTAGTCGGCGTCCAACGGGCGGGTGCAACTCGGGGGACAAGGAAACAACAGGTCTCAACAAGGTAGTCGGCCACTTCACAGTGCTTACTCGGCAGCAAGGAGGTCCGAGTAAGACAAAGGAAAGGGCAGGATACAAGGACTGAGTAGCAATCTACTCGGCTCAAGGGATAAGGTAGTCGGCTGGCCGGGGAGAAAAACTGGGGCACAACTGACATGATAGGAAGGGAGCTCGGGAAAGGCGAAGACTAGCGGGAAAAGAAAAACAGGTCGTTACAAACCTCCCCCACTTAACAGAATCTCGTCCGAGATTCCGTTACTCGGCGAGAGCTCCGGGTACTCAGCTTGAAGGCGATCTTCTCGTTCCCATGTAGCTTCATCCTCCGAATGGTTACTCCATTGCACCTTGCCGAATCTGATTGTCCTTTCGTCTTGTGCTCTGTCCCTTGTCTCCAAAATCCGAATAGGGCGTTCTTGTAGGTGAGGTTGCGTTGTACGTCGATCTCTTCCAACGGAACTTGCTCTTCTGGATGCCGAAGACATTTCTTCAACTGGGAACATGAAACACGTCGTGGACGTCGGAGAGTTTTCGGCAACTCCGTTGATACGCCACTACCGCGTCTGTCGAAGATAGGGTAAGGTCCGATGTAGCGAGGCGCTAGCTTTCCACCTGTGGGCTCCCGACTAGGTGGAAGGCACATGTGCGTAAGGCACCGATCCCAGGATCAGTAGTCGGGTACGCACAACAATGACACAAACAGAGTTACAATACATAACAGGTACTTACATATACGTACAAGGAGATCATCCAGGACAGACCCGGATGGGCAAATAATCAAACTGGTAACTAGCGAAACAGCAGAACGGGGCAGCTGGACAAAACTACTCCACAGGCTCGGGTTGGGAACTAGGCTCGAAACCTTCAGAGGTCTTCGTAGTCGGCCTGGTCTTGGAGGAACTCTGCAGCGGTCGAATCTTCGTCTTCCACTCAAAACCTACTATACATATATATGAACAAGGTGAGTACTTTCGTACTCAGCAAGCCGGGAAATGTGCCATGTTGTTAGACAAGAGAGCTAAGGGTTTCATTTGCGAAAGACTGCCTTATTAAACTCTTTTCTTTGCAAACACTAGTGAGTTCCAAATTTTAGTTGGCGGAAGCAGGCTCACGCCTCCATCCATTCCGCAAGTTGCTTTTCAACAACTCACCACTTAACGAAAACAAGCACATATATTCATAATCCTCTTTTACTTTTCATTTGTTGGTCCTGTATTCACCCGAGTAGCTACAACCACTCGTTGCCCTGAGGACTCGGCTACAACAAATCTCAGCTGTGGCACTTGAATGCCCGCTACACTGGCTACAACAGCTAGCTAGTCGCGCCCTGGCTACAACCCGGGGTTCTTCATCGTGCCCTGGCTACAACCGGGAGCATGATCATCGCACTAAATGCCCGCTAGGCTGCTCACCAGTAGCTATCGGCCGCCCTGGCTACACCGGGGGCTCATCATCCTGCCCTGGCTACAACCGGGAGCATGATCTATGCACTAAATGCCCGCTAGGCTGGCTACAACCAGCTAGTAGTACACTGATGTCTGGCTACAACCGGGAGCGTGCTCATCACCGTCTTCTGGCTACACCGAAGAGACTGAATTGCGCCTGGCTAAACCCGGGGGGCTTAAACTTTTGCTGCCCTGGCTACAACCGGGAGCATGATCTTCAATCCTGTTTACTTTTCATCACTTGTTTATGGTGCTTAACCGCCAGATCAACAGATCCGTTTTGGCCACAACAGGGAATTTCGTTTGCTTACTCGGCAAACTCAGGTCACGGTTCCTTTCATCAACACTTTTCACAAATCACTGCAAACAAATCTACGCCATGGGGAATCGTCCTTAATGATAATACATACCAGCAGCCACACAGGCCTGTATCTGTACATCAGATTTCACAAATCTTTCCTTTATTTCACAACGCGCCGATAACACAAGGTTCGGGTTTTTTCCAAACTGTTTAGTAAAACATCATTTTTCCCAAGACAAACAACGTTGCAGAACAAGTAAGCCATTTACTCGGCATCGTATCCTAGATAGGATGCTGCGTGCCATTTTTTGGGGCTCTTCAAGGGAGAAAATATAACACAAGTCTAACAATAAGTGCTACTTACTGGCAGGTCCATCGGTTTGCGCTTGCAACCAGGCCAAACTAGTTTAAAAAGGTGTAAACTAAGCATGATATATTTTCAAAACTACAACTAGTTTTGCTAAGATGAACCATTATGTAGTCAAAGAGGCTTGCCTTTTCCAGGAGGTCTCTTCGCGAAGTGGCTCCGGATCGTTCCACCGGTTCACGTTCTGAACAAGCAGAAGAACACTGAGACGCAGAGAACGTAAAACACATAAAATGATCAAGAATCGGTGCAGAAAAAAGGGCAGGTCGGCTGACCAGCTTGCGAACAGGCGACAGACTCCAAGCTGAAGATGAAAACTAGCAGAGCTGGATGCTGCCGGTTGCAAAAAGGAGAAGGGGGCCGGTGGCCATATATAACCGCGTGCATGTGCCGGTGGACTGGCAACGTTGGATCAAGATCAAATGAACTGAAGGAATATGACAGGAATGACTTGGAGTCACTGATTCAGAGATTGCAGGCACTTTGTATGCGATAGACATAGGTCAGGCTAGGACAGTTGGAGAAATCTACACTGACCGGGCATTCGGAGGAACCACTGGTCCAAGCGATACTGCGTTAGGTGAATGATTCTTCACTACCTGTAGTCAGGCTCCAACGGCGGGTGAAACTCGGGGACAAGTAAGCACAGTGCAGCAACGGTGCGGCCAATTCACCATGCTCCACCCGCCCCCCCCCACCCGCAGCAAAGAGGTCGAGTAAAGCAAGAATAAGGGCAGATACAAGGAATGAGTAGCAACTCTCTCGCAAAGAAGAGGTATCGCTGGCGGGAAGGAAACGGAGCACAGCTGACAGGATAGGAAAGAATGAAGATCCGAAACATACAACAGGAAAGGAAGCGGTCGTACACACCTTCCAATCTCTGTTCGATAGGGTGATACCGGAGACCATGTTCCTATCTAACTCGAGCTCTCTCTCATTTCTCATAGTGCTTTGTCGTTTGGCGTCTTCAAGCGCTCTCGAGATAACCTAACTGCTCTCTGCTTCTTTCAAAGTCTATTCAAACATCTTTTCCTACGTCTGTCCAACAGAGGAGTTCTACCACTTGCTCATTAGAGACTTCTTGGGGGCCATCGGTGTACTGGCTTATAGCTGTTGTTTGAGATTCGGATAAGCAACAAATCCCAAGGTCCTTCAAAATTACCAGGACATGCTCTTAGTATTTCACGATCTGTTTACTCTCTCGTCTGTCATCCGTCTGGATATATGCAGGACTGAAATAGATTGCCCATGCCTCATGCAACTTTTTCCAAAATGGGAGCGTGAAACTGAGCTCTCGGTCGACACTATCTTCTGGGACTCTCTTGCAGCTAATCTTGGTCAATACACAGCTAAACACTCTTAGCCGGTATGTCTTGAGGAATAAAGGGTCATAATAGTAAA
>RYFJ01000803.1:0-525376 GCA_003991445.1 Oryza meyeriana var. granulata | reverse complement strand
GAAAGGAGAGAGTAGAGAGTTGTATCGCTAGTTTGGTGCTGAATGGTATTGAATGGGTACACGTACCGCTTGTTCCTTGAGCCAGTAGATCAACTTTAAATAGAGAAAATCAATCATATGGGTAAGTGTACACTCTAAGAGTTCAAAACTAATTGTTACCGTACTCACGTCAAGAGGATATGTTGAAGTTGTCATGTAGTAGTATCCTGTTTATGTATCTTTTTTTTAAAGATATATGTATCATAATAAGACAATGGGCTTAGGCCGTTTGTGAAAATGGGATGTGGAATGGTTTATTAATGAGCGCTTATGTTCGAACTGAGTTGGCGTTGATTATGATTGTGGTTGATCGTCCTTTGATTTTACTCGCATATGATCTTACATATGAAATTTATATTGGGCATGTATGTGACATATTGTTGCATTTTTCACTAAGATGCCTTTACCGAATTACGTCTACGAGTTGTGACTATGGTAAACCCACCAGTTGTGATGAACTTGCTTTTGCGAAATGAAGACCATAAATAGCGTGCTTCTTTGATATAAGTTGCATGTTAGTATGCTAGGTTTGGCCTTTTCAGTAGTTATATTCAGTTGTATACTCTTGCTTGTGATAGTGTAGACTAGTTTGGTTAATTGCTTTAGGAACTCTTGCTCTGCCAGATACGAGTATATATGGATTTTCTTAGGGATATTGCAGCATTTGCTGGAAATATACGCACGAAGACCAAATGACAGAATGCTTTTTACATATGGCGAATTGTTCTACTAGAGGCCAACCCTTAGTTCGTTTCTTGGTGCCGGTTAGGTAGACACGCAATGCTGAGCCTATTTGGGCCTGTTGGCCTATGTAAAGTGAGTTGTAATGGCGGCACGGTAGAATTATCTGAATATATTGTGGTAGTGTGGTCCTTTCTAGTGACTAAATCGAGAGTTGTGCATCGTCAAATGCTTTAATGAATAGTGCCAGGCTGGTCATTTTTCCTAGGGGACTAGCTAGATGAGTATCAGGATGGATAATTGAAGATATTTGCTTAATAGCCGTTTGGGTTCGAGTCCTGTAGATAACTGCTAGTTGTGGTCAGAGCACTTTGAGAGTCACCACCATCGAGTGTTGACGAAGCATGATCTTGGGGAGGACTGGCAGGCTATTATTGTGTGAGTGTAC
This sequence comes from Oryza meyeriana var. granulata, assembly GCA_003991445.1. Classification (NCBI taxonomy): domain Eukaryota; kingdom Viridiplantae; phylum Streptophyta; class Magnoliopsida; order Poales; family Poaceae; genus Oryza; species Oryza meyeriana. The sequence goes on along the minus strand of RYFJ01000803.1, from coordinate 524,208 downwards.
TAAGAACGCTATGTGCAAGATATGATCATGACTCAGAAGTCTGAGCTAAACTTTACTGAGTTTGTGTTGTCTTTAATCGTACATCGACGTGAATGTCTGTCTTTGAGTGGTATGTGATTGTGGGGGGTTTTCAGTTTTTATTTGAGAGTTCTCTTATTTGCTAGATCGAGCGATCTAGGTCTGATGATAGAGTTAAAAGTAGCTCGGAGGAACTTGTGAAATAAATGCACCCCAATGATGCGAGTTTTAATAATAATAATCATCAGTATACATATAGTTACTCCAGGTGTCTCGTAAGCTTTGTAATCAGAGCTATGACCGCCTCTAGGTGCCCCTTTTACGGTCCTTAGGAAATTGTTTTCCAAAAAAGTAAATTATTAAGAAAACCTTGTTGCTCAAGCTACAATTTGGTGCAGGAACCTTATAACATTTCTTATACTCTCATCTCCTCCTAAGAACTACTCTCTCCCTAAGTCTTATTTTGGTTTTACACCCCAATTCTTGCTCTATAGGATAGGAAAGCCTTTGAACCATGGTATTATCTGGAAAGAATATGTTAGAAACCTCATAATTACCACACAGTCAGCTACCAGTGAATTGACAAAGGATTTTTTAAAATCATTTAAAACTACTCCCAAGAAACTAGTATGAAAGATTGTGAAAACGTTTGAAATGGCTTATAAGAGTGTAGGTTTTTGGAAATTGGGTACAAAAATTAAAATTTGATAGTAACTTTAGGTGTTTTTAATACTTCCATCCATGGGTACCTTCTGTAACGTAATTGAATTTTTTTTTGGGGATTTTTAACCAATTCTCCTATCTGACGTTTCAAAATTTATATCGGTATGACTAGAAATGGGGTAGACTTTTGGGGCCCGGTTTGGAAATTGTTTGTGCTTCTTGCCCTTAGATTTTTTGCTTAAGATGGTCTCCAAAATTCATGTAGCTCTGGACTAGTTATCATCCTGTCACATAACTGGTGGATTTTAAAATGCTTAGAACTATGGTCTAAAAATTCAAATAGTTGAATAGTTTACACATGTCCCTAAATTCTGCAGTTAGCATGCTTAATAATTTGTGTAGACCAAACAATAGCATTCTAAATTCCTGGGAAATCTGACAGTAGCTTGCAGACTCACCAGTAGCAAATATGGATTTTTTCTAAGTTTCTAGAGTAAGTGCCATGGTGGACAATTCAACTAGTGTGGCATAGTCGGTTCATGAAACTCTGTGGTCACCTGTCTTATATTTTGTGTAGCCTAGCCATAAATACTAAAATCCTGATTTTTGGTCAATAGCTTAAATCTTATCAAGGCAAGTTCCATGAGTTGTTCTAGATTTTGGATTTTGTAAATTAGGAGATAAAAATTCGACAAGGCCACTGTCAGTCTATTTCAAGACCTTGGAATCACCTAAATTGCAAGAATTCTCCCCCAATCCACAAGTGCTAATTCTAATTCTTTGTGAGCACAAAGTACAACTTCAACCAGGCAACTTGGAATATAAATTCTTGTAATCTTAATAACTTTGTATTTTGTCCTGGTTTCTGGTTTTCAGCCGGGTGTGGCTGTAACAGATTTGCCTTCATTAGTTTTTGCCAACCTTTTCCTAGACAAATCCATTTGCAAAATTCCCAAACATTATTAAGGAGGGTAGTCCATGTTTGGATCTTTTATCATGTCCCATGTGGGATTTGTACTCTGCACACCATAGATTCTCTAACCACGACGCAATAGTGCCCAAGACCAATAGTGCTCAGTAGGTAGTACTAGACCCCGTGCACTAAACTGGTTTGTTCCTATAGATTGCCACTTAGCTCCTACTTATTAACTACCTAATGTCCTCATTTTGCTCCTAGACAATCTAAGGCCATCTCAGTGACATTCCATAACACTATCATAATCTAGATTTTGCCTAGCCCGGGATAAAATTTTAATTAGTGATTAATGCCCAGCATTTTGGAACAATTAACAACTAGAGACAAATGCACTCCACTTGATTGAGCATTACTAGATTGTTTTAGCTAAAGGACAAAAGCCTTGTAGCAGGCCCACATCACCATGTTTATTACCCCCATAGACACCCTAAGAACTCTAAGAAATAACACACTTCAATACCACCTAGGAGTAATTTGAATGTCCAAAGGGTTAACTTAATTGCTAGGATGTTTGTTTGGACTGCTTGTTGCTTAATCAATAAATTGAACCTAACCACCAAAATAAGGTAAGAAAGAGTTTTTTTTAAAATTGGTTTACCAATCTTTTGTAGAAAATAGACCAAACCAAGAGTTGCGATTGATTCAAATTAACAAAGAAAAGGCAATCTAAAACATCTATCAACCCCTAAGAAACAAACCATATCTTAAGAAAACTCTGAATTGGAAATAAACCCACATGTTACCGTCTCCCACCACAATTCAGATAATGTTCATATTGCTACAAAGAGAAATAACCAACACCTGGAAAGCTTAGGTAGCTTTCCCATCAACGGCTTTCTGTGTGCGATCATCCAAACCTTGCTAAAAGCAGGGATAAGATTAATATACTTAGGTTGAAACTGATTTCACCCCATGATACCCCAATCACCTGATGTTTAAAAACAATTATATAAAAGGGAAAAGTCTATTGTCCCCCCCCCCCCCCCCCCCCCCCCCCGAGCCCCCCTCTTGAAAATTGGTTGGGAGGAAGCCATAGTAATTCTATTGTGAGAAAATATCTAAGCAACCTAGAGTGCACTTCCATTTTACCCTATTTCAGGGGAGAGACATATAGGATAGCTAGTTAGAGCTTCATAGCCGCTGTCTATGATGACCCATGCCATCTAAAGGCAATTGTGCGATATCCCATCCATCATTGCACATCTTCTGCCATAAATCGCATTTTGCTTCATACATGACATCATCGCATCACCTGCAATTCATATTGCATCCAGTGTGAAAGTAATTGCCACATTGCCATCCCATATACCATGCCAATAGGCATTAGAGAATAATCTATGTTGGCCTCATATAGAAAGTATCAAAATTTAGTGGTTCCCTTATACCGGAACCTTAGGCAAGCTACTAGAACAATATTACCATAAGATTAACCTCGCTCATGAAGAAGTTTGATAACATCCTAGTTGAAAGTCACTGAGTGTCAAGGCACCATCCCCAAGACTTGTAGCTTATTTTACAAACCTTTACCAAGTTGTTTGGACAATCGAAGTAATAAACATAGCTACACAACCTGAGAAGAAGTTCCCATAGCACCATGTGGGGCCACGGAATCTCGGGACGATTCAATTTAAGGAGGTTCAAAGCCATACAAATGTGTTAGCTGCAGATTTTGATGTAGCCAGCCTATTTTAACATTTTTTCCATATTTAAATCTACCAGGCTTTAAGCTTAGGCGTTTCGCAGGTCAAGTAGACCCATATAACCACCTTCTTCACAGCAAATTTTTCCATGCCTTAAATCAGATTGGAATGATTAAAACTCAGTGCAAAACAGTGTTCAATCACAGTAGCTTCCAGGACAGTTTTCTACTTATATTCAATAGATAGTATATCCCTTTCTTACTTTACATCTACAAATGGGGCTACTCAGAGCTTGTGGGTATCACCTGAGTCAGCCGAGCCACTTAAGATTAACTGGCCATCTAATAACCTTCTGTGGGAGAGGCGTGTGACTATAGACACTGGGAACATATAGGTGCCGAGCTCCACCAACACGTCCGTGGCACTGCCGTACCTCCTATGACTCATACGTCCGCGGTTCCAATGCGACTCACGTTTCAGCCGGCGCTCGCACCTCACACATGCAGTTCATTCCCGCATGGCAATTTCGATGGCTGCTCCATTAGGGTTTATGAGGGTTCGAGTGCGTAATATTGCTGGAGTGAGGAGGTGCACGTGGCGTCATCCTGGGAAGCTCTTGGGACTGGGACATGTCGTCTTCCGGACGCTGCCGTGGAGGTCCCACCGCAATCGCCGCTGGCAATCGGTCTTAAGTGGTGAGAGGTCTCGCCAAACAGACCTAGCGCCCGTGGGCTCAAGACCTATGAGGACCATTCTTTTCTCATCGTTGCTCCTATAACTTGGTGCCCCACTTGCCTTCTTTCTCACCGTGTGACAGATCGAAAACAAAGGATTCAGATGTTGGGCCAAGAAGTAACAGCAAGTTGGGCGGTAAAGGACAGTACAACACCTCAAACGCCTGCCCCAGCGTGTGATTCATCACTGCGAGGTGTAATTTCAATCTCAAACCGGTAATGCCCTACCGACACATAGCACAGCCAAATGTTCCTCAAATGCGATATGCTCATCAATGAAGAACCTAGTCCCAAATTTTTGCCCGAAGATTCAAGGTCTTGTCGAACCGTTGATCCGCTAGTCCTTATAGGCCGATGGAGCCTCCGGAGTGTAGAGTCAGTGGAGGGATGCTCCGAATCGAAGTGTCTTTCTCCACTCAACTCTCCCGGACTCTACGTTCTATAACTTTGATTCCCATCGCTTCGACTATCGGTGACTTAGGACTCATACATGACTCCTTACGATCAATCTTTGAAGCTAAACACTTTGATTAAAGTGAGACGCTATCTCATGCATTTCTTTGGGTAGTCGCTAATGAAAATATTGGTCTAAGCAGTGTGTCCGCATTTGGGCGCATTGTTATACTAAGAATTCGTGTGAGGCAAGCAGTGCGCATCATTGGCGTCCCCAATCCTTCCTGTGTCAGACTTGGAGAGCAGGCGCAAAATGCGGTTGGATAGAAGCTTCTATTGAAAGGTCTGTATACTTAGGGAACAAACATGCAACTTGCCTTGTTTGTGTGGCGCCGTGGAGATTTCTCGAGGTGACGTGAAGAAGCCCCAAAGTGTCACACTCTCACCCACTTGTTAGTGGCCGAAGCTCGCCGCCGAGGCTGTCGGTTACTTACCGCTTGTCGAGGATTGTGATAGTCCGACCAACTTTCAAGAAGCGTGTATTAAGCCACATCTCACCATCCTGAGCAACAGCGATTACGATATTAAAATTGTTTTAAGCTCTAGCTTCTGCTAGATCATAGGTATTTAGAAACTGGTTCTCAAAATTGGCTTTACGCAAAATAACCTCAGCCGCTCTTTGCAATCCCTGTGCAAGTGAGATTAACCCATATTTCTGCGCGGATGCTGCTGGCCACATTTTTGCTTTGGTGGTGGTGGCAGGACCGTCTGTAAATTTCGCCCTATGGCCTATGCCCATGGGTTGTCACTCATTAAATATGTTTATCCGCTCGTTGCATGAAGAGCAGATCACAGGATCTCCAATGATGAGAGCAATGGTTCGCAAAGCGCACGCTTGGCTGAGTATGGTTCTGCATATCTAGAAGGATGACGCCCGCTTGAGATGTGTGGGCCGCTTTGTTATCACGCAGCTGGCTAGATGGGTACGCGAGGGTTTATATTTGTGAGGTTTCAACTCATAAAAAATGGTTAGAGGCTTAACCCCATGTGGACCAAGGGTTATTGTAATTCAATAACAATTTGAGGCAAAACTCTTAATGAATCTTCCATTTCCATGTGCCGAGGACCTCATGTGGGATTCCATCTAGTTGGGGGATCTTTCTGTAAAAGTTCACTCACTGACGTGTAGGCCCAAAAGTTGAAAATTTGAGAAAAATTAAGAAAATGGACTTTAGACTTTTCCGTTGAACTAAAAAAAATGGATATATACTTCAAAAATTCATAGAAAATTCACACAAACTTCAAATTGAGTGAACCAAATTTTGATAAATTCATAATTTTTTATTCTCTTTTCATTTTTTTAGGTAATAAATTGACATACCACTACCATAGAAAAATCACCAAAAATAATATTACTTAAGTGAAAACTCATATTTAAGCCTAGAATTTAATAAATTTATATCTTTTTCATACAGTAGAATAAATGAAAATTCTTTCTCTGTAATTCATCTAAATACATAACCTGTATTTATAGTGGCATGGCATGCATTTTAGAGACATGAATTTTTGCATAATTTGGTGTTTATTCGATCCCCTATTTTTAATTTTAGAGGACAATCCTGTTGATGGTGAAGAATTTGATCTCAATATTGACCCGGGAGAAGAGGTTCAGCAAGGCAAGTGGTTTTGCCCCTCTCCTTCTTTGACCATAATTTGCAACCTATGATTTGGGGCAAATGTGTTGTTTTATAAAGTGCATGCCTATTTAAATTATCAATACTTAAACATTTTAAAAATGGTAGAATTAACCTATTGCTGCATATACCTTCTTGAGAATTACCTTTTTCCCCCTGTTGTTAACCCTATAGGATGGGTTAGGAGTACTCTTCTTGTACTCAAGTGGGATTAAATATAACTTTTACAATGTGATATATGCCTTAGCCTATGCTTATTAAATCCCTACTTTAATGTTATGGCAAAGTTTTTAAATGGAATTTTTGAGGATTTGAAAAATTTCTAAAAGGGGTATAAGTTCCCAACTTAATTGTGAACTAAAATGATAAAACTTGATTTTTTAAACTTGGCGGCAAGTGGTTGATACATATGCGATAGTTGTGTACTGATAGGAGAATGCTCGCCTGGGTTGATTAAGGACGTAAACTCTATGTCACCATCTGTTGTATAGGATGGTATAAACCACATGTATTGTAGTATGGGATAACCTTAGTTTTTGAGAAGTTGTGTTATGACCTAATCTTTGCATTGGGCAGGCCGTTGTTACTATGAACTAGTCTTGTTTGATAGTTTATAGGAACTATCCTGATATTCACGAAGGAACGGATGTTCACTTAGTGGCATGAGCGGCTAAGTATGGTCCAATTATAAATGGTGTAGTGCCCTTGTGGGTTGCTTTGCAACGGCGTCAGGTTCGGTAGGCCAATTCGTCCTGACGACCACTAAGGATTTTGGACTTAGTGTGGATTTCTTTACTCACTGTGTGCTCGTGGCAAGGTTAGGCCATAAACATTGATTAGCTTCGTCGCAGGTGGTAAAACGGGTACCTTTTGGTATCGGCATGGCATGTTGTGACATGAATTACTATTTTTTGCGTCTTGTGGGTAAAGATGTACGAACTCTGCAGAGTAAAAACTAATCGGTTTAGGCATGCCGGCTTGCGATTATTGGGTCGGCATGGTGAAGTGTTCATGAGTATAGTTTCTGTATCTTTCTAAATACATTTCAAACTTGACTCTTTGAATTGATGAAAAATCTGAGATTTGAATTATGATTGTGGATACTATTATGGAGGGTAGTAAGGATGTTTATATATATATGTATTACTGATGTGGCCATGACTATTTACTTATGTATTATGCTGAAATTATTCTCTAAAGGCTATTAAAAAAATGTTTGCCAACCAAAACTTGCTTTATGCAAATTTAGCTCCACAAATAGCTTTCCTTGTTGTATCCTTGCATGTAGGTATTAGCAATTGCCTTGCCAGTACATTATTAGATAATGTACTAACACTTGATCTTTATTTGTTGCCACCATTAGAATCTTATGCAGATGATGAATTGCCTACCGATGAGTGCTACGTCGCGGGTGACGATGATGTTTTCCAGGGATGGTTCATACTAGGTTTACCCTAGTCCGGTATGCTTGTGGGTCTTTGGGTAGACAAGCTTTCCGTAGAATCCTCATAATTTGGCATGTCTGCTTATGTAATTATACTAGTTGTGATGCGAGTTCGGTCCCGATCTTTCGATGGAGAAGGTAATCACGATTGGTGGAAGAAACCGACGTTCACGGCCCGACTACAACTATCACTGGATGTTGGCGCCTTAGCGGACCGATCATACAACACCGATTCCCAGAAAAGGTGAACGCGATCTTCTGTGGAAGCGCGATCAACCGGCCACGAGGGCTCTCGTCCTGCAAGCAAATCGTAGAACAAGCAAGAGCGAGTTGAATCAAGCACTGAATTTGCTTAATCAAATACGAAGTTTCAATCTGAAAATACAAGAGGTGGGGGTTCCAATAAACAAGAAGGGGCCGATCTAGTCGACACGCGCGCTTCAAGCGAAAGTAGTAGTTGGCTAAAACTTCAATCTATTCCAAAACCCAATCTGTTTTTGTGGCGGCTCTAAGACATTATAAATAGATGGAGGACGACCAAGGTGTGTTTGGGGTCATTCTCCAACTCCTAGGACGCGCCCAAATGTGGCTCAACTTGATACACGGCCGCAGGGCCAAAAGAAGGTAGCGCAGCACGTAGTGGTGACAGAAAAAAGGTCTCGGTAGTATTTCGACCGTTTCTGGACGATTCTGATAAGATATGGACGTTGAGGCAGATCCATTGGAAACATAGACTTATAAGCTTTCCATAAGTACTTGAACGTCCAAAACGGAGTCCGTAATGAAGTTTGTGGCGGCCGTTAGAAGTTGGTGCTGTCCCTGCAGTCCGATCCAACCGGCGCGACTCCCTCTCCTGGATGGTATTCTCCTTGTCTCTTGGTTTCTAAGCAAACACAAAAGTACACGGGTTTTTCATGGTCTAAGTAAACCGAACATGAACTTAAGAGTGAACTTACTTGATGATTTAATTGACGTGCACGGCGCGAGTCATAGGACCTCGTGTAGGTGTAGATGCAGGCGAGGATGTATCGATGGTGTTGATGTCCTCATCATCCCCCCCTTCTTGCATTGAGTCGTCGCGACTCTAGTTCATCTTCTCTCCCAAATATGGCATCAAATCTACAACATTAATGTGGGACTAACCCCAAAATCTGTAGGCAGATCAAGCTTATTATGCATTCTCATTAATCTTGAACAATACTTTTAAAAGGTCCATCAGCTTAGGCATCAACTTAGACTTTTTCTTAGCTCTGGAAATCTATCCTTTCCTTAATGTAACCAAGACCTAAAATCTCCAGTTCAAAAGATAATTGTTTTTCTACTTTGTCACAGCCAATCTTTATATTTAAGTATTTATGCGCTCTATGTTTTTTTAGTTGTTTCATGCAGTTTTTAGCATCAAATCAGCACGTTGCTTAGCATCAAAATTCATCTTTTCAGAAGTTGGTAAAGGCATTAAATCAATAGGAGCACGTGGGATGAATACCATAAACAATCGTCAAAAGGACACATCTTTGTGGTAGAATGCAGAAGAACGATTTATAAGCAACTCAATATGAGGTAAACACTCTTCCCACATGTTAATATTCTGTTTCAAAAACAGCCCTTAACATAGTGGAAAGTTCGATTCACAATTCAGTTTGGACCGTTAGTTTGGGGATGACAATAAGTAATAGAAATAAAAGCTTAGTCCCCAACTTATGCCATAACGTTCTCCAAAGTGACTAAGAAATTTAGTATCACGATCAGAACAATGGTATTAGGCACACCATGCAACCAAACAATCTCATCTAAAGAACAAATCAGCATATGAGTAGCATCATCAGATTTGTGACATGGAATAAAATGTGCCATTTTGGAAATCTATCCACAACAAACAAAATGCTATCAATGCCCCCTCCTCGTCCTAGGCAAACCCAACACAAATCCATAGAAATATCTTCCCAGGAACACTAGGACAGGTAAAGTGGCATTATATACAAACATGCGGATTAATCGTTCGTGACTTAGCCTTTTGACATGTAGTGCAGCGAGAAACAACTCTCCACATCTTGTCTCATCTTTGGCCAAAAGAAATGAGCTGCAAGAATATCTTCCGTCTTCTTTACTCAAAAATCCCATCAGCCCTCCTCCATGTGCTTCCTGTAACAGCAACAGACGAACAGAGCTAGCTGAATGCATAGCTTGTTAGTCTAAATACAAATCCATCACTGAGGACGAAGTTGTTCCATGACTTTCCATCTTTACAATGTTGCAACACGTCTTTGAAATCAGCATCATGCACATATTGATCTTTAATTGTTTCTAATCCAAAAATTTTATAATCTAAAAATTTGTGTCAATCAAAGCATTATCGTCTAACAAGCTAGTGGTGTAGTTCAGCAATGATGATTCTCTTTCCCTTATTTGTGTGTTTGATAACATAAGGAAAAGATTCAATAAATTCAACCCACTTGGCATGGCCTAATGAAATTCATTGGCTTGACTACGAATATGTTCAAAGATTCATGATCAGAGTGTATAACAAATTCTTTGGGCCACAAGTAATGCTGCATGTTTCTAAGCTACGCACAAAGAGCATACATTCCTTATCATAAATAGAATAATTCAGCAAAGGCCCCACTCAATTTCTCACTAAAATATGCAACAGGTTTTCCTTCATTGTAGCAAACATGCCACCCAACCAATTCCACTAGATCACATTCAAGCTCAAAAGTCTTATTTAAAATCAGGAAGCCTGAAGTAGGGTGTACTTTTGTCAACTTACTTTTCAGCATATTGAAGGGCGTTCTTCTGTGCCTTTTCCGCCTGTCAAAGAAAAAGGTATCCCTTCTTTGTAAGCTCATTTAAATGGCGCAGCATTGGCGCTGAAATCCTTCACAAAGCGACGATAAAATCCAGCAAGCCCTAAAAAACTCCGCACCGTTCTCGTAACAGACTTGGAATAGCCATCCTTGTATTGCTTCAACTTAGATTGATCAACTTCATTCCCTGCGGTGTGACAACATAACCAGAAAAGAACTCGATCGGTGCAAAGGTGCACTTCTCAAGTTACCAAATAACGTGCATCACGAAGAGCATTAAAAACAGCACGTAAATGATTAAGATGATCATTCATAGACTTTGCTGTAAATCAATATAGATCATCTAAATATACACCACAAATTTTTCAAATAAAGAAACACAAAACCTCATTCATTAACCGCATAAAAGTGCTAGGTGCATTTAGTTAAACCAAAAGGCATAACTAACCACTCATCCTAAACCAACTTAGTTTGAAAGCAGTTTCCATTCATTTCCCCAATTTCAGCGAATCTGTGTGGTAACACTACGCAAATCAACTTTTAAAAACAGTACAGCACCACTTTCAATTCATCAAGCATATCATCTAATCGTGGAATAGGGTGGACGATATCGAATGGGATCGTTGTTATAAGCTCTACAATCAACACACATGCGCCAGGTTCCATTTTTCTTTAGGCATTAATGATAACTGGCACAACACAAGGGACTAAGAGACTCACGCACATAACCTTTGTCGAGTAAAACTCCTGCACTTGGCGTTGAATCTCCTTAGTTTCCTCCGGATTAGTTCTGTATGGCGCACGATTGGCAAGGAAGCACCAGGAATGAGATCAATCTGATGCTCAATCCCTCGAATAGGTGGCAGCCCTGGAGGAATCTCACTTGGAAAAACATCCGAATACTCCTGCAAAAGGTTAGCAATAGTAGAGGGCAAAGAATGCTGGCGTATCGGAAAGTGAACTCAAAGCATCTTTACATTTACCAATGCATAGACATCAAGAAGTAGAAGCAATTAATTTCATTAATATCAGCTGGTTTAGTAGCAAGCAAACATTTTCCTTTCAAACGTATTTCATTGGTTTTTAGGCAGCGGGTTTGTATTTTCATGATTCTCACTTTTTATTTTTTGGCTGCTTTAGCTACATCATCACGCACAATCGCTTCAGGAGACATAGGGTGCAACACAATTTTCTTATCATGGTGTAAAAATGAATATTGATTTGACCTACCATGATGCATAGAATCTCTATCAAATTGCCATGGTCTACCTAACAGAATATGACAAGCTTGCATAGGCACAACAATCACACTCAACAACATCATGATATGATCCAATAGTAAAAATTAATGCGCACCAACCTGGTTAACCTTTGCCTTACCGCTATTGTTGAGCCATTGTATGTGGTACGGGTGAGGGTGTGGGTTTGGTGCTAAGGGCCAGCTTCTCCACCCATATCGATACTGGCTAAGTTGTTGCAGCTGCCCTCCATCAATAATCATGGCGGTATGAAATGATCCTTGATGACACACTTGGTTTGAAACAATATTGTGCCGCTGGTTTTTTGCTCCACTTTCTCCATCTATGCACTAAGCACACGCTGCACAATGAGGCTTGCATAGTGATCCGCCTCATCAGCACCAATATGCACTTCAGAAGGATCTTCATTACCTGCGTAGTCAGCTGCAAGCACAACATTTGTATCTTCATCGATATCACTAGCGGAAGAATACTCACCATCCTCTTTAATTACCAAAGCACGCTTGCTTGGACAGTCACACTGCACATGTCCATACCCTTTACATCGATGACACTGAATATCCCTAGTTCTCCCTGTAGAGGCAACAGACGCGGTACTCTCGACAGGGGCTGAACCAACCTTTGTCGACGTGGGTGTGCGACTCACTGAGTTAGTTGGAGTAGTGCGTGGCTTGGTGTTGGAGTTGGATACCGATGGCGTGGGACGGCTCGAGGAGGAAGACGGTGGTGGATGACGCCGATTCGAGGTAGGGGTCGTGGATGGCTGCCATGAATTAGCTTTTCCTGCAGAAACATTAGTCCTGGAATTCGCGCGTCATCCCTGCACTTCACGTTCAGCTTTACAAGCAAGATGAAACAAACGGGTTATGTTATTGTACTCTTTATATTCAAGAATATCTCCGAATTTCCCGATTTAGGCCCCCCTAAAACCTAGCCATCCCTGCCTCTCTCATCCTCCTCTATCTCACAACGCAACATACCCATTGCAACTCCTGATAATATTCTCTTACAACTTTTAGCTCCCTGTCTCAATTGTTGCAAATTAATTAACAGATCTCGTGCATAGTAAGAAGGAACGAATCTAGCCCGCATGACCCGTTTCAAAGCATTCCAAGTTTGTGGTACGTTATCAGGATTTTTCTTACTAAATTCTATCCACCAGACAGAAGCAAAATCAGTGAACTCACTAGTAGCAGCCCTAACTCTTTTATCCTCAGGAAACTCATGACAAACAAACTTTTGATTAACAGCTATTTCCCAAGTAATGTAGGCATCAGGGTTATAAGCACCATCAAACGGAGGTATCTTAAATTTAATCTTACTAAAAGCATCATTATTATTACGTTCAGCCATACCTTGGCGGTTGCGACGCAACTGTCGACGAAGACGAGCCTCTTGGTCATCGTGTTCTGTATCCGCAGAATACTCATCAAAATTGTCATCATCGTGGTTGCGGTTCAATTGTTGGTCATCCAAACGCCTCATTATGGCAGCAAGATTGGCGTTTAGTGTGGCGACCGACGTCTCCAATGTAGCAAGATTATTGTTGGTGTGAATCTGTGTGGCCTCCAATGCTCCTAGCTTCTCATTAGTCACCTGCATATCTGCATCAATTCCTTCAGTATAGAGCCTCACCTTTCATTCAAAATGTTGTATGATACCCCTGGTGCGAGGGGACTGAATGGCCTCGTCATCGCCGGAACCTAACATGGTTAGAGACACAACAAGAAAAGAAAAAAAAACAAGTGAAGAAAAAATAGACTCCCTAACACTACTAGGATGTGGCTACTGCAAGGCTCTCACTCTCAGCCTGTTCACACAAACTCTTACCAATTCTTACCTTGCTCAACAGGAGGGTGACGGCTACCAACAAGTCGGCGACCCTGGAAAAAGTGTATCGGTGCCGTAGCAACAACACCTGTCAAGCTGTAGACGGGTATGTAGAGCTGTAGGATGGTTGAAAGTGTTGCACAAGGAAAAATACTAGTACCACGTTAGTTATAGGTAAGCTGAGTAATCGTTCAAAACCGGTACCGTGCTGGTCCTAGGCTAACAACCGTGCTAGAGACGCGAGCCTGGACACAAATAAATGTCATGAATAAGGACACCGTCAAGAAGAACAAGAAACTCTCCTCTTTTTTTTTTTGCTCTGGTTTTTTTTGTGCAGAGACCCTCAAAACTTTAACTCTACTCAGAGGACAGCATCCAAACACTTCACCCCACACAGTTTTTTTTACCAGGGGTATAAAGGTAATTAAAAGATGTTCGCGTTCTCTCTCTCTCTCTCTGAAGTAGGGCAAACCTCCAAACAATGGAGTTGTTCGCGTGTGTAGCTTATTAACAGACCAGAGGAGTACTATCCGAGTTGTTGCTGTGTTCTGTGTCACAAGGATTAGGACTCGGATCCAACACTCTTTGACAAAAACGTTACTCGGTTACAAGTATTAGGACTCGAAAAACAAAACTAGTCGGACAAGTGATACTTCGGTGACAAAAACGTGACTAGAACTCGAAACTCTAAGGAAATTAAACACTAAGACCAGCAACTCGACACGGCGATGTATCCAAAGACTCAACAAACCCTAACTAAGCAGTAGTAGTAAACAGGCCACAAAAGGGTTATGGGACTATGGAAACTAATCTACTATTTTTTTTTTGGCTTTTTCTGGACTGTAGGTAAATAACAGATGGGATCTGAAATCTCTCACCGAACAACCTTGAGCTCTGATACCACTTGATGCGAGGTTCGGTCCCGATCTTTTGATGGAGAAGGTAATCACGATTGGTGGAAGAAACCGACGTTCACGGCCCGACTACAACTATTCACGATGTTGCGCCTTAGCGACCGATACACCGATTCCAGAAGGTGAACGCGAACTTGTGGAGCGCGATCAACCGGCCACGAGGGCTCTCGTCCTGCAAGCAATCGTAGAACAAGCAAGAGCGAGTTGAACAAGCACTGAATTGCTAAATCAAATACGAAGTTTCAATCTGAAAATACAAGAGGTGGGGTTCCAATAACAAGAAGCGGGCGATCTAGTCGATACTCGTGCTTCAAGCGAAGTAGTAGTGGCTAAAACTTCAATCTATCAAAACCCAATCTGTTGTGGCGGCTCTAGAGACATATAAATAGATGGGAGGACGACCAAGAGTGTGTTGGGGTCATTCTCCAACCCTAGGACGCGCCCATAATGGGCTCAACTTGATACACGGCCCACGGGCCAAAATAAGGTGGCGCAGCACCGTAGACAGAAAAAGGTCTCGGTAGTATTTCGATGTTTCTGGATGATTCTGATAAGATATGGACGTGAGGCCAGATCCATTGGAAAATAGACTTTATAAGCTTTCCATGAAGTACTTGAACGTCCAAAACGGAGTCCGTATGAAGTCGTGGCGGCCGTTAGAAGTTGGTGCTGTCCTGCAGTCCGAATCCAACCGGCGCAACTCCCTCTGCTGGATGGTATTCTCCTTGTTCTCCTTGGTTTCTAAGCAACACAAGAGTACACGGGTTTTCATGGTCTAAAGAAACCGAACATGAACTTAAGAGTGAACTTACTTGATGATTTAATTGACGTGCACGGGCACGAGTCATAGGACCTTGTGTAGGTGTAGATGTAGGCGAGGATGTATCGATGGTGTTGATGTCCTCATCAAATTGTAAATTATCTATCTATACTTATGAAATCCTTGTGTACCCTATGTGTGGTATTTGAGCTAAGATGAAAGTGCAGAGCTAGTTCTTTCTTGGGACTAGTTATGCATAAGTACAGGTTTTGAACATATGAGATCCTCGCTTGGTAAATGCCTGTAGATCAATCCCTGTTGTATGTATTGTTCTGGTCGCCATCATCAAATGGTTTGACGAGCATACAATGGGAGTGACTGGTGAGTTATCTCATCGAGTATCTCTTTTGTTCACTACTCGGTATTTCAAGTTTTATATTGGCGGGCATTTAAATGTGGTCATGTACACGTGAGGATAAGTGGCTTATATGCGTGTATGGATCTCACCTATCAGATATCGTGGTGGCACACGAGAGAATGTTCAACAATATAATATTTAGGGTACCTGACATTATGGTACAGGCATTGTACATTGGTGGTGGTGGTGGTGGAGCAATAGGATTAACAACAGCTATAGGAGGTACATAATGATGTAAAGAAAAATTTTTCTTAATGGGATTAACCTCTTGCATAGGAATCATGGCACCGATCTCACCGTCTATATAAGACCGGTCTGATCGGTAGGTATGGTAGCAGTCGAACCGGCTATAGAAAGCACTGCTAGTGGCAGATGTTTCGGATCTTCAAACCCAACGTACTGTGTAGCATGTTTATCGGTAGCCCCATCAGTCTTGCTACGTATATGCAGTATAGAAGCCTTACTAGTACTAGGGTTGGCACTATTAGACGGTAAATTGGCCATTGAGGTGCCAATTGATTTGCCAAGGCAGCACAAATTGATCTATCTACGGAGCTAGTAACAAGTTCATAAATAGCAAGGGATAAGTCATCGGGCTTAGAGGTTACCTCTTCTGAGATGACGATCTAGGGAAGCAGGACGTCTTTTTTAGAGATGCCTTGGCGAGTCCTGATGTAGCATGCGAGCATCTCCTTCTCCATCGCCAATTTTTGCTCCTCGATCTCCCGTTTCTCTTCCTCGATCAAGTCCTCCATGGTAAGCAGGATGACATTACTTTGATCAATCTCCGTGTGCTTTGTCATGACATTGATGTAGATTGTCCCTAGTGGAGTCGCCAAAAATCATGTTAAAGCTTTTTTCGGTCACATGATAAGAATCACTTAAAGCTTTGCGGTGTAAGAAGTCACCAACTACCTTGACCTTGAGAAGCTCTTGACCAAGTTGGGTTTTGCAATCAAAACCGTCTAGCGGACCGGATTCCGATAGATTGAGATAAACACTCGTCTCGTGGACGAAACAGAAGGTTTACGGGACAAACCTACAAAGAGGTAACTCATAATCTCATAGCGAAGGCTGACAATTTACGGAGCAGATCGATAAAGATGGATGGACTAGGCTAGAGCTAGGCAAAAAGTAGAAGTAGAATTGAAAGAACGATTCAATTGACTAATTGGATGTTGAATTTTTGTTACTCAAGAGATCATCAATTGAACCGGCCATAACCCTTATAAAGGGGTTGGTCTTGTGTTCCCTGAGCTTTTTTCATGTCCTATTAAGGTTAGATACCAATTAGGACTCAACAAATCCTGTGTACATATAAGGAAACACGAGAGAAACTTTAACAGGACTCGGACTCATACTGTCGGTCCCACCGACATCCAACAAGTAGTCTGACTGGCCTCATAGAGAAGACTCGGGTCTTTATTCAAATTTGGCTTTTATTTTTCATTTTTTTTTCCTTAGCACCAAATCTGGGTCCAAACCTTGAGTTGTACTCAAAGAATTACAGCTATTGCCTTGGTATAGTAGATCGGGTTGCTAACAAAATCCTTCGATTTGGCCACCCTCTTTGTTCCAAGCTGTCCGTCGTCCACAGTCTGTTTCTCACCGTGAGCCATGCACAGAACATACACTTTGGAACTTCCATGTCTTCAAAAAACATGTGCTCCAATTTATTCTTTGCTGAAAACACAAGCTGCAGCTTCCACACGTACGTAAGCAACAAAAACTACAGGGATCAGGAAAAACAAGTCACAATCTCCGGCCGGCGAGAAGCACGGCTGCCATTCATATTGCATATCCATAATCCATTCGTCCGGCGCCGTCCAATATTGTCTGGATTGCAGCCATAAGTCCACAACGGCACGACCTCGCAATCCTGCATAGGCGAAAACACCATCTGATGTGTATTGGCGAAGCATAAATATATATAGCACACGTACGTTACATCTATGCACTCTTTGCACTAAGATGCAAATTAAGCTCTGGAATCTCTGTTGGTTGTTTCTAGTGAGGGAATGTTTTTCCTCGGTGATGATATATCGTCGTTGACGTGGCTTAATGTCTTTCAACCAATATTATTGTACTGGTTTTTATTTAGGGTCTATTTAGAATGCATGTAATAAATAAAACACGGAAAAATAACCATAGAAACATAAAACACACGTGAGTACGAGTTTAACTCACTGTTTTCAATGAATATTAATTCTAGAATATCTAATTTTAATCGTATTTTTTTTTAAAAAAATACATATTTATGACATCTAGTTTACATACAAGTTGAAATACGTACGTTTATTTGGGTCTTTTGTTAATTTGTGACGTTAAAAGAGAAATCTGATGTGAGACGTCTTGTTCGAGATTTGTATAATTTTCAGTGGTCTGAAGAAGATAAACATAGGCTAAACGTGCCAATGCACCATGGCAATACATATATGTAGAACCAGATCATGTGTGTGTATATATATATTCACACTGGCTAGCTCTACTATTTTTTAAAACAGAGGAGATAATCATTCTTGTATACCTCTTTCCTCTTACATGGCTAATTTTCTCTCGCAATGCCCTGTCCCTTTTCAGTGACGGACTAGTCAATATTGATGCTGATAGATGCCTCGAGCTGTCTATTACGTATATATTTTTCAGGGCCGAAAAATCTGGAAGTATTAATACGCAGTCGTGTTTCACGTACGTATACGTACACTGCTACTCAAAAGCGACCGCTGCCGCCATTTTCAGCGCAAGAATCTCACATATATTGAAAAGTCCATTTATTATACAACTCCGACTCTTTTAGAACGCAGATATTTTATAGATTATTTTTTTCCAAATATATATAATAACCTATATTTAGAGAAGGGAATTGTATAAAATGGTCTATGAATAGAGAAAAGTCGATCGTTGCAGACTAATTAATCGTCACTACGGGAATGACACATATGCAAAGTCAGAGCGAGGCATGCACGAATATCTATCTTGAATCTTCAAATTGTTGGTCTGCATATCTATCTTGAATCTTCAAATTGATCTGCTTCACTCCGTTCAAACTTTTTTCAGCACTGAATAAAAAGTAGTGATCAATCATCAATGACATACTATAGAAGATGATGCACGAACTCTCCTTGTTTCTCTGCAAAATGCCCATTTTGGCCAATCGATGCGTCTGTTAATTCCCACAGAAAAAAGACCGGGCTAATGTGTATGTGTTGAGACGACGAGGGACAGTGGCCATACACGTCGATCGAAGCAGCTGGAAGAAAAAATTGTAACCGGAGAGTTCTTCTGCTTGCCGGCTGGTGATGGAGACGAAGCTTCAAAATAAAATCCTCAAAAACGACAGACGAAAACAACACAAATTAGCGAACACGTTGTACATGCTTGAACACAACGCGTTCGTGCGTAGGCAATTAATATGTAATGCTAAACCATTTGAGATATGCTGCAAGATGAATTTTCTTTTGTAACTGTTTGGTTTACTGTTGTTGTTATTATATATATATGTCGGCGAAGTAGGACAGGGGGTCCCACATGCCAGGGGGACGCGTGGGTCATCAGCCACGTCAGGTACTCCTGAGTCCACATTTTGCGCAAGAGAAGGCCGGCTACGGCCGCTCTCCTGCCAAGAACCCAGGGTTCCGGGCGCCGGTCGCCCCGGCCCCGGGTGCCGACTGCCGGTTGCCCCGGTGCCGACCGCCCGGCCCCGGGTGCCGATTGCCCCGGAGCCGATGCCCGGCGCCAAGTGCTCCCGGGAGCCGATGCCCGGCCCCGGGTGCCGATTGCCCAGGAGCCGATGCTCGGCCCCGGGTGCCCCGGTGCCGACCGCTCTGACTGCCTCGGTGCCGACTGCTCCCCCGAGTGCGGCCCCGAACGCGGCGAGGCCCCGAGTGCGGCCCCAAGTGCCGATTGCCTCGGCCCCGACTAGCGATGCCAATTGACTCGAAGAACTCAGCGGACCAACCTCCAACTACCTGCATTAACCACGAGGCGACCGGGTGTGACGCGCCTGTCGCCCACTCCTGTGCAGTCAGACCCTTTTTGACTACGAAGGCCCCTTTCACTGTGCAATCGCTGTTCACAGTCAGAGCCTTTTGACTTGGAGGCATACGCCGGTCTCGTCTCCACGCTCCAGCCGTCCTCTGCAGCCGACCTACCCGGCGTGGACGCAGCAGGCGGCAACAGGCGGACGTGTGAGACAGACGGCGACAAGACAGTGAGAAGACAAGCCATACCTGCCTTCTCATGTAACTCTCTCCATGAGCATGTACCCTAAGCGCTGTGGACTCCCCTGTTTCTATAAAGGAGGATCCAAGCCACAGGAAAGGGGGATCGAAGCCACCGGGACAGAGGAGAGAGGGAACAAGACAGAGCTTTCCCTGTCTTCTGCTCCCAAGCTCATTCCCTAGCCACTGTTCCTCTTCTCCGGCTCCGGCCGTGAGCTAGCTTACCTTGTAACTACCATATTACATTCACCCACCACAGATAGCATACACACAGGAGTAGGGTATTACGCTTCCGAGCGGCCCGAACCTGTATAAATCCTCGTGTCTCCTCTGAGTGTGCTGTTCATCGTCTTCTTCGCGTATCTTTCTGCTACACCTGAAGCCGGCTTCTCCTGAGAACTACTCCCCTGGCCGAATCTCAAAGGGGGGTCTCAAGACCTCCCGCCGTCGAGGTTTTATCCTCCGACAGCTGGCGCGCCAGGTAGGGGGAGTTTCCTTTTCAGGTGGTACGCCGGCGCCTCCAACACCAACGCACTCCATGGAGGAAGGCCATCGTCCGCGGGACTCCAACAATGGCCTCGGCGACCTCCACGATTGGTTGGACCGGACGCAGGTTCAGGAGGACGCCCGGGTCACGATCGAGCGGCAGCGCGAGCGGCGCGCGAACGCTGCCGCAAGTCCTGGGGCCCCCGACCAGGGTCCTGAAGAAGATGGCAAGCTTTCACGTTCCGCGCTGCGGCGGAACAGGAGGAAGCGCCAGAAGGCCAAGGCGGCAGCCGAGAGCTACGCCATGGCGACTACGGGCAGCTCCCGGAGCTATGATGCCCGCGGAGGCGATGGTCGCAGCAAGCGGCGACAGGCCGCACGCGCGCCGCCACCGCCGGCAACAGCCCAGAAGTGGTGCCCTCTCCACCAGACGGACTGGCACGACATCACGAAGTGTCGTGCCGTCCAGCGCTTGGCCGAGCGCCTCGAGCCGGTCGAAGCCCGGAGGTGGTGCGCCGTCCACGAGACGGATTCGCATGACCTCGTGGAATGCCGCGCCGTCCAAAAGCTGGCCGAGCGCGTCAAGAAGCTCCGGCAGGAGCAGTAGCGGGCCCGAGCCCGACCGAGGCGGTTCGGATGATCCGAACCCTTGGCGGACGGTCCGAGTCTTGCTCCCGAGCCGGAACGACTTCGACGGGGCACGAGTACCCGGACAGTACCGCCTCGGCAAGGGCGGACCCGGGGAACTCGTCCTAATACGGTACATATCCTTACCCGGCACTTGTCAATCAGCTTTTCAGTTAGGAACCCTTGTCTGCCCCGGTCGGAGCCTTTGGCCCCCGGGCGCGTAGCTCGCCCCGGTCGGAGCTTGGCTCCCGGGCGCGTACTTGCGTACTTAGCCCGGTGGGAGCTTAGCTCCCGGGCACATGCTCGCCCCGGTCGGAGCTCGGCTCCCGGGCGCGTACCACGCCCCGGTCAGAGCTCGGCTCCCGGGCGCGTACTTGCGTACTTAGCCCGGTGGGAGCTTAGCTCCCGGGCACATGCTCGCCCCGGTCGGAGCTCGGCTCCCGGGCGCGTACCTCGCCCCGGTCAGAGCTCGGCTCCCGGGCGCGTACTTGCGTACTTAGCCCGGTGGGAGCTTAGCTCCCGGGCACATGCTCGCCCCGGTCGGAGCTCGGCTCCCGGGCGCGTACCTCGCCCCGGTCAGAGCTCGGCTCCCGGGCGCGTACTTGCGTACTTAGCCCGGTGGGAGCTTAGCTCCCGGGCACATGCTCGCCCCGGTCG
This sequence comes from Oryza meyeriana var. granulata, assembly GCA_003991445.1. Lineage (NCBI taxonomy): Eukaryota > Viridiplantae > Streptophyta > Magnoliopsida > Poales > Poaceae > Oryza > Oryza meyeriana. Next base: position 502,671 of record RYFJ01000803.1, on the reverse strand, counting down.
GAGCTCGGCTCCCGGGCGCGTGTAACTGGCCCCGGTTGGAGCCCTTGGCTCCTGGGCGCCCAGGTACATAGGGAACGGCTGCTCGGACTCCATCGGATTAGGTGGCAAGTCCGGGCGGTTCGTCCCGACCCAGTCCGGGGCCTCCGGATCCCGGTGTGATAGTCCGGACCACGCCGCCCTGTCGAGCGCGAGTCCGGGCAGGCCGCTCCCGGTTGAGGACCTCCTCCCGGTGTCGAGAGCTCGCACCCTCGAAAGGGAAGCTGAGCCAAAACACTGCCCCTGACAGGCCAGAACTCGAGAGCGTCCTCGCTACCCTCGGTAGCGGGGCTCGTGCCCACTCCTCGCGCCGTGGCCTCAGGCCGTGACGCGCGAGTCGATGGTTGGGCATGCACCAATGATATCCTGCAGGCAGCAAGCACGGCGCTCGTCGTAGAGCACCCCTCGCCCAGGCGAATGCGCGCCTAGGAACATGGCGCCCGGAATGACCCTCACAGGGCGCGAGTACCCGGACAACATCGCCTCGGCATGGGCGTGTCCGGGGAAGTCGTCCCGACGTGGTCCATGTCCTTGCCCAGGCCTCCGTGCCCAGGCTCATGTCGACCATACACATCAAGTTGTATTTCAGTCCGGGGCCCCTTGGATCCCGGGCGCATATTTGAGCCGAGGCTCGGATTCCCGAATCCGCGCCCCGGGTCCGACACCGAGGAGCCGAACCAGGGCGGCATCGCCAAGGCGAGTGCAAGCCTAGGAACGCGACACCCGGAATAGGGCGCGATAGCCCGGATAGCACCGCTCCGGCGAGAATGCGTCCGGAAGGTCGTCTCACATCCCATATTCAAGCCCGGGCCCCCAGAACCCGGCTTATATCAAAACCATACTCCAGTCCGGGGCCCCCGGGTCTGCCCCGGACACTTATCCTTCGCATGACAGCCGGGGCCCCCGGGTCCCGAGCACATGCCGGACTCGGACTCACGAGGGAAGCGAGTCCGAGCTCCATCCTCAGGCACAACAAGTTTCTCCAAAAACTACATGTATAAAACATCCTGTAAGCTGCGGTAAGCCCGGGCCAGCGTCAGATTTCTCCAAGATCTCAGCACTGGCCGGGGCCCCATGTATATACATTTTACATAAGCAATGTTTTTAATATCCTTCCCGGCCTCGTTCCTTTCGTCGTTTCCCATGTGTTGCGTTCGTAGCATGGGATGGACAAGGGAACGAACCGGACGCTCTCACAGTTCACTATGTGCAGAGTATATTTTTTCCCAGCGGTCCTGGGGACGATTCATACCACACCTAGCTGGACCCCCGGGGAGACCTAGTTTCTTCCTGGTGTACCGAGCCGAAGCCGTTCTGTCACCAGGACTCTCCTTCAGCTCCCGGCTACAGCACTACATCGACACACCTCAACCACGACGATATGCATCTCAACAACCTCGACTTCCTCGAGGAACAAAGGTGGCGCGCTCCGCTCCGCGTCGCTCGTTACTAGCAAGGCCTCAAGCGCTATCTTTGGCGTCAGGTTTGGGCCCGATCACTTCAGGGTTGGGGTTCGAATCTCCGCCGTATCTTCTTACGGGCCGGAATGAAATCTTCCCCCCGTGGGAAGGCCCCTCCCTGGTGATCGGAACTTCCCAATCGGGCTCGGTAAGCCTGGGAGCATCTTCACAAATATTATCTGAAAACACATCCTGTAAGTGCCTCTAAACCTCAGCACTGGGCAGGCCCCATGTGTACTCGCCTTCCAGAGTAATATTTTTATTATCGTTTCCGGGCTCGTGCCCTTATCCTTTCTCTATGTCGCGATTGTGATGATCTTCCCCCGGGGGCATAATCGGGTCGCGCCCATGCGGTGGCTGGGTGTTGCGCCTAAGCATCTGTTCCCTACCAGCGAGCTACCGTATCCCATCTGCTAAACCCCGGACATCGTCTAAGCCCCGGCTTGCGGTGTCCCGCACTGGTTGGCTTCGGGCTCGGTTTTTTCCGCTGCTAGGGGCAGATTCCTTATGCGCAATCCTTTCCTCCGCTCAGTCGCGACCGCGAAGAGGCCCCTAGGAGGTGGTAGACGCAACGGCTCGCAGCATGGAGTGGACAAGGGAGCGAGCCAAGTGCTCTCACGATTCATCATGTAGAGCCTGTCGTCGCGACATCACTGTGCTCCCTAGGCGAACGGGACCCGGGGGCACGGAGGACCCCTGGACCTGGAACACAGAAGGGACCGAGCCACCAGACTCGACCACTCCGCAAGCCCCGCGCCCAGGTGCTCGCGGCCCCTTGTGGCCGGGCTCTCGGGGCAGGCGCCTACCCCAGGCCCCGGAAAGAGGGCTCGGGCGCTAAGGCGTTTCACGGCGGATCGGCCCGATGCTCGGCGCTCCCGAGCGAGAACAACACTCCCAGTCCCGGGATGGTGCTCGCGAAGCCATGCCGCCCTTCGCAAATATCCAGATACGTTACCTTATCCAGCTTCACATATTCCTCAACTTGTATTTTTTCCCTGTATGATCAGCCTAGGCTCCCGGAGAGGATGGCGGTGCCCGACCGAGGCGCCGGGGCCTTCGTTGCCTAGCGACCCCGGCCCGGGCGGGATCAATTCCCGAGGGCTCCCGGCGAGCCAAGAGTGTCCTCGTGGCCTCGCTACGCTCTCCGGACCAACGGCGCCCGAGGCGCGGAGGGCCCCCGGAACCAGAAGAAGGAAGGGCCCGGACCTACGGGCTTCATCGCCCCGCCAAGCTCACCTCCGGACATCACGCGCCCCCGGGAACCGAGCTCCCGAGGCGTCCGACGGTCGCGTTCGCCGCCTCCCGGGGCCCGAACTCCCGGGGCAAGCGGCTGCGCCGGGGCCCGGACAGGGGTCTCACACCCTACGGCTGTTCGCAGTTGCTGGCCCTCGATGTCGGACGGCGCCCGATACTCGACGTCCCCAGACACGGGACCCCGAGTACAAGCGACCTCCGAACAACACAATAAACCAAGGTACGAAAAGTATAAACATGACCATATACATATGCAAACATCTCTCTTTTTACAAGACAGGCAAAACCGGAGCGCAAGCACGAGCGAGGCCCGGAGACGCCGTCGCACGGGGAGAGGTCGCTGGCCTCCTTCGGACCGGACCCCGGACGACGACAGAAGAAAGGCGCCCGGGGGCATGGAGGGCCCCCGGACCCCGAAGGCGCCCGCGCATAGCGTCAGAAGGAAACCGGCGTCTTCCTCAACCTCCTCGTCAGGCATCAGCTCTACGAGATGGTCGCCGCGGTCGAAGAACCTTGCCTCCGGGGCAGCGGGCTCGACCACGGCCTCCCGAGACTTCCTTGCGAACCGCCGCGACGTCCTCGCGAACCGCCGCGACGTCCTCGCGATCTGCCGCGAACACCTCGCGAACCACCGCGACTTTCTCGCGAACAACCGCGACTCCCTCGCGCACGCCGAACTCACACCCCCGGGACGCGAGCCCAGCCTCTTGGGCCCGGACGCGTTCTTCCCGGGAGAGTGTTTCCTTCTCCCGCGCCTCCATCTCGGGCCAGGCGCGGGAGAACTCATCGGCGGCGGATTAGGTGGCAGCCTCCAAATGGACGACGCGCCTCATTGCTGCCGCGGCCTCCGACCAGCGGTCACCACGAAGAACTCGGTGGCGACAGTACGGGCGGCAAGCTGCCGCCTCGCCATCACGACCGCTGCCGCCGGCCTTCCTCAACACCTCGTCCCATGTTTTCAGCCCGGGTCCCGGGTACGTATCGCATCTAAATCAACAAATCGTCAAGCTACGTCAAGTCCATGGCGAACCAGGCGGACCCAGCGTCCCCTCCTTTCTTCAAGACGTGGCCCTGTTCCTGGCCGAGGCAGACCCCAGCCGAGCAACAGGGCCAGGGGCCACTGTCGGCGAAGTAGGACAGGGGGTCCCACATGCCAGGGGGACGCGTGGGTCATCAGCCACGTCAGGTACTCCTGAGTCCACATTTTGCGCAAGAGAAGGCCGGCTACGGCCGCTCTCCTGCCAAGAACCCAGGGTTCCGGGCGCCGGTCGCCCCGGCCCCGGGTGCCGACTGCCGGTTGCCCCGGTGCCGACCGCCCGGCCCCGGGTGCCGATTGCCCAGGAGCCGATGCTCGGCCCGGGTGCCGGTGCCGACCGCTCTGACTGCCTCGGTGCCGACTGCTCCCCCGAGTGCGGCCCCGAACGCGGCGAGGCCCCGAGTGCGGCCCCAAGTGCCGATTGCCTCGGCCCCGACTAGCGATGCCAATTGACTCGAAGAACTCAGCGGACCAACCTCCAACTACCTGCATTAACCACGAGGCGACCGGGTGTGACGCGCCTGTCGCCCACTCCTGTGCAGTCAGACCCTTTTTGACTACGAAGGCCCCTTTCACTGTGCAATCGCTGTTCACAGTCAGAGCCTTTTGACTTGGAGGCATACGCCGGTCTCGTCTCCACGCTCCAGCCGTCCTCTGCAGCCGACCTACCCGGCGTGGACGCAGCAGGCGGCAACAGGCGGACGTGTGAGACAGACGGCGACAAGACAGTGAGAAGACAAGCCATACCTGCCTTCTCATGTAACTCTCTCCATGAGCATGTACCCTAAGCGCTGTGGACTCCCCTGTTTCTATAAAGGAGGATCCAAGCCACAGGAAAGGGGGATCGAAGCCACCGGGACAGAGGAGAGAGGGAACAAGACAGAGCTTTCCCTGTCTTCTGCTCCCAAGCTCATTCCCTAGCCACTGTTCCTCTTCTCCGGCTCCGGCCGTGAGCTAGCTTACCTTGTAACTACCATATTACATTCACCCACCACAGATAGCATACACACAGGAGTAGGGTATTACGCTTCCGAGCGGCCCGAACCTGTATAAATCCTCGTGTCTCCTCTGAGTGTGCTGTTCATCGTCTTCTTCGCGTATCTTTCTGCTACACCTGAAGCCGGCTTCTCCTGAGAACTACTCCCCTGGCCGAATCTCAAAGGGGGGTCTCCAGACCTCCCGCCGTCGAGGTTTTATCCTCCGACAATATATATATATATATAGTTAAGATGTCACGTAGCTTCATTAGAAATATACATTTACCAACAGATATACCTCGAGGATTCCAATTGTATAAGATATGTATATGTGCACTTTATGTGTATATATTTAGCTAGATTAATGCTCGTCCGTTCTAAAAAAATATAATTCTAGCATTTAAATTTTGCCAAAAAAGAATCTAACTCTGAAGTAGTAGTATTCTTCCCTTCAACCTATTTTTTTTCCATCTTAGCCCTACTCTCAACCACAGCTTATTTTTTAACCTTAACAATAACTTATTTAATGAGGGATATCTAAAACATTTCTCTTTTCTACTAATTTTTCTTTTAAATTCTACAATTGTATTTCTTTTAGGATGAAGGGAGCATTAGTATGTACTATGTGTATGATCCAAACTTGACAACACCTATATTGTTCTATTCGATGGGTGTAGACCATGAGACAACTCATGGTTGTCCGTACGTGCATGCCAATTGGTTACAGAGATAACTAAAGAAGGCGACATGAAGAGGTTGTAGCTAGATGCATGTTTATATACACATATATAAAACATCCCTTAATATATAGGAAAGCCCTTTCAGATAATAATATCTTTTTGAAGGGTGGGAGTGTGAGAACGATTTCATGCGTCAATCTCTATCAGCCGCTTAATTATGCTCGTAAGCTAGCTAACCGAACAAATTTACTCTATAAAACATTTTTGATTTGACATATAATTCAGCTGCTTCAGTGTATGTGTGCACGTACGTGCTGAACTGCTGATCCTTCGATAGATCAGAGCGAGAACACATGCTTGGCATCCAGTACAGGCACTACCACAGAAACATCCATTAGTTATCACTGTCGATTCATAACTACCGGTTCAGTGTGAACCAGCTGTGATACTTTTCAAAATACACAGAAACGACAAAAGTAATTGATATCTCTCTGTTTTTCTTGGCTAAAATTTAACTCTATATCTCTAGATATATCCAGATATTATACGATCATATATGCATCACACGTGTATCACGTGTATGACCGGACGTGGGCATGCGTGCGTCATGCGTTGATGACTCGCTGATATAGCATACATTTATGCACGCGCGGTAAAATTGAACTATATATACACGTATGATTTTTGGGTAGCAGGTTTCAATCGGATGGGAGTATATATATACGGGTATAAATAACCTCTTCAAAAGTACATGCCCACGTAACCTAAATGGTATCTCTTAATAAACTAGCATGGTGACCTACACAATTATGCGTCTAGCACCAATACATTTACATTTTTTATTTTTAAAATTTTTCAGAATAATCGACTTGCTGTCTACAGCTGTCATTAATTATATTGCATATAAATAGACATATGAAAATACTAAGGAACGATAGAGACATTATACCTATGTATCAGATCTGATATCTAAGTATCAAGCCTGATACATGTTGGTATTAGATCTATACTGTTTCATCATGTGCCGTTCCCTAGTTTTTCTCATAGGCATATCCCTTAGATGGAAAGAGCTTATAAATCGAGTCTTATTCATACTTCCTGATTTCCTCATCCTTGAGTTTATCCTTTTTGGATTTATTTACACAGTTTTGCATCCTCGTTCTTCGATTGACTTCTCTAATTTTATCATTCTTTATTCAAAACTTTCGTTGCAATCTTATCACATGGGTCCAAACTATGTTGTTCCATAGCCGATGCTTGTATCTAAAGGTAACATGCTACTAGTTATACCACTGCACCCCACTCTTGTCCACCTGTCACCTCTTCTCTTTATTGTCGTTGGGACCTTAAAAATCAAATTTTATTATTGTTAGATTCTGTTTTTATAGCTTTTAGAAGTCCCGCTAGCTGCCCCCTTGGCACTGTCCTACTCCTTTGTTGCCCATCGACTCACCCTCCGGCCGCTCTCTCTCTTTGTCACTTGCAGATGCTCATGTATGTGTCAAATATTTTGTTTGAACACTTGGTGATTTGTCTGGTTTGTATTTGCTGCTCGGTTGCCTCGAGCTCTTTATCGGGCGAGGTTGAGTCGTGGCCAGCGTGCTTGTCATATGCATGTACGTATATATATGTTTGGACGGTTCACATAGTCATGTACGTATATATATGTTTTATTACAATTTACAATGTCGCACGTGACCCCGGTATGACTGCTGCACGGAATCAAGGTTTTGCCATTTTGGTAACCAGAATAGAGCGCATCTAAGTCTGGTCTAGATATAAAATAGAGTCATCATTCTTCTAAAACTGATTATATATCTTCTTAATTTAGACCTTTATAATCTGATCCCTCCATCAAGCGTATATGTCTGCCATCAAGCGGTTCGTTTGCTTTGTCATTGTTTGAACCTTTCACGTTATTCAATTTTTTTGGCTTGCTCATAGTTTCTGCATGCAAGGAAGAAGAGCACATGATTACTGTTTAATCCACTTGTTGATTGGGGCTCAGAGCATGGCCACCAGAATCCCAAAACAAAACCCAATTCCAAAATTATGGGTTTCTATAAAAAATCGGCTCCAACAGTTCCTGTACAGACATACCCAAAAATTAAAATTCTCCGCCCCATGTTTCTTGCTCTTCACAAGTTGGAGGTCCCTCCCCGCTCCCAATCCGTCGATTGGAGGGTGTTTCACGTGTGGGAGGGAATAGGCGTGAAAAGGGGACGGACCAATTATTCTCTCTTGATGTGAGGAGGACCTATTTTTTATTATTAGGAGTTAATTTTTAGTTATCTGTTGGGGAGAGTAATTTATTCACATCAAAAATCTGATTAGGATTCCCAAAAATATAATTTTAGGAATAGATTTTTGGGCTCCTGGTGGTGATGCTCTCAGAGCAATTCCAACTTCCAACCTCAGCAAACGGCCAAGTAGATGGCTAAATTGGTCACGATCGGTCGAACATATTCTGATGAAGTTACAACACGTGCAACGTACAAAAGATAAGCTAACCAAGCAAAAAGCAGAAGCGCTTGCTAGTCCAGCTCAAGCCTCTGGTCGAAGGAGCATGCATTGGGGCTAGGGTTGGCAACGGGACGGGGCGGAGCCGGGTTGGGTAGGAGCGCCTCCTTGCCCCCGCAATATAACCGGGTGGAAAACACCCCCGCCCCCGCGGGGGGCCCAGCGGGTGAGCGGGGCCCCGCATGGAGTCAAGCAGTGGCAGCGTCAGGCGGCGGCTTCTAGTGGCGTCGAGCGGCAGCTTTTGGTGGCGACGGGCGGCGGCTTCTGGTGGTGGCTTCTAGTGGCGTCGGGTGGCGGCTTTTGGCGGTGACGGGTGGCGTCGAGGGGTGGCGGCGTCGGGCGGTGACGGGTGGCGTCGAGGGGTGGCGGCGTCGGGCAGTGGCGGGTGGCGTTGGGCGGAGGCGTCGGGCAGCAGCAGGTTGGTGGCAGCTGGTGGTGGTGCGCTGGGCGGTAGGCGAGGAAGGTCTCGGGCAGCGACTGGGGCCTGAGGGTGGTCGGGTGAGGGATTGTGGAATGGGGAATATAATTTAGGGTTAGGGATTTATATGGTTGCCTAATGGGCCAACTAGGCCTTAACCTTGGGCAGTTGGGTTATTTCTTGGTTTATTTTTTGAGTAGTAATATATACCCCGAGGCCCCACGGGTGACTTGTCGTCCCCACTCGAAAAATATCGGGGCCCCGCCCCCGCTCACCTGCCGGTTGAAATCTTCACCCGCCCTCGCCCTCGTAGGGGCGGGTCCCCGGCGGGGAAATTGCCACCCCTAATCGGGGCTTGATTGTTGCCCGTTGGAGGCCATCATTGGCTTCTTTTTTTTTTAAACATGGAAAGACTGAGAGGTGAGGCTAGAGAAAGTTCATGCAAAGGTTTTCAACTAGGACAGACTTTTTTGACTTTTTAGAATTCAATGGACCAGCTTCTCTATCCTAAATTTCTTTTCTACTATGTCTTGGTTTCTATATAAACGGAATATTGTTTAATCTTAGACTTGTATTAGCAGTGTAACTTTAAATGTCTTCTATATCTGATAATAGATCTGTGTCGTTATAATCTAGACCCTCCACAATTTAACGGTGTAAATCTTTCTTATTTTCTCTGATTAATGTAGTAATTTCTAGGCCCCAGAGCAAACATGGTGCATCTTTTTCGAGCTGTCATTCTAATATAATAGATGGGAGTAATAAAAAAGATTTGCTATATCACATTCAACAGAAAATTGGTATAAAAAATCTTGTAAATTTCTAACCTTAAGATCTGCTTCGTGATTCGTGCTACAATGACCCCAACTCCTTGTCCAGCTCTGGTGATCCCGACGAACGACACTACAGTTCGGGTTTAGGTTTCAAGGTGGGGTCGGTGGTGGTAGGAGGGGAAGATGGAGGAAGTTCCAGGGCTTAGAGGGATGGCCGTGGGCGGCGAAACAGGCGGGCGGAGCAGTGGGGTCAGCAGCCAGCGGTGGACGGTGTTGAGAGAAGGGGAGGAAAGAGAAAAAGGCTAAGGTTACTGTGCACATGAATCTCAAAGTAGATCTAACGGTCCAAAATTCATATGATGTAGGTTAAGATTTTCTGTCACATGTTGGCGGTCCATAAAAAAACCCATCGCCTAATGTACATACCTCGTGTGATCTTCAAGGCTTTCGCACTTTATATGTATACATATACATTGTATATACATATCTCTACTATTATAAAAACAAATAGCATTTCTGCCATCCGTCACTAATGTCATGATTGCATCATGCTGACGTTAGCCTGCACCCTCGGTTCTCTTCGTGTCCGATTCCCAGATCGTGTTGCTGACGTCACGATTGATATTGATTCCGTTCGTCACAGTCCGATTTCTTTCGTCGCTGATGTCATCGCACGTAACCCTCAACCGCACCCGTACTCTCACTTCCCTTAGCCAGCCTCGTGAAGCCGCCGGCACACCCCTGCATCCGATAGTCCCAAAATTCCCCAACATCAAGAATCCTAAACCCCAAAATTAGCAAATTCGAATCGAAAAATCCCTAATCAATTGAAACCGTAAGAATTGAGGCTTAGGCTTAGCGGTCAGATCCTTGTCGCCATGAGCTGCACGTAGCATAAGCCACCGCCGCGCGCATGCTCTTAGGCTCCCGCTGGCTTTGCCCAAATGAGCACGGCAGCGGCATCAGCGCCGTCGTGGCCCGCCTCCACTGCCTTGGGCTGGTCCTGTGCTTGCATTAGTTGCCACGTGAGACCAAGGCTCGCCTCGACGTGGCTCTCGCCACACCGTGAAGGAGAACCGAGGTGGTGGAGGAGATATGCGGCATCAGTTTGCTGCTGCCATGGTCGCCGCCGCGCGGAAGCTTGCCATCGCTGCCGCTCCGCTTAGCGTCACCGTCCTTGGTTCGCACAGCCGCCTTGCCCTTTACTAGGGTCATTCATGGCATCCGTTCTGCCGAGACGCTCGACCGCTATCGCCCGCGCCGGTGAAATCGGGGAGAGGGGAATAAAGTAAGACTAGGGTTAGGGTTACAGACCAGGTGGCAATTTTGTCTGGGGTTGACGCGATTTGGGCCGTCCGATTTCGATCTGACGGGCGTTGTCGCTCCCACACCAATTCCAGCCGCCCTAACCTGATCTCAGCCATCAATCAAGATCCGACAGCTGTGGCTAATAGGCCTACGGGTGTTCTCGGGCTTCCGCCTGATAATGGGCCGTGTGTGCTTCTGTACGTTTCGGCCGGCCACACCTGCTGGGCCGGCGCGCACCTCTAGGCCACCACCGGCCGTCGGGCTCAATTGATTTTCCTTTATTTCTTGGCCCAGAAATTATTTTTGATTTATAGAAATGCCCTTTAATTAGTTTAAACCATTATTTGATGCCATAAAATTGCAGTAAAATTTTCTTATGTATTTAATTATATTTCTTGTTTTGCAATCTCATGATATCAAAACTTTTGGAGGTTGATCATAGTTTCTCTTGAGCTGGCTTACAGAAAGAAGCCATTTAGGAAATTCCTCCAAATGCTACAACTAAAAATACTCATGCGCTGCAACATATGATTTAATTTCTAGAGTTAAAATTCCCTTCACCCATTGCAACACTCTAGTATATACATGTACATATATGTATATATATACATATATGTACATGTATATGTTTGTATATGTGTGTGTGTACGGATGCGCTAAAGCACGCGCAGCGCGTGGTTGACCTACGACGCACACCTCCAATCCTGGATTTTCCGTTTTTTTGTTCCCATGCGCCCTCCCATCCTCCCTCCATTTTTTTCCCTAGCGCTCCCACTCCCTTTTCCCATTCCTCCTCTACAGGTAAAAGAATATTATCAGTTATTCTATCATTTTCCCTCATTCCTCTGCTACTGGTAAAAAAATTATTATCGGTTATTCTATCACTTTCCGTTATCTCAATAGCCTACAAGTAAATAAATTATTATCTGTTATTCCATCACTTCCTGTTAACTTGATAGCCTACGGGTAAATAACTTACTTTCTGTTATTGCATCAATTTTTTACTAACAGGTATTAGGGAGGAATTGATAGTAATTTCTTTCTACATGTAAACAATAATTTTATTACAAACGTGTACTTGTTACAAATGAAGCACAAACTATAGAATAAATGATTTACTCATTGTTACAATTAACCACGACATCATGTTAAATCAGTATACATCCAAGCACCTTGAGTAAAAAACATACAAATGGGTATTTTACACGATTAACCACCCAAAAATAAAAAAAACTCACCAATAAACATAACAAACAAGGCCATGAATAAAAAATTTACATCATCGCCACCACTTTTGCACAATACACATGATTTTTCCCCGGGGACAAGGACCACTGGCTGCTGACTGCTCACCGGCACTGGTCCTCTATGTCACCACCTAGGCAGCCTGCCGATCCAGCCGTCGATGATGTGGGCAGCCCGCCATGTAGTCTCAACAAGCATCGACGACCCTCTCTCCCCTTGCTCCCATCGCCATGCCCACCTGGATCAAAGATGCCATGGCTCTAGGAGCCTGACACCGCAGTAGTTGTGCCAGCGCCTAAGTCACCAGAGGGAGTCGCCAGATCTAGGCCCCTCTACCGCCGAGGAAGCGCACCTCGTAGGAGCCCTCATCGAAGAGGTAGACCCGGGCGGCAGCGGAGGTCCACCACGGTGATGGTGGAGGCGACGGCTGCTCCTGCTCGTGGTGGCCACTGGTGACACTAGATTTCCACCGTCCCTCTCGGAGAGGCACCGGCTGATGCTTCTGCTTGCGCTAGCGGCTGCTCCTGCTCGTGGTGTCCACCAGTTGCCACACCCCTAGATCTGTACTGCCGAAGTCCCTCTCCTAGCTGCCTCACTGATCCAGCAACGACAACCTCGTCGACGATGTCTCACCGCCCTATTTTCCACTCGGTGAATATCTAGATAAATCGGAGGGATTAGTGGAATGCATGGATGGCTGTTACCGGAGGCGACACGGCCAGCATCGTCGGGAGGCATCCACCGTCGAAAGAAATCCCTGATGCCTCCGCTGCCGCTTCCTTCACCTAGGAGCCACCGCCTCCTACATCTCCAAATCCAAAAAAAATGGAAAAAAAATTAATGGGTGGTTGCTTACAATATGGTGACCTGGTATATATTAATATGTGTTTATTGTCCAGTAACAGAATTACTCTGATGGATGGTTGGTTACAGTGTGGGGGACTAGCACATATATATTAATATTCGGGTGTGATGTCTAGTAAACGAATTACTCTAGTAGTAAAGGGGTGTTTGGCAATGATTTCTCTTGCAGTAAAGATTTTACTATCGCTACTAATTAATGAAAAGGTAGGTATTTGGGGATGATTTCTCTCCCAATTAAAATTTTGCTATGACTATTGCATGAAGAAAAGGTACGGGAGGGAGGCTGAGGACAAGTGGGGATCGCTGGATACACTGTGAGGGGCACGTTTTAGCTAAACCACACGTTGGGTGTGGTATAGAATATCGCTATATATATATATACACACGCACTAGCAAAGTGCCCGTGCGTTGCAACGGGAAGGAAAGACGAAAAAACTGAGGAAAGAGAGAGTGTGTGATCGCTAAATGGCTGAGTAAGGCAATGGCACGGAAGTAGAGGGGTGCTTGTTCAATGACAAAGTGATGCGGCAACACCAAAACCTAGCCTAGAACAAGAGAAGAAGATGGATTACGATGGGAGGAGATAGTTTGCATCATAATTTAGGTACCTACTCTCTTCGTCCCAAAATAAGTTGATTTATAGAGTTTAAACATTGTCCCAAATATAAGTTGATTTTTATCCTCTTACTGACCCTCGGTCCGTAATTTGAGAAGTTTTATCCCATCACCTCTTATCTACCTACCCACCTACGATACTACTTCTCTATTAATGAGTGCACTTTCGTACTAAGTTGTCTCGAGATGTGAGGGATGCTTTTATTTGAGACAGAAGGGAGTATGTCAAGGGGTCGATAAAAAGATAAATCAAAGATCAATATGAGCGAACATAAACCGAACTGGTAGTTTTTTTTTTGCCTTTTTTTAATTTTACAACAGTTCAGTCTACAGTTTTTATTTTTATTTTCGCCTTATCTAAACTAGAAGTTCTGAAGAAACCAAGAAACCGAAATCCACTGCTCCATCTCCATCAGCCCAGTTTCCCAAGCCCACACAAAGAGACGAACGCATCCCAATAAGTAATTAAATTGGCGGGAATTAAATAAAAATGATTTCGGTCCAAAACTTCCGAGACGGCCTGTGGAGGGGCATGCGTGTGGCCCAGCGAGCGACGGCGAGTGCACGGCCCAATTGAATCCGTGGCCCAGAAGCACATGTAGCCCGTCAGCCACGGCGGCGACCTAACGCGGGGAGGAGGCGAGTCGTCCAATCTGATGGACGGCTGTGATTTCTCCTGCACCGTAGAAGTCATCGGTAGCTAAGGGAAAACCCTAATCCCCTTCTTTCTTTGTTCTCCTCTTCTCTTCTCCCCCGACCTCCCCGACGAGCGAGAGAGACGGCAATGGCGGCGACAGTCTAGTGGAGGCACGCGCACGCCGGACTGATCGTGCATGGCTCTGACGAAATCGATGGCAGTGGGACACAGCAAAGGGCCACGGCGGAGCCAAGCTACTCGACCCCCGCACCGCGAGCTAATGTCGCGCGGGGTTTGGTGGCACCTCCCCCAAATCAATCGATATTGTCTTCTCCCTGGAATCGCGTCAACCTGGTATGTGACATGTCGTCTTACACTTTGCCATCGTGTGCTTTCTCTCCCCCTTCCGCCTCCCGACGGTGAACAAGGACAAGCTAGGGATGGGTACGGATTTCAGTGCATCTTCTCCTCTGGTTCTTTGCGATGGTGTGTTAGGGATGCCGAATCACGGAGATAGGCCTCGCCAAGACAAACCGGGACGGAGCCGAGAGGACGGAGGAGGACGCGCTCACCTGATTTGTCGCCGTGCAGGGGACATCGGGGACGATATCTAGAGCCGAAGGAGTCACACAGGCCCTCTTGAGCGATGAACAAAAGCAATTTGGAGATGGAGACGAAAGCGATCTGGAGACCGAGCACATCATCTCGTGAACGACAGACCAACGATGGACGATAGACGATGACGTCATGACGGATGAAAATTTGATAAAAATATTATTCGTTTATACAATAATAAAGATATATAAGGATCCATACGTGCTATACCATAGACGGCTGGCTAGCTAGAAAAGGAAAGCAATTCAACTTTTTCCAAGTTTAGAAGGCGAAATTTTCTACCATCTGGATATTGGCTTCTAATCGTGGCAGGATGCATGCATGCGTACTATAGACACCGGCCAACACCTCAGTGTATATCATCATGATCTATTCACTGTCTGATTTTATTTTTTTAGTTTTTAATTATAGATCAAATTTCGTCTTGCATATTTATGTATAGGATTATATCATCTAATTAATGCAGTAACGCTAAGCAGCGCGCTGCGCATTATGTATTAAGTAACACGCCTCAGGAGGCAGGAGTGCTCTCACATCTCCGCTTTTCTTGTTTTTCTATTCCACTTCCCATCTCTACTTTTTTTGTTTCGGCTCTCCTGTTTCCGGACCCTACCTAAGTAAAACAATTATATCCATCTATTATTTTGGATGAACCCTACCTGAGTAAAACAATTATACCCACCTATTATGAGCGCTCGCTAATTCTCCCACTTTTTGGTTACCACCCTGATTCTCTCTCTCCGTTTACTATGCTGAGTAAAACAATTACACCGAGTAAAACAATTATATACATGTACGAGTAAAACAATTATATACCCGTATGATAGTAATTTTTTTACAACATAGTAAAACATCAATAATAATATTTTTATCGTGGAAATGTCCTACTCCGAATCTTCCAATTATACCCGTGTGTATATGCATCGATTTGTTGTGACAAAAGTGGAATATTTCTCCACTAAGGATAATAAATTATTTACCTAACATACTACTTACATTGAATCGAAGGATAAAAGCATTAACATTCAACATGGAGAAAACATTGGACTATCTCCCCCGTGCAGCGGTGCAGGCAGTAGCGGCATCGGTCATCAAGGGAGCTGTGCAGGCATGAAGAGAGGCAGCATGCAAGCAGCAGCAGCGGACAGCAGCTCCTGCGACCAGTTCGTTAACGGCAGTGGTGAGGACAGGGAAATCGCGTGCTCCACCCTATTCATCAGTAGTCAGTTAGTCGGTGACATCGAGGAGTGGGTCGCCGACAACCAGGGCAAAGTAGAGGTGAAGATGCCGGCCACCTCACCACCAGCGACGTTTCCCCCGCGCTTCTCCCTACTACTGTGCCGCTCTGCCTATCACTGGTGTGTCGATCCATCGCTGGCTCATGTCCACTTCTCCCCTTCGCCCCTGCCTATCCGATGGCCGCCGTCAACCAAAACCGACTGAGGAGCAACGCAGATCTTAGGCAGACCACACCTCGAGGAGGCAACGCCAGGGAGTCGTGCGGAGGTTGACGGGACAGTGACGAGGTCCTTCCCCTCCTGTAGATCCAGTCAGGTCCTCTCCTCCCTCATGGCCTGGTGCAGATCCATGGTGACAGCCATCGTCATGCTTGACGCCTAGGGCAGCACTGGATTTGGTGGCCGAGGATCCTGCTAGCCACCTCATCGTCGTGGTCAACGGCACCTCGCCATGTATGAGTGCTGCTCCTCCAACAACAATCTCCACCATGTGTGCCGCCACCGTCCCCTTTGCTCCTCCTGGCACTGCTCAGTGCCCTTCGCTCCTCGCCGAGAACGCTTGCATCCCATAGATTGGGTGGTTCCGCTCTCTCCATGTCCACTAGAGGGGCCAGGTCCATAACCCCTTCCTCATCTCCGGTTCCCTGCTCACGCCACTCCCCATGGATACCGAGGTCGACCACGCCGCCCCTCGTGGATGCCAAAAAGAGGAAGGCCGACTCCTCTGGATCGCCCTCACTGTCGCATGGTGCGATAGAGGAAGCGTCACGTCGGCGGTGGATCTGCATTGGAGGAGGTCCCTGGTGCGGGCCGCAACTCTGGTCACTGCCTCGCCGACTAGATCTAGTGGGTATAGGGCAGCAACAAGATCTAGGGGGTCGGCGGCAGCCGATGACGTTGCAGCAACAATGTAGGTAAAGGAGGGGAGAGGCAGATCCGAAATAATCGGAAAAATGACAGGGAAGTGGGATGGTTGGTTGCAATGTGGTACAGGCGAACATATATCGTGGTGGCAATATGTATGATAAATGGATTACTATGGTGTTCTGATCAGGCTGAGGGGAACTGTAGGACGAACGGAGGAGGGTAGGGGCTTTATGCCGTGCGCTATATAACAGAAGTAGCGTGTCCTATAGTAGTTCTACTAATTAATGTTACCAATTTTTTTTCTTTTATCTGTAGATTAAATTTCGCCTTGCATTGCAGCCACCTACACGCACGACGCGGCGCGGATGGACCAAAGCGCAATTAAAGGCAAACCTTCGTGTCGGCCGTCTCGGCCCCATCCCTGCCCCACCTGCAGGTGGGGCCCACGAGGCAGAGGCACAGCGCGAGGCTATAAAATGCGCCCCACCACTTGCCGCGCTATATCGTCATCGAAGCGAACCGAATCGACTCTAATCGGTTTCTCTCCCATCCTCTCGATCTCTCCCGTTTTCGAATCGGAGCGATGGCTCCCACGGCAGCGGCGGCGGAGAAGCAGCAGCAGCAGCCGAGGAAGGCGGTGGGGCTGGCGGCGCGCGACGCCTCCGGCCACCTCTCCCCTCTCACCATCGCCTGCAGGTGCGTATGCAACACACCTACGCGCGGTCTAAGCTGTCTTAATTATACTGTATCTTTCAGTTTGTCCTTGCATATAATCACAACACATAGTACTGTTTAGGGGTTCATCATGCATGGTAGACGGCATGCAACATCATGCACGGCCGTTCATGCCACAGTCTGTCAAATTTATCAATTGAGGTTTGCACTGTTTTTACGTGAGGTATACATGCACCGAGAGGCAAATTTTGACAAATCCAAACCGCACATATAAATATACCTGTTCCTGAAAGTGCATCCATTTATATGCATGTCGGTTCTACTGGTCTACTACAGGGTGGGATTAACTACCACAGTTGTTTGTGATTATGTCATAGCCTCATATTCTTGGATCTGCCATTTGTGTAGTACTAGTGTACTACATGTTTGGAATTTGGAGAGGTCTATGTATACAACTGTACATGCAGATGCCAGCAGCAATTGGTGATTGTCACTTCTGTTCACATATACAGTGGCCTGATAGCGTTGCACTTGGCAGTTCTCTGTTTGGTGGGTTGTATTCTTCGACTATTGTCACAATCGGCATATTGTCTGCTTCTGCTTCTTGTGGTGTGAATTCCTGTCCATACGATTTTCCTTTCTTGCTAGACGTTGTCAATTTTGGATTGAAATTTGGTCCTTTATGCATGATATTCGTCAGAACAGGCCTTACTTTTAGAATTTCAGTTGGGCAGCGCGTACAGTGACGTAAAAATTCTGATTATTTTTCAGCAATAGCGTCTCTGTTAATGATTACTTGAAATTCTGTAGGAGCACTGGAGATGATGATGTGGCTATAAAGATCCTGTACTGTGGGATCTGCCACTCTGACCTGCACAGCATCAAGAACGACTGGAAGAACGCCATCTACCCAATTGTTCCTGGGTAAGCAAGCGTGCATGCCTTCTTCCTCACCGGGTTGTATATATTGTCCACGCATTCTGAATTCTGATCAAACAAACATGCACTTTTGTCGATTGGCGCAGGCACGAGATCGCCGGCGTGGTGACGGAGGTTGGCAAGAACGTAACCAAGTTCAAGGCCGGTGACAAGGTCGGCGTGGGTTGCATGGTGAACTCGTGCCAGTCCTGCGAGAGCTGCAACCAGGGCTTCGAGAACCACTGCCCAGGGATAATCTTGACCTACAACTCCGTCGACCGGGACGGCACCGTCACCTACGGCGGGTACTCGAGCATGGTGGTGGTGCACGAGCGCTTCGTGGTCCGGTTCCCGGAGTCCATACCGCTCGACAAGGGCGCGCCGCTGCTGTGCGCCGGCATCACCGTCTACAGCCCCATGAAGTACCACGGCCTCAACGTCCCCGGCAAGCACGTCGGCGTGGTCGGCCTGGGAGGGCTCGGCCACGTGGCGGTGAAGTTCGCCAAGGCGTTCGGGATGAAGGTGACGGTGATCAGCTCGTCACCTTGCAAGAAGCAGGAGGCGCTCGAGCGGCTCGGTGCCGACGCGTTCGTCGTGTCCAAGAACGCCGATGAGATGCAGGCCGTGATGAGCACCATGGACGGCATCATCAACACGGTCTCTGCCAACATTCCGATCGCGCCGCTGTTGGGCTTGCTGAAGCCCAACGGCAAGATGATCCTCGTCGGCCTGCCGGAGAAGCCCATGGAGATCCCTCCTTTCGCTCTGGTTTTTAGTAAGTGCTTTGAGCCTGTTCATCTGGTTCATTAAGCATTATGTAATGTTATTAGTAACGAAAGAAAGAGATTGCTAATGTCAATTAATGATGCAGCGAACAAGACCCTGGCCGGCAGCTGCATCGGCGGCATGGTGGACACGCAGGAGATGATGGACATGGCAGCGAAGCACGGCGTGACGGCGGACATCGAGGTGATGGGCGCGGACTACGTGAACACGGCCATGGAGCGCCTTGCCAAGGCCGACGTCAGGTACCGCTTCGTCATCGACATCGGCAACACACTCGACGACTCCGCCGCCACCGAGTGACGCGTCCGGTCCAATTGTCAATGATGTTATTATTTGTGAGGATGCATGGATTCCTGTTGCTTATTAATAGTATATGTACAGTAATAGTACAGTGATGGTGTACGACTTCGGAAATGATAATTCGTGCGCGTTGTCGGCGCCCGCTGCGGATGTGGACTGCTGTCCCTTGCTGAGCGGGTCACGCTTGGTGTTTTGGGTCTAATGGTTCAGGACCACAGGAAATATATGTAACTTTTTTTTCTTTTCTATTAAGTGCTTTTAGAACGTGATAAGAGTTATCTAAATTTTTATTTTGAATGTTATTTTTGAGATATTTTGAAATTTTACAATTTTGTAGTAACTTTTAACTCAAAATTTGAAACTTTCAACTTAAAATTTCAAATTTTTAATTCAAACATTGAAACTTTCAATTCTAAATTTAAAACTTTCAACTTAAATATTTATTTATTATTTTTGTTATATAACCTCATAATTAGCGTTAAACGCTCGGTTATGTACGCCGCACGTGCTTCTTACCTCATCGGTGCACGCATGTGAAGTAGACGCACCAAGCTGACTTTTTATTTCTCTCCCGACTTACCTCATCGGTGCGCACATATGAAGTAGGCGCACCCAGTTGACTTTCCATTCCTCTCCTGTGTTTAGCGATCGATCAAATGTCCTTGTCTAAGGAATGTATTTCTTTTTTCTAAAAGAAATTTGGACGTTAATTGGGATTGTCTTATCACCATTAAACGACTTTGTTTTTCTTCTGATTGACGGCAGAAAGTTACCGGGGTTAATGCAGCACTGTACGATTCTCTAGATTATCTACGTGGTGTGTTCGCAAATCACTTGTTTTCCGGAGGAAGCCAAACCCGTTGGGCCTGCTTACACTCCACCCTTCGCTGAAGTTCGTAATCCACGCGTCATGGAAGGTATGGTCGAGCCTTTGTACTCCATGGGTCATCGTGTCGTGGCCCGCTGTTAGTCTTCAAAAGCTTCACAAAGCTCTTCAGTTCAAAGGCTTCTCATCTCTCAAACCACTAAAAGCACACTTCTCTAGGATGCACCTCTTTCACTGTCGCTGCCCATCAATAGAGAAAAAATGGACCGCGCATGGTAGTAACCCTGATAATCTGTCGTGAGTATTGACCTTCGTAGGGACATATAGAGTAGGTACAACGCAGAGACTTGTATTATAAGTAAAGTTAAAGTAGGTTTAAATCTATTTATCCCTAGAATTCTATTTTATCTCTCTAGGATTTTATCTTTTTCTCAAGAGTTTGTATTCGACTCCGTTATCTCTAATCGTACATATCTATACTTCTAATATTCCTCCTTAGTCTTAATGGGAGCAAAACTGTCACGCTCAGAAATTCACAACCAAAATTCTGAACATTATGTATATTAAATCCCTGTTAATAACAGAATAAAATTGTTTTACATCAAATACAGCGAAAAAGGAAAAGAACCTATAAACAGTTAAGCCACACAGGAGCTTCCACTCCACAGGCAGCTTGACGATAGACCAAGCCTACTCGTCCTGGCAATCCTTGTCGGAGTAGAACTCCATCTCCGAGAGTGGGAAAGGGAGCAAAATTGAGTACCACCCACAGTACTCAATAAGTCACACCCGCAATTATGCACAATACACGGGAGACAAGAAAGGCCTTTGGGTTAATTTGCATAAAACAGTTGCAAACAGTAGTAGCTCAGAAACAGGTAAAACGATAGCTTAATTAAGCAATATTAAATCATCACTGGTTAACGTTACACCACGTTGATTAGGCCCAAACCATCTATCCTACTTCTACACAATAATTTAAATCAAATGATTATCGTGAGACTAATCATGGTGAGTCTTGACTAAACGCCCATAACCGCGGGCATGGCTATTCAAATAGATTTTAACTCTGGCCAGAGGTATACAACTGTACCCACAAGACATAGGCCCACACAGTTCCTGTGTGTCGGCGTGTCATCATGACACCCGCAAGAGGCTGTGACAGGACCGTTTATGCAACTTCTCCCCAACCATCCACACTACACTGAGGTTGCACCTATCGACAGGACATACCATATCGGCCAGGCTACCCCCCTTGCGCCACAATAGATCCGGCAGCCGATCAACCCGACCCCGAGCCGACTCAATTCTATCACGCCCATCCTCACCAATAGTGCCTAGGAGGGGGAGAAGCTACGCTACAAGCCCAGCCGTTGCCCAAATTGGCTTGTGGTATATACGAAAAACTGCTCAACGGGTTCCCGCGAACCGATCCTTAATTGTCATGGGTGCGACCAGCAAAAATATGCACCCACAGCCCACCATTAAGGTCATATTTTAGTTATGCAATTGTCCATGTCCAAAGTTCCATTATCTCGACACAAAGTCGATCCATAAATAAATATCATACAGAGCAGTTATTCCCCCTAAGGTGAGCTAGTTGATTCTAAGCATGGCTAAGTAATCCTAAGTCATAGTCTAATCACATTATTGCCCAGGTTACAAAGGTATAAAGGATTATCAAGCTATGGTCGTCAAACTATATACATAGGTTAAGTACCATCCCACATGAAATGATAAAACAAGCATCTTTATTTAAACAAAACAAATATTTTGCATAACGTAGGTACAATATGATCAAGAGCGTTGATGTAACTTGCCTTGCTCCGGCTTTGCGACCTCTACAACAACCTCGAAGTACACGGGAGGGTTAGAAACATTGGTCTCTAACGACATCGAATGCATAAATAATAAAAACAATACAAAAGAACACTGAAACAGGAGCTAAAACCATTTTTAATGGATTCTTGGTATTTTTTGGATTTAATGAAATTTGAATGAAAGTAATCGGAGCTCGTATGAGTTAGTTATGAATTTTCAAAGTTTCTCTATGTTTTTACTATACAAAAATAAAACTTTATCGATTTATTACGCATTAAACCGGAATAAAGGCGTCAGCAAACTGGGAGACCGGCGCCGACAAGCGGGCCTCACCGGTCAGTGGCACCCAAGAGGGCGGCGCACAGTGGACCACGTCCACCGCGGCCCGATGCAACTGCGCCACGTGGCTACCGATGTGGCAGCCATGGTGGACAAAAGAGCTGACGCGGCGCCGAGGTGGCGCCCATATGGCAAGGCACGGGCGCCACGTGGCCGGCGCCACACGGCCGGTCCCGATCTACCCTGGGGTAGATAAGACAGCCCGGAGCGAAAGGGGCAGAGCCCTGCCGGTGCGGCCAACCGGCGGCGGCGCGCACGGCCCAATGGTCGCCGCCAGTGGCCATTTGACGTGGTGGAAGGCGGCGGCAAGCGGCGGAGGAAGAGAGGATTCAAATGGTGTTCTCACCGAGGGCTCGCGGCGATCGGTGCATGATGAATGGCGGTGAGAAGAGGAGGTTAGCGACGGTGAAGCTTTGGGGCGGCAGCGGGAAGCGGGTTCCGGCGGTGATTGGGCGAAGGGGATCCACAGACAGGGTTCTCTGGTACCTGGCAAACACGAGAAAGGCTTTAGAAGGGAGATTGCCCGGATGACATGGCAGAAAATGGCAGACGGAGGCCGGCGCTAGCACTCACCGAGGCGGGAGACGGCGAGCTAGGGCTTCTGGCGGCAGAACGACGTGAGGGAGGGGTGGCCAAGATGCCCTGGTGTGCGGCGAAAGCGGCGAAGGCAAAAGCGGGACTTGGCGGCAGCTACAGCAGCGTTAACGAGCGGCTGGAGACAACGAAATGTAGCAGAGTGTTGGCCTCGTGGTGTGCACGGGGTTTGGGGGCTCAACGAGTGCGAGAGGTTGAGGAAAAAGGTGTAGAGGAGCACGGGGAGGGTTTTTATAGCCCGGGAGGTGGAGATTGTGGCCGAGGCGGCGGGATTTCTCGAGGCGAGAGGGAGGAGAGAAAGACAGCGACGTGGGTTGGTCCACACGCGGAAACCGTGGCAAGAGTGGGGAAAATAGGCACGGGGAAGTGCGAGGCGATCCATGAGAATTCGAAACGAGGGCGGAGAGGAACCGCGCGGCAACGGGCGGCGAAATCCGACGGTGCAGCGAGCTCGATCTCCTCCGGCCAATTCGGCCGAAGGTTGAGGATGGAGCTAACAGGCGGGCCTAGCCTATCAGCGGGGGAGAGGGGGCAAATCGACTCGGGCGGACTGGGTCGCGGTGGGCCAAGCGGCGGGAGGAGGAGAGAGATGGGCCAAGGCCGAGCACAGCGCAGGAGGAGGAAAAGAAAGAGTGGGCCGGTGGCCGACGAGGAAAAAGAGAAAAAGAGAGAAAAGAAAAGGAGAAAAGGGAAAAGGGTTTTCCCAGGGGTTTCCAGTGGAAAATTAATTCCGTTAATGCGTTTTGATTTATTAAAAATACTTTAGTGCTCTAAAAATTCCAATAAAAATCATGTTAGTGTATTTTGGTAAGGGGAATAAAAGAAAAATATTCCTAGCCATGATGAATTATTATTTGATGTTTTCACCATTAATTATGTTCTCTAGTCTTAATAAAATAATTTCTTTTGGCAATTTCTTTAGTATATTTTGTGTGGTTCTATTAAGGGGGAAAACTTAGGGTGTAACAAAAACGGACGATTGCGATTTGAAATCTTATGTTGCCACTATCATCTCTGCTTCATCGTCATCAATTGCATCTCTGATGGATGGTCCGCCACTTAAAGCGGTGCTTGCGTCTCTTTCTAGTGCCACCCTGTCACGCCCAGAAATTCACCAGAATTTCCAAAGCTAATTTGTGCAATAAATCCTCGTCCAGGAATCAGCCGAGGTACACAAATTGACAATTTGATAACCATAACCAAAACGAAATAACGATAAATACTTACAACAGAGGCACTTAGTCCTCACACAGAAGAAAAACAGCAGTGGAACAGCAACTGGCGTAGCTTCAGCACCAAGCCACAGGCAGCTCAACTGGGGTATAAGCCAAACACCAACTTCTCCTCCTCGCAAAGCTTCACTCTAAAGATTGCAATAATGCAAGACTGAGTACCACCCACCGTACTCAACAAACCACACTAGGGAATGTAATGTAATGCAGCAGGATACCAAAGGAAAGGCATAATATGGTTTATTTGCGTAAACAGCATTTAAAACATTTGCATTTAAAATCATTGAAAACAATATAGTTTAATTATTAATCAGTATTGAATCAACCACTGAACAGCGCTCCAACGCAGTTCAGGCCCAAACCATAACATCTCCAAACAGGAGCTATCCATATTCCATCATTTATTTCCATTAATGAGTAGTGTGGGACTAATCACAAAAACATTGCTAGGCCGCTCATTAACCGCGAGCACGGCTATTCGAATAGTTTTACTCTGGCCAGAGATGTACCAATTTACCCACAAGACACAACTCCACAACACATTACTGTGCGCCTTAATACCACCACGGTACCTTGGAAAGGAATTGTGATAATACCCTCCATGTAATCCGCACAACAAGGGAGCCACCCGCTGAACCACCAGTTTCCGGCAGGAGCTGATCAGGCCCCCAACAGGGAAACGATCCAACGCCCAAGACATGGACTTATTGACGCAGCCATGGTGGTCTTATTGACACAGCCACAACACACCATGGTGGACCCCGGTTGAACGTACTACACATTGGATCCTACCATTACCCATACTAGCTTGTGGTTAGCACGAGTATTGCTTCGCAACAAGTAGTCCGCGAACCGGTCCTTAACTGTCATGAGCACCGCTAGCAACAAACACAACCCTGGTGCTCACAACCCACCATTCAGTCAAGTTTTAGTTGATATAGTCAATTCATCAACCACGACCAAGCGTCGTGAAAATATCACCATTAATCATTAATTAATCAAAATGAATAAACAGTTTCCCATATAAAATGACACTACAGTTTCTAGGCATGGCTAAGCAACTCCTAAATAATCTAGCCAGATAAATACTTAAACATCCAGCTAGTCAGTATTATTCACCCAAGGTATCAAGGTATAGATAGCAATAACCAAAATGGCCATAATTATCAAGGAATATTGGCTATTAAATAATTACCCGTAATAATGTCATTCTAAAGCATTTTATGCAATAACTTTAAAATAAAATAGCTTTCGCAAACGGGATCAACATGCTCAAGGAGATTGTCATGTGACTTGCCTTGCAATCGCAAAAGTCTTCAAATAATCTTCCGAACTCTTCCGCAGACTCCACAGTCTTCCGAATCGACGATATACGTAACTACACGTAAAACGATAATAATCCTAAGAAACTCCAATAAACAATACATAAAAATACATAAACAAGTAAACTATGATTTTATATAAGTTTAGAAAGAAGAACGGGTCGAATCGGAGTTCGGATAGAAAAGATACGGCTTTCGGAATATTGAATTCGGAATAAATCCGAAAAGAATTGGAAAAGAATATTCTCGGGAATATTCTCTGGATTTTCGGATTAAAATAATTATTTTGGATAAATGCTGAGATATAGGATCCATGATCAGTGACCAGGCGTATGGTGGACTTGGTTCATGGATTTAGAAATAGGAGGGGCGAATGGAATGTTGAGGTGGATAACATGTGGCCGAAGGGGATGAGGTGGCAACCGAAGTGGCAGCTGAGGTGGCTAGGGCTGACATGGCTTTGACCGATTAAAAGGGTTAGACGGCCAAGGTGGCTCGGATCGACTTCGGACTCTCGGACGATTGAGACTTATTGAGGCACTGTGCCTTGGGTCCCCTAGTCATGCACTGGGAGAAACACCGGGCCCAGAGGTCACAAAGAAGAATACTGCTGAGGATGTCCGACGATGTGATGACGGTGTCCCGTAGCATACAGAGGCAACAAGGGAGACGGACCGGGGACGGCGTGGCCAAGATGAGCCGGAGGGACACGGCGATGGCGACAGACTTCGGGTTCACCGGCGGCACTGAATCACAAAGACGACGATGACAGCTCGTCGGCCGGGACGACAGCAGATGGGGAGTAGAGCAGGGATGGGATGAGGTGGCGTAGCGATGGTGGCGCTGCAGGCAACAGCAGGAATGGCGACGACACCGGGTGGCGGAAAAGACGGCCTGAAGACGGTGCGGCGGACCGACGACGGAGCAGCGACCCGGGCGACGCAACGGCGGACGGCCAGGAGGGAGCGGGCGACGGTCGACACGACGACAGCGGAGGACGTAGCGGCGCTTGGCGAAAAACGATGAGGAGCAGGAGGCAGGGGCGACGAGGGGAGGCGCCGTTGGGGCAACACGGCCAGAGAGGAGGCTTAGATGCCGGCGACGACAAAGCAAAGGTGGGTGCGGCGAGATGGCCTTGCCGCTGGCGCGGCGACCAACCGGCGGCGCACAGCAAGCAAATAAGGACGCGACGGGCGTCGCTGTAAACGGTGGCGACGATGCCGGGCGGGGAGCAGAAGCGGTCGAGGCAGACGGCGAGGCGGCGGACTCCAAGCGACGGCGGCAGATGGGGAAAGACAGAGGGCGGCAGAGGCAGCGACGTCGGCACTAGAGAGAACGACGCACAGGCGATAGACGACGACGACGACTACCTGGCAACGGCGATGACGAACAGGAGGCAGAGGAGGATGGGCGACGATGCCGATTGGAAAAGAGCGATGGCAGCGATGAATCAAAGAAGGACGGCTTCGGTCCGAATGCTCACCGGCGACGGGAGGAGGCGGCGTCCGAGGCAGCCGGCGGGCGGCAGAGACGAAGACAGCGACGGCAGGCAGAGGAGGAGGGAGGCGGCTACGAGGATGCTCACCGTGAAGAGACGACGGCGATGATGGCTTGGGGCCTCCCAGCGACGGCCGGCGTCGGAGGGGACAGCGACGGTGGCAGATGAGAAACAGGGGCGGCTCCGCAGGCGACGGCGCTAGGAGCGGAAGAGGCAGCGGCTCCGGCGGAGGCAGCAGAGGCAGGGCGGCGACGGCTGGGAGCAGCGCAGGGCGCCAGCGCGGCGGCAGGTGTAGACGGCGGCGCGGCACGACGGGGTGGCGGCGGCGCTCTGCCTCGGGGCGGCGGTAGCCTGGCGGCGTGGAGAGGAGCAGAGCCGGCTAGGGCACAGGGGAAGGCAGCTGGCTTTGTGTATGGGGCGACTTGGCGGCGGATTCGGCGGCGGCCGTTGCGGGGCGGAGGCGCAGAGGCGGCGCTGGGCCGGGCGGCGGTGGCAGCGGCGGGCCAAGGGAGCGGCGGTGGTAGGCCGAGCACAGGCCGGGCCTGGAGGAGCTCGGCCGAGGAGGGGCTCGGCCCGGGCGGCTCGGGGTTGGAGCAGGCCGGCTCGGGCTGGACGCTGCGAGAGACAGAGGAAGGAGACGAGAAGAAAGAGGAGGCAAGGAGCAACAAGGTAAACAGGGAAAAGGGATAAAGGATAAAGGGAAAATAAAAGAGGAAAGGGAAAAAGGAGAGGGATTTTGTGAACTATTTTTGGAACTTAGGATTAACGAGATATTTTCGGAATCAAAATGTTCATTTGGAATAGAGGAGACCAAGGGGTTTTAGGATGAAACGACTATTCTGAATATTGAGAGGATATATACATTCATACATATATATACATACGTATATATACATATGTATAAATATATATATTGAGAATCGAACAGTATTTGGAAGTAAATAGAAAAAGAATATATGTAGCAGGGTCCAGAAGACGGAATATATTGTGTGGTTCGGAGAATGAAGAATATTTTCCCGATGGAAATTTGGGAAGTAGACTATCGGGATATTCGAGGAATATTTGGGGAAACAAATATCGGATTATTCATCGGGTGGGGAACTAGAGGGGATTTTCTGGGAAATATTTATATGTCCAAAATAGATGAATATTTTGGGGAATTCAAAAGGAGAATGTTTGGCGGGATTCGAAAAAGAAGGGTATTTCATCAAAGAATATTTGGGGAAACCGGATCTCGGAATAATTCGGGAATCCGATAAAATTGGGAATTATTTTGCAGAGATCAATAGTTCGGAATATTCAACATAATTGAACTTCCTAAAATATGTGGATATTTTGGAGATGCGGGAAATTAGAATATTTTCCCGGGAACAGGAAAATAAAATATTCCGAATAAAATATTTTAGGATTACGGAATTGACGAGGGTATTTTATTGGGACAGGAATTTAGATAAATCTCAGATGATTGGAGATTTGGATTTATTTTAACAGAAAGGGGTTTAAAGGAAATAACTGGAATTTATCTTAAAGGGAAATATAGATATTTCGAATACAAAGGATCTCGAATTGGGAGTCCAAAAGAGTTCTAGGGTTTCAACAATGAATAAATCCGGTAACTCCGTATTTAGATTTTCGAGGTGACTTTAGGGTTGTGGGAACAACACAAAACCCTAAAAGAAAAAGGGAGTCGGAGTTTATGATGAACGAGGAGACTTCAAAGGACTGAATCAGAAACGACCCGAACAGGGGGAAAAGAAAAGTAATTTATTTATATTTATTTAATTACTTTAGTGATCTTTATAGCATTGAAATTAATTCTGTAGCTCTGAAAAATCCAAGAAAATTTCAGAGAGTTTATTAAATCACGGGGAATTTACCAGAAGTAAATGCCACCACGAAACACGAAGAATTTAATATTATAAATACTCAAACGCTTAAAATACTCCGACAAAACCCCTGGAATATAAAAGCATCCAAGTATTTATTTTAAAATTTAAACTCGGGATTTTTAATATTGGAAATTTCAGAATTTTATTCAAACTCTTTTCTCAAACAAAAATTTTCTAGTGTATTCTTGTATTTCCATTTACCCGCGATAATTTTTAATTAAGGCGATTTTCAGGGCGTTACACACCCCTTGCCTCTTCTCTAATCCCTCCAACAGTCATAGCGGGAGTGATGATGGCTAGTGACACGAATGCTTTTGACTGGAATTATGGCTGATGATTTGCTGTGGACATTTGTTGAGGTAGACAATCACGATGATGTAGTGGCCATGGTCGTGGTAGTCATGGTAGCTAATGTAGTTGCATATAGTCGAAAGTGCAAAAAAAATTGTGCTATGTTGTAAAGACTAAGCTGCAATCGTAGAAGAGGCGCCTTGAAAATGAGTTGCAATCGTAGAAGAGGCGCCTTGAAAATGTCAGAGGATGTCGTTGTGGGCATCCTTGGCTCAAGTCGTAATCGTATGAAGCCTAGCATGTGATGGGGATTTTCTTAGCTCGCCTTCTGGCCTAATGGCCAAACCACGCACCGCGGTCTACTTATGAATCGCTTGCTAGTCACCCGACACCGAGTCGCGTCCAAAATATAAATTTGTGCGTCAAGTGTTTTATATCTACATCAAATGCCAACTTACCTGATTTTTATATTACTTATTCAATTGGCAGAGTCATTTTTTTTATGTAGGCACTCTTCTAATCGGCTTAGCTACTACCTAGTTTTTAACTGCTAAATGGTTTTTTTTATAAAAGCTTTCTATATATAAATTTTTTTAAAAAAATCAAAAAAATCTATTTTTTAAGTTTATAATAGTTAATACTTAATTAATCACGGGCTAATTATTTATCTTGTTTTGCGTACGAGTGATAAGCTGAAGCGAACGCGGGCTTAGTCTGACTTTGCTTCAAGTCAAATGGAAATAGGAACTGAAGTTAGTTAGCTATGGAAATGCCCAGTGATAATTAATGTACCACCTATCATCTGCAGATTCTGTACAGAACAAAATTTTCCCATAATAAATGATTATGTACAGTCTTTTAATGTGATGATCTGCCATCAATGATCTATGTTCTTTCAAGTTCTCAAGCGGCTTATAGCACATCCTTTGGCAATTATCTAATTAAATTAGAGTAATTGCAAAGGTCAACTTTTTTTTTGGCAGAAGTAGAGGCTCGATCACTTACATCTACTGTATACATAGTTATGACATAGTGAGACTACACATTTGATGCATAAATACTCCTGCTCACCTATATACATGTAAAGTATATGCTCTAGAAATTTTTTCTCTTCGCTCTTATATGCAACTTCAATATTATGCCTGCAATTCTGAAGATTCATTGATCGATCTTGCAATATGTTTGCACCCACGGCAATGCGTGGGGTTCATGCTAGCTAGTTTTCTATAATATTTTTGGCAGATTACACACATCGATCAGTAACGATTCCTAATAGAGTACTGTTTAGAGACCAATGCATCATTAATGGTTCAAGACCAATGCATCCACGTCACTGACCAAATGCCTCTAACGGTCACTATCACTCTTATGGATATTAGTTTTAAATCATCATATATGTGTACTATAATGTAGCAAAGTTTTCATACGTGAATCTAGTCGTCCAGAGAAATTTTTATCTATTATAAAAATTAAAGTTATTTTCATGGTATCTTTGCCACGTTGTCCGACCTGTACTCCGAATATGTTTCCCTCGTCTGTTACTGTACGTGTTCGATCCGTGTAAAGTTGATGTTAAATAGATCCACAAAGCATTAGACAAAGCATTAGACAGAAAACAAACCGGTTAAGGAGACCGACTAGAAATTGATTGTCACTTGCGCCTGCAGCTTTGAACCCCGTGGTCGATGATTTTTTGTTCTAATTTATTGTCTACTAACTGGGAAGTTATGTCATACATAGACAAGTCTGCCAAGCTGCTTGAACACGTTGGACCAGATGCATGAATACTAGCTAATACTATAATTAATCTATGTTTTTTAATTTGTCAAAAGATATTTTATTATTGTTCATAGTTATTTGGTTCATGGCACCCTAAGGGCATCAATACTTTTAAATCATTTAATATCAATTAATGTTAGTTAAAAAATGATATGTGTAAACCTGTGTTGGAAAATACATTTCATAAATCCTTCCTACATTTATAGGAGCACTTTTATTCGTCATATTTTTTCATGGTATACGGTGTTGTTACGGCCAGTATATAGGTCACCAAGCCAGTTCTTGGATGATCTCCACCGATGGCGATGATGACCACTCTAGTACCTGGGGCACGGTCACGGCGGCCACGTGTCTACTTGGTGTTCCGCTCTACAGTTTCTTCGGTTATGGCGAACGGTAGCGCAGGATGGATGAGCTATTTCTGGTTGGCGCCGAAACTGGTGGTGGTGGTCGTGAAGGAGGTGAAGGAGAAGCATCTGAAGGTGAAGGAGGAGCTGGTGCGCAAGTGGTGGGGAGGACGTGTGTAGCATGCAGGCTGAGGCAGTAGATTTATGTATATTATTGTTTTGGTGGTCATTTTTAATCTATCGGCAAAGTTATTATAATTTTAGTTTTTTTCTGTTGTAATGTAAGGCACTTTGCTAGTGATCAATAAAAAAGAAAACCAGCCATATAGTTTTAGAAACTCACTCTGATATATCATCATGTAATGAGACAATTTATATGCAAAGAATCTACCCTATCATGCACTGACATGTTTTACTCATTCCTCGTACTTCATTCCTCAAATCCGACGGACTATATTTATCTACGTCAGATCAACGGGCAAGATCGCAACGCGCTCCCTCACTGGCACCCCTCCCTTCCCCTGCACCCATCTCCCTTCTTCACATCGCGTGACCCTGGCGGCGGCGGATCCCTTTCAAACCCTAGACGCTGCCGACGTCGTGTTGCCTAACCGAACCTCCATCGCTCCCCCTCCCTCTTGCTCCACCCGCGCCGCCCCCATCCCCGCCTTCAAACACTAGATGCCGCCGTTGTTGGCTCGGGCGCCGTCTCTCCGTCATCTCAGGCGCTGCCACCGCCGTCTCCTCCTCCACCTCGACACGGCCCCCGTGCCGGCCCCCCTTTCCCTTCAACACTAGACGCCGCTGCCATCATGCCGCCATTCTTGGCCGCCGGCAAGGCACCGTCGTCAGCCATCAGCAGCCGCCCGCCACCAGGGCAACAGCAGCAGCAGGCAGACGAGCAGCTTAGTGGCTTTTTTTTTCCCTTTTTCTGCAAGGCGGAGAAGGGGAAGGTGCAAGAGTTGCAGCTGCAAGAAATCCAAGTGCCTCAGGCTGTAAGTTCTCTTCCCATTGTCTCTCTCATCACAGGTAAAATTTGCCCATGTCAACCGTAGCAGCGACAACATGGAGAAATTGAGCGAGGGAGATTATTCTGTCCAGCTTATCCTTGTTGTTTGTGTGACTGTGTCATGTCTAGGATGCTTTTATCATTTTGATTGGGCGCTCATTTAGTTTACCATCCAAAGTTTAATACAGGATTGTGAGTGATCAATAGTTACATGCTGTTGAAACAAGGAATTGAGGTTACTGAAGATGGCTTCTTCCTTGCTTGTGTGCTTGGTTGGTGTGCATAATGGGTAATCTTGCTCAATGCCTCAATCCATCACCTCATTTCTTTCTGTCTGAACAATTTTATTCTGCTTATGTTGATACTAATTGGCTTCTCTTTGGCTGTAAATGCATGTAGTTTCAAGCCCGTGCACTGCTACTTGATGATATTATGGATGATTCACGTACTAGGAGAGACCAGATTGTTGTTGACCTGAGTTTCTTGATCCATCTTCCCATTATTCTCTCAATAAGCAGTAACAAAACGGGCTACATAGTTCTGCTGATCTGCAGAGTTTTTAGGACAGTCACAAATGTGAAAGGGAGATGTCCTTAAGATTAGGCTAAAATTAGGAGGGAGATGTGCTTAACCTTCTTTTTTTAGATGATGCCTCTGCCTCACCGTACTCAAGGATGCACCCATATCGCCGTTGCGGCATGGCTCTCCCTCCCCTGCCACCTCAAGTGCAGCCGCCGCCAGACCCCATGCTCCCAGATCAAGGGCACCGCACGTTCCACACTGCATCGTCTGTGTGGCCACCTCGAGATCGGCTGCGTGTTCGAGGTCAACGTCAAGGCTGAACTGTCGGCGATCCTCGGCACGGATAGGCTCATCTACTCCACTACGGCGAGCACATCCTCAACGTCATCTGTGTTCGGTGGCGACCACCGGATAGGGTTTGTCCCACTGATTTCTTGCTACTGCTCTGCTTGTTTCCCTTTTTAATGTCTCTGCTCTGAATAGATCATTCTGTGTTATGAATGGAATGTTGTGGGTCTATTTATGAGATTACACTGTAAAATTAAACCGAGTTCCTCCCCGTTGCAGAGATTGCCACAGCACTTTCAGGTTGAGGTCTTCTCTGAATTTGTTAAGGTCTTCTCTGAATTCAGAATTTGATCTCTGAGTGTTTTTTTCGATATTTGCCACGTGTCTAGCAGTATAGGAGGTTTTAAAAATCAAAACATCAAATTCACTTTATTTCTTATCTGAAAATTAATTCTCGATTTTAATACTGATTGATATGGAGCTGTAGCTGTATTACCTTGAGGTGCATTAGATCGGAGAACAACATCGGTGGATAGGTATTGCATCCAAACCAGACTCATGATCACTTTTCTGATATGTGCAGGTTTGACTACATGTTGGCATCCGTATAGCAGTACACCTTGAGGGGCAAGGATGTTACAAAGCTTATATGAATAAGAACATTTTCTATTTTTGCTATTTTGCTTACTTGCATGCATTTTATATCGATTTACCAAGATTACTAGCGTTACCCTGTTGGTGACATGTCTAGCTCAGTGAATGACTGCATCGTAATTAGCATATGTTAACTAATATTAGTATATTAAGTTAGTCCTATTTTGAATGATTTTTACACAAATACGTGCACTGCTGATTTTTCTTTTTCAACGAAGATGATGCATCGTATTGTGCTTACTGCAATAGACTTTTTGTTATATATATATATATATATATATATATATATATATAAAAGCTTTTCAATGATGACCAGGCTCTGATACCACTTTACACAGATACTTTCTTTTCTGTATATTACTGTATATCCACTACTTTCACACAATAACAATACTTTCTTGCTGTATATACTGTTCACAGCAATCAGGTTACTGTTCACAATTAATTTTATTGTTCTAATTTGCTATTCACAGCACTCAGGTTATCGTTCACAATTAATTTTACTATTCTCTTTCATGCAGATACTTTCTTTTCTAATTCTCAGGATCTTTTATAGCTGGTGAAACCACTGGTACAGCTGGGTGTAAGACGATTAGTTGTATTATCCTACTCGGTACTTACCATATTTATTACTTATTTGTTTTTAGAAGCAACTTTCTTGGATATCCCTAGCCATATTTTATTTGACAGAGAGTTTATCTTCTCCCCAGACAGTTCCACCCGAAGGGAACACTTCTCTACCGATAATGGTTCTCCTGATGCCTATACAAGATGCAGGCTATAAACGAAAACTATCGAAGAGGTTTCTCCTATAGGGTCTCTAGCATAAACACTCACTCACAAAAAAAATAAAATAGACAGAGAAAACTTAAAGAAAAACTACTTCATAATTAAACAAATAAGTTTACATATGGTTTTTCCTTTTGGGAACCCCGGAGGATGATACGAATAAGCTTAACTAGCTTATCTTACACTGGTATATATTACACTCCTTGTTTTTATATACTTGCAAAGTATCTTCTTATCAAGCTACTACTACTAAGGCTAGAGAGTGGATATGAGCTCTGCTTGGAGGAAATCTTTCTTCTTAGAGCTCGGAGGAAATCTTTCTTCTTCGATGTCCGTCCTCCTACTGGGCAGACCTCTTCTTTTATTGATGCTCTGGAAGGGAGGCTTCTTCAGAGACTTCGTTCTTATCTTCTCAGCACTGTGGCTTCACGAGTACGCCACATTCATGCTATCGCTTTCTTCTTATTCACGGGCGTCTCTTTTCCACCGAAAGCAAGATTGTCCGCTATTCTTTATGTCACTTCGTCGAAAGCAAACCTTTTGTGAGAGGGAATCTTTGTCACTTTGTTGAAAGCAAACCTTCTGTGAGAGGGACAGGCATTATTCAATTCTTCATTAGGGTAATTAGGGGCATAGGTTACTGGTCATGCCCGAAGGATTGATAATACCTTATCAATTTAATATTTATTTTAATCTTCAGCTAATAATTTTAGTGGTCTGATTGCCCATGACCACCAATATCCATGGTATCTACATCTAAAAAAGATACGTCAAATTTTTTTATCATAAGCTTTTTTCATTTCTTCAAATTTCTCGTTTATTTCTGTTTTAATTCTTTAAGTATTTCTTCCTTTAATTCCTTCTTTCACTGGGGAGAAACTTCTTCAGATTTTTCTATTACTTTCCAATCTATATATTCACCATCTAAAGGGTCAATTCTCTTTGTTAAGCATTCTTTATATGTGGGTTTTTTAGATGGCATTTCTTCTTTTATATTTATATAATGAACGGGTTCCGGAGCCTTCTTATTCTTTTAGTTTACTCCTAATATTTTTCTTGATTGACTTAATGCTTCATCAATATCTATATATTTTTTCCACGATATTTTACCCGTTAATTTTGAATCTATCTTCTGGACTATTATTTGTTCAAAGGATATATATATTCCTGAAACTTTTCCTTCGAAAACCACATATATAGGCTTTTGGTCTATGGTTTCAATATTTTGAGCAATAGGCATTAATTCATTTATTTAATCAAAATATTCAGAAAGTTTATTTAATATTGATAACATATATCTTTTCTCTTCTCTTTTGTTGTTATATTGATACCAAAAATTGTCTAACATGCATTCTTGTACCTTGTCTATAACTATGTGGTCTTTTGGTTTAAATTTATAAGTGTTGGGTGGAAATATTTTTAGCTTATTATCATCTCCGAAAGTGAAGAATTCAACTCCACTATAATTCATTGACCTCTTCATACTTGTAAGATAGGAAACGAGAAAGTAAATGAGGTAAATTATTGTCCTTTCCGTTAATATGTTCAAATATAACTTTATAACCATTTTCAGTAATAATATCGTCAAATAGAATCCATCTCCTAGGAGAACTCTTTTTACTATTAAGTTGATTGTAGTATCTACAAATTGTTTCACAATCTGTTCTTACTGTAAATTCTTTAAATCCTAAGTATAACCTGAAACCCTCATTCTTGCAAGAATTTATAGCTTCCAGAAGTAGATCTACATATTTTTTCTTCCGTCTTGGATGAATATTTAGTGGGTTTTTGCTTTAACACTGCACCCACCCATGTTGAGATGCATCTGTCTCAATAATAAAGTAATTATCATCCAATGGTAATTTTAAGGGTTTTAAGCCTTTAACCCTTTCTTTTATTACCCTTACCAGTCTAATGTCTTCAGAGTTAAAATATTTTTAGCCATTTTTCCTTAATTTCGCGTATAATGATTCTGCTAATTTTGCTAAATTATCTATGTGATTTCTAGCATAATTTATAATCCCCAAGAATTGCTGTAGTTCTTTTTTTATCATTCATGACATTAAGGACTGTAAAATTTTCTTAGCAATATAATCTTGTAGATGTATTTTGTCTTCTCCTATTTCGTGACTAAGGAAGTTGATTTTCTCCTTGCATATTTTCATTTTCTTCTTAGATAGAATTAACCCATTTTGTTCTACTTTTCTAAAAAAGATTTCAAGGTGAGCAATATGCTTCTTATACGTTTTTGAAAACACCAGCAAGTCATTTATATAGATTAATATAAAATCTTGATTTTCATTAAATATATTTTGCATTTTTCTTTGGAATAAGGCAGACGCATTTTTTAAGCCTAATGACATTACAAGCCATTCATAATGTCCTTGAGGACAGGTGAACGCAGTCCATTCTATGGATTCTTTTGTCATCTTTACTTACCAAAACCCAGCTTTCAAGTCAAATTTAGAGAAATATTTACTACCTTGTATTCTGTTGATCCATTCTTGCTTATTTGGGATATTATAGGCATCTTCTATAGTATTATCATTTAACCTTTTATAATTGATGAACATTCTGGATTTACCTCTAACTTCTTCGGCATGATTTCTTACTATAAATGCTACTGATCTGTGTGGACTCCTGCTTTCCCTTATTGCTCCTAATTTTAACAATTCTTTATATACATTTTAAATTCCTCTATATCCTTTGGAGTTGATTCTATTGGATATGTTTTAATTATATAGTCCGGATTTATTATATTAATTTTGCAACTAATTGAATTTTTCTCCCAGTATTTCATAGGGATTTCTCCTATTATTTGAATGTTTTCTAGTCTTTGAATAACCCTTTTAATATCTCTTTTAGACTTTATATCTCTATACCAATTTGGGGCGAATGATTATAGTCCTATGCATTCTATATTAGAATTTGACATATAGTATTCTTCTATTTTTTCAGTAAGCTCATGTTATATACTTCTAGGGTCAAGGCTATCAATGTTGGAAGAGGAGGAGGTTCCACCACGCTTTCGCACTTCTGAAATATATGAAACATTGTCTTGGTAAGGGACAAATGTAATTCCTTACTCATGTATTACTGTGTTTTGTACCAATCGTTGTAAGAATCTTAAGCCTATTATCATATTATCATTTATCATTGATAAATCTCTTATTGTAATCTCATTTATTATATATCTTGCCCCGTTGATGTATACATCGATATTATAAGCTAACTGATTATGAATTTTCTTTATCCCTGATATTTCTGTAGAGACTTCTGTTTTATTATCATCAATTGTATGAACTATCTCAGGACATTTTATGAAGAACTTATCGTGAATAATAATTTGTGTACATCTGTGTCTACTAATGCTAGTATTATATGATACATTAGATGATAGCTTCACTTTTACTGGTATCCTTATTTCTACTATTTTTTTGAAAGGCAATTTTACTATATACTTATTTTCAAAATTAGTAATTGTATCCTTTAGTTGGATTATCTTAGCAGTATTACTGTCTTTTAATGTTATTAATTCTTCTTTCAATTCAGTGTTCTGTGGAGCCTTTATTTCAGGTAGAGCCTTACTTTCACAATTATTTTTTAAAATTTCTAATTCCGCTTCTAATTTGTTTATTCTATTTTCTAAAATTCGTACTCTATTGGAGAGTATCCTGTCATCTGATTCTAATTCTACCTCTTTTCTTCATTTTTGTTTGTTTATTTTTATACATTCAGCACAGACTTGTTTTAGACATATACTACAGGTGACTCTATTTTTTTGGCTAGGGTAATAGATACAAAAAACGCATTTAATATTGTAATCACCTTTTTCTCTGATCCAATCATGTTCACAACTTAATTGATCCATCATTTCAATTTTTATTCTTGCTAGTTCGTCAATTAAATCTACTTCTTCCTTACTCGACTCATATTCTTCATTAGTATTTTCGATTTCATCTGTTTCTATGATAGAATATAGATATTCATCATCCTTTATTTTATCGTCACATACTAATATATTTTCATTTACACTATCTATAATTAGTACTCGCTCTTGTTCTTCATACTTACTCAAGTACCTTTTTTGGTCTTTGTTGGGACATGTTTTACTTAACATATGAAACATCTACATGTCCTATCATATATTTTCTTAGGATTATATCTTCTCACATTTCTTTTATGTAAAAATGGGGCTCTATTATCGATCTTCTTAGAAAGTACCTTCTTTTTTTTCTAATATTATTACTATTTCTATTTTAAAATTTATTATTTCTTTTAATTTTAGGCTTATCTTTCCCATATGAAAGGTATCTGAATTATGTTGTTGCAAAAATTATAGTCAGAGTATTTCATAGATTTTTGAGCTTGTATTCCTGTACATATTTTTCTTAGCTGTTTAAACACAAAGATTATTGCTTGTGAGATGTTAATTTCGGCTCCTTCAGTTTCCTTTTTGTATTCTTCAAAAATCATGCTTCCTAATGGATCAGGTAATTTATTGAAATATCGTTCAACTATGCCTCTGTTATATTCTTGCTTAGCAGTTGTTGCATTATATAAATAATGTTGGGATAATTCTTTTATGCCTTTCTAGCTTGTTAATGTTAATTTCTCTATTTTCTTTAATCTTTTATTCTGTAGGATTGTATAACATAATTCTGGATCTTCAGCTATAATAATGTTAGATATCATATTTGCAAAGTTATGAGGATTGCTACCAGCTCTTTTTAGTTCTTCATAATTATTATGATTCTTTTCAACCCATTATTCCTATAGAATCTTGGTAGATTCACCTAAGAATGTTTCTAAGTAAGTTATCATATCTTCTACCTTGTTTCCTATATTATGCTGGTTTTGTATATATGTTTGAACTATTAACCCTTTTCAGATGCTAATAATGTTTGGCCAATCAATGGGGTTATATGCGGCTAAATTTAATATAGCGTCATCACTCTTTTGATTTTGAAACTTCACTGATCTTTCAAATTCTCTTCTCTTAGTACCCATATATTTATATTGTTCAGGGATGTAATTATATGAATATTCTTCTCTTTTTGGCGGCCATCTCCCTGCTGCCCTTGTTGATCTCTCTCTTTCTTCTTCATTTTTTACAGCGCCCTCATCATATCTCTTTCTCTTTCCTATTCCTAAGTTTACTTCCATAGCTTCCATTGCATTGTCTAAATTTTGTAGACCAATATCGTCTAAAGAGTTTATAAAATTATTATATTGCTCTGAACCACCTTCTATTTCTTCTATATTTCCTCTTTCTTGTACTAGTCTCATTTCTTCTTCATAACTTTTTAAAAGCAACCCTCATTCTCTTTCCATTGCTCTTCTTCACTTAGTTCCTTTTTAACCGTTTTTTTCTTTATTATTATTTCTTTCTTCCAATTCTTTTTTGTTCAATTTTACTTTCTCGGATCATGGGGACTTCTACAACCACGTCTTTATCCTTTTTCGATTTCTTTAACCTAGCTAGTTCTCTATAAAAATAAAGTTCTTTATCCTTTATTTTAGGCCATTCGCTCTTCATAGAATTATTATATTCTATAGATATTTCTTTTAATTTATCCTCATAGTATTTTATTTCACTTTCTTGCTCTAACTTTTCCATGAATTCAGAGATGCTATGTCTTCTATTGTCTATAATATCTTTATCAGTAGTTTCTACATCTAGGTCATCTGCAGCTCTAGACTTATAATTTATAAACCTATGCTGGTATTTCCTTTAATATTCTAGTAACTTATGTAGTTTTCGGGCTGGCTTAAAGTTTTACTTTTTATTAAATCACTGATATTCCATTCTTCTCCTGCTCTTTCTTCAGAACTTATTTTTAATGGGCTCATAAATGTTATGCCTTTAGATTGCATACTCTCTATAACATCACTTACATTTAGTTTATATCTACATGCACTTCTATTAGTTAGTCCTCCTATGAATTCTATACTTATTAACAAATTTGTCCCTTTAAATTCTTCATACCCCTTTGTTTAAAAACCAAAACTCATTTTATCTATAAATTCTTTTACGGGCATCATTAAGTCTGAGGCTATATAGGTTATTAATCTATTCTCATTCATATCTCCTTCTAAGAAACCTAATGCTGCTTTATCTATTGTGTCCCATCTTTTATCTAGCAAGG
This sequence comes from Oryza meyeriana var. granulata, assembly GCA_003991445.1. Classification (NCBI taxonomy): domain Eukaryota; kingdom Viridiplantae; phylum Streptophyta; class Magnoliopsida; order Poales; family Poaceae; genus Oryza; species Oryza meyeriana. The sequence goes on along the minus strand of RYFJ01000803.1, from coordinate 462,100 downwards.
TTATTAATACTTTTGCATCTAATTTCTTTCTTGTCATGCCCATGATTCCTATTATGTACATACCTTTGTGAACATATTTATAACTTGCATATTTTAATCCATTTTTAAATTCCTTAGCTACAATTTTTAATTCGACTGACTTTGTTAAAACACTTAGTTCTACTTCTCTAGATATTCTGTCTAATCCGTTTTTATTTTCAAAAAAGCCCATGCAGTATATCTGTTGAGGTTTTATTGCTCTTAAGGTGTCTCTCTGATATCTTTCAAGTTGTTTATCCAAATTTGCGATATCTTCCAAATCATTTATTTTCTCATATTTACTCTTTTGTTTATCAGCATTACTAAGGGTTTTATCTTCTCTGCTTACTATTCTCCTAAGGAGACTCCTAGATAAGTCCATTTTTCTGAGTTTATAGCTTGTGAAGAAGCAACTATTCCTGATAAGGCCAAAACTATTTCTTTAGTACCTTGATTAGGAGGTACTAAAGTTTTTACTTCTTCTATTAGCTTTTTAATCTCTAATATTTCTTGGTCTAGATTTTTTAGGTCTCCTATGATATTCAGCACTTTTTCCGTATTTAAAACTTTGTCTACCTTTTTACTCAAAGGAACAAAATTTTACTTGATGTAATCACTATTTTGCGCTATTTTACTTTGTCTTTCCTTAAATTCTTCTAGCAAATTTAATACAGAATTTAGCTTACTGTTAAGTAGGGAGAATTGTTCTTCGGCTTTCTTATGTTCCTTATATAACCCTTCAAATTTTAGCTCTAAATCGTACTGTCTTTTGCCCCAATTTAAATAAAAATTATATATTAAATCGATAATTAGATTGAGCTAACTATTATTAGAGTGCCAACTATGGTTTTCAGTATGATTCTATCTACACCTTAAACTAATATTCTCCTTTGTATTTATTACCTTTCCAATATTAACTTCTAAATTTAAATATTTTAGCTTTTCAATGATGACCAGGCTCTGATACCACTTTACACAGATACTTTCTTTTCTGTATATTACTGTATCTTTACACAGATACTCTCTTTTCTGTATATTACTGTATATCCACTACTTTCACACACTAACTGATACTTTCTTGTTGTATATTACTGTTCACAGCAATCAGGTTACTGTTTGCAATTAATTTTACTGTTCTAATTTACTGTTCACAACACTTAGGTTACTGTTCACAATTAATTTTACTATTCTCTTTCATGCAGATACTTTCTTTTCTAATTCTCAGGATCTTTTATGGCTGGCGAAACCACTGGTACAGCCGGGTGTAAGACGATTAGTTATGTTATCCTACTTGTTATTCACCATATTTATCACTTATTTATTTTTAGAAGCTAACTTTCTTAGATATTCCTAGTCATATTTTTTCTGACAGAGAGTTTATCTTCTCCCCAGGCAGTTCCATCCGAAGGAAACACTTCTCTACCGATAATGGTTCTCCTGATGCCTATACGAGATGTAGGCTATAAACGAGAACTATCAAAGTGGTTTCTTCTATAGGGTCTCTAGCATAAACACTCACTCAGAAAAAAAACAGACAGGAAAAACTTAAAACTACTTCATAATTAAACAAATAAGTTTACATATGGTTTCCCTTTCGGGAACCCCGAAGGATGATACGAACAAGTTTAACTAGTTTACCTTACACTGATGTATATTACACTTCTTGTTTTTATATACTTGCAAGATATCTTCTTATCAAGCTACTACTACTAAGGCTAGAGAGTGGATGTGAGCTCTGCTCGAAGAAAATCTTGCTTCTTCGATATATATATATATATAAAGGTTCATATTAGTATATCCGCTCTGTATGAAGAATCTATGTTATTTGTTAGGGATAAAGAGTCGGATTTGAAGGCTTATTACTCAAAATATTCGATCTTACGGGAATTTTCCTGCTGTTGCTTTTAGGTGCTCGATGCTTCTGCATGGTACGATGACTTCTACCTTAACCTTGTGGATTGGTCCCCACATAATGTCCTTTCAATTGGATTGGGGGATTGTATCTACATATGGAATGCATGCAGCAGCAAGGTGAGCCAACCAAGCCCATCGATGCACATTTTTTTTTTTGGTACTTGAAGAGAGTTTGTAAAGAACTTTATTTCTTCGCAGGTCACTAAGCTGCGATTTTGGGGTGGATGACAATGTTTGTTCTGTGGGTTGGGCATAGTGTGGCACTCACCTTGCTGTAGGGACAAACCAAGGCAAATTTCAGGTTAAGGCGTTAATAGCGTTAATAGTTCACTGACTGATGACTTTTCCCTCTGTTTCCTGGTTCATTGCTTTTCCAATGAACAAATCAACCGGTTATTCTTGAGGTATATGACCATTTACATTTTATATTAGAATGGTTTTTGAACTCCATGTGTTCCTTTTAACTGAAAATGGATTGTCGCTATTTCTTCTGTCCCAGATTCATGGAAATGCAGCCAGGAGACTTATGACACTTATGTGGCCTATATTCGGAATTAATTAGAAGGTAATAGGTATTCTATTTCATCTAGAAACAACGTAAAAATATTATTTAACTTGCATAAAATCTGGAGTTGTCTTGTATAAGTGAGCATGAATTTCTGCACCATTCTACAGGTAATGCTTTTTTTAATCTCAGAATTAGAATTAATTACTACCCTTTCATAACCATGCAAGCAATGATTCAGAACTGTACAGATAAATGTGGATGCTCCTTTTATCTGCAATGCTAATCTATAAACTCTGTTGAGATACTCCCATGAGCTACTGTTTCAATTGAAAATCCAGAATAGGTACTTTTTTATTATGATTTTAAAGGTCAACCTAACAAATTTAATATTTGTTTAAAATTGTAGGACATTTTAATTATTTGGTTTAGACAGTGAATCACATCTGATGCAGCTGGCTCTGCTCCACCTATTAAGCAGATGAGTTACACATGACACTAGCTTCACTTTTTTCTATTAAGCATGTGAAGCAACCTACACGTTTTCCTTCTGCAACTAGGCCGTGTAGTTCTGATCTCAAGAAGAACAAGGCACCAAATATGAGATTACTTGGACAAGACAAGAGCACAAGATTCTCGACAGTCTCTTGCAATTGTTTATCAAAACAATGAAGATAATGTGAATACGATGGATGCCCAAAATCTTGTTGCTAAAACTGCAGCAATACAATTATTTGGCGGGGACAGAACTGAAAGCTTGTTTACCTATATAATGTGCATTTGACTTTGATGTATGTGTCTTATCTCAGTTTGAATCACACCCATGTGCATAATTGCAGGTGTTAAGCGTGTGAGGTTTTTTTTTTTTTTGAAAACGTGTGAGGGTAATTGTTTGAACAAGGATGATCCAAAAATTACTACTTCATTGCAGCAAGGCAACCCGCTTTGCTCCTTAGCAACAAAAATAAATACTGAAAATACAATCTACTTTATTCTAGGATTGTTTTGCTAAATTGTTGTTCCTGTCAAATTTTATTTTTGGGCTTTCTTGGACAATTTCCAAAGATGGATACTTGTATGTTGTATTGTTGTTACGGGATAAAAGAACATAATGTTAGGCAAAGATACATGTTATAGGTCTTTGGTGTAGGTTGGGGTAATTTTGGTAGAGGGAGTACAGGTGTTGTGGATCATCAGCTCATCACCTGTCATTAAAATAGCACAAAGGGGTAATCTTGGAAAGGAAGTGATAAGACAAGTGGATCATAATGCTGCTATTTAAATGCAGATTTCAAAACCAAGTATTACCATAATTGGTGCCGATAAATGATTCTGGTTCAATATTGATTATTATATGGCTTTTATACAATACAACTCTGTTAATTAGTATGAAATCACATCACCCATGTCCTTTTGGGATTTTTGGGATCAATTGTTTCTAGAGTGTGCAAGGGCTATGGCGTGTTGGTGCTTCAGGGTGGTGAGATATTGCACACCCCATGATAATTTGTCTAGACTTCCATGAACACCGGAAGCATGTTATGCAAGGCCATGCTGATGCTAGCTTGGTAATGCTATATGATTGTTTTTTTTCAAATCATTTGAGTTGTTTGAAATGATCTACTCCAAAGATCCAATGGACCGGTGGAAGAAGAGAAGCATCCCTTTCAAATTGCCATATGGGAGCATTTGTCTTTGCATCACAACGTGATACATATGATCTTGCAAAATAACATTTTATCTTGCACTTTTAGGTTGGTCAGAACATGGGAAATCATTTTGCATATAGATATTTTGCCTCAGTTGCTAGCTAGCAGCTACTAGAGCATCACCAACCTTCAAGTGAAGAGTAGAAAAATTACATGACAGTTGTTTTATTTTCTGTTAAATATTAGTGACATATGGTACAAGATCCTAAGTTAATTTATTTATTGAACCTACTGCTTAGATGTTACCACAATATATATTGATGTATTTTTATTAAGAACAATATAAAGATATTATTCATCCAACGTAAAGATATTGTTCTGGTTCTACTTAATGAATTTTGATATTTATTTAATTTTTATTTATATGGTAATAAAACTGAGGCTTGGTTTCTTCATCATTTCAATGTTTTATTTCGTGCCAACATGGATGTCATGCGCATCATTGTACTTTGGTGTTGCCTGCTTTGAAGTGGTGTTTATTTTTCATTTTCAACTTCAGTGCAAATTACACTGAACCTTGATTTTTTTATTCTCTCAAAAATGAAAATAGAAAGTCTTAAGTACATCGAATCTGCACTGCAAAATGTTAAGTTCAACCAAGATGTAACGTAGAAAACATGTGTTAAACGTGCACGATTACTAGTAATAATCTAGTGGTTCAACACAGGTATTGGGTGCCTGTGCGCTGAATTTGGAATTCGCAGATTGTGCCCAACAGCCAGCTATTTTCAGCCGGCCCAAAGAGCAAGCTAAATTAGGCAACATACATAATCCATAAATGTGTATCATTCGAGTTAATCGTGATGAATTTATCCCGCTCCTATTTGTGCTAGCAATGAAAATTTATCGTATTATTATACAACAAGAGTAGTACAGGTATGGTTTAGAATACACATTGATATTAGAACATGTTTGAGTACCTCAAAAAATATAAGAGTGTACAAACTATTAAAGTATATACTTATTTACATGTAAGCTAAGTTATTCGTACAATTATAAATAACTGTCCATAGCCCGATTAATTAATATACCGTTCTTTTTAGATTATAGATACTTGATTATCACGGACACGTATTTTAAACCGTTAAACGGTATGTTTTTTAAAAATATTTTCTATATAGAAGTAGATTAAAAAAATTCAAATAAATAAATTTTTCAATTTATAATTGTTAATGCTTAATTAATAACGTGGTAACTATAAAGCTTTTTCACAAGAAACGCCGCTGCTCGGCTGAAAAGCCGTGTCGAAAGCGTGTCGCAATTGCTCACCATCTCCCGGAGGTACGTACATGCGTCCGACTGGGTCGATCAGTTGGCCTTTTTCATCGTGCGTTCCTGTGCTTGCATGTTTCTGTCGAATAGTTTTCAGTATTTCTTGCCATGAGTTAACGGTATTTATATGTTAATCAGGATACTGTCATCCAAGTGTTGTTTCTCGTGCAAATTGGAACAAATTTTTCTGGAAATAGCAGGACAATTTGCAAATTCCTCCGAATTCAAATTAACGGGCTGGTTGTTACTTCAGTGCCAAATTTGGTATCGACCGGCTAGCTTCTTGGGGAAACTGTTTTGATCCTCCAGGGATGTTCCTTCCTTTGTTTAAAAATTTACCTAATAATTATAAAATTTTTTAAAAAAATTAACAACACTCATACAATATATATGTACCACTCCATAGAATGTTAGGTCCAAACTCAACTTATACATTGAAATATAAAAAAGACAAATTCAACGTATGAATAACAGTGGTACTATTCACAGCTGAATTTGTCTTTTTTTTTCTCAATGCATAGATCAAATTTGAACTTAATTTTTGGTGTAGCGATAGATGTCACTGTACTCTACGTTATCAAATTTTTTTAGATTTTTTCATAACTATTTATATTGAATTTAGAAGAAAAAGGTGCACGACGGGATATTCCTCAAGGGATTAAAATTCATTTCCAGGGCATATATTCTGTTCTAATTTTTTTGTCTTGAATAGAATAATGGAATAAGAATATTAAGTCGCACGGTAGACTGCCTTCAACTATGTGCAGGGGATGTGCTGGTTTAATTTGCCAACAATCTGCCAAGTGTCAAGTAAGTAATGTCTAGTGTCAAGTATACATCATCCCTAGTGTCCTGTACGTCTGGGCAAATCTCAGCCGCACATACCTCTGTTCTTGGAAGTGCACAAATGTCGGAATTGGCATGGTCTATAGGGCAGGGTTTACAATTTAAGTTCAAAATTTCGGAAACCCCCCTCCCTGGCACGAAATTATTTCACCCAAAAATATCCATTTTTTTTCAAATTTGACAAAAAAGTTCAAATCTGGCCAAAATTGTTCAAACTTAGAAAAAAATCGTCCCAAAATTTCCGAAAAATCCAAAATTTTGGATATTTCAGTACCCCAGAAGAAAAGTGAAAAATGAAATTGCAAACCCTACTACAAAGGTCTACTTTGAACATAGGAAAATATGTGTTCTCAGTTCTCACTAGTGGCTTGATCGATTTTGGCCTTCTCTCTCAACCACTGCTTGCCAAAGCACATAGATCTCAAATATGAGCGGATGACGTTGAGCAAACTCATTCCTTTCTTTTCAACAGAAGGGAAATTTGAACATCATAGGGAAGCACATCAAGTCGTCATAAGATTACTATTTACAATTAAGGTTTTACATTTCAATGCAAAAAGTTCCTGGCACCAAAATTCATAAATATCTGTCCTAAATTTTGAAATTTCAAACCCTGGCTATTTGGGGCATGGGCTTGTTTTGGCCATGTCTGTCATGTGTCGAGCTGTGCAGCCATGTTTTTTTTTTTTGGATTTTTGTGAACTACAATCCAGTCTGGTTTTTTTCATCAAAATGACTGGCTAGCGTTGCACTTTTCTGGCAGCTTGCCGGTCGTCGTCTACATTCACAACCGTGGCAGTGCGTGTTAGCTACTTGGCCTGCATATGGTGGTTGATGAGTCCATTCCTCTCTGGCTCTTAATAATTTTTCTTTTCCAAACTTACCTTAGTTACTGGTTGTAGTTGTAGTATGCTGAATCTTTTTGCCATTTTATACTCTCTTCGGTTTTTAATTTTTGACGTCGTTGATTTTTAAACATATGTTTGACCATTCGTCTTATTTAAAAATTTTGTACAAATATATAAAAATATAAGTCAGGCTTAAAGTATCTTTTAATAATAAAACATATCACAACAAAATAAATAATTATATAATTATTTTAATAAGACGAATGATCAAATTTATATCTAAAAGTAAACAACGTCAAACATTAAAAACCAAAGGGAATATTTACATGAATGGATAGACAGCTTTGGACGATCAGCATAAGCCAAATTCAGCAGACAGAAGAACAGGGTTAACTAGTTTGATCTGATTCAGTTGGGTTGTGCACTTTGCATGTATCAGATCGATCTTGATCGAAATGTTTGTTCAGTCATCACTTACAATGATACAATGAATACAATTAGTATGAATCAAGATTGTTCTTAGTGATGAGCACGTTTCTGATAATTACTTGCAATTCTGCAGGAGCACTGGAGATGTGGCGATGAAGATTCTGTTCTGTGGAATCTGCCGCTCTGACCTGCACTGCATCAAGAATGAGTGGAAGCACTCCATCTACCCACTTTTCCTGGGTAATTATGCATCCTTGGCTAGCTAGCTGCTTCTGAATTTCTGAACAAACGCAAACTTGAACCTCCCGATCGATGCATGCAGCCACGAGATCGCCGGCGTGGTGACGGAGGTGGGGAAGAACGTGACCAGGTTCAAGGCCGGCGACAAGGTTGGCGTTGGGTGCATGGTGAACCCGTACCAGTCATACGATGAAGTCAAGACTCCTGAAGTTAATCGTTTGCCCGGAGAAGAACTTGACGCCGTCGACTTGGGTGGTTGAATCCATCAGACTTGTCGAAGATGATCTCGCCGATGCCACTACCTGGCACGCTAACTATCGATGTTTTACACCGGTAATAAAAATATGGGATTACTCGTGAGACATAAACTTGATGGATTACAAAGAAACACTAAAAGATTTATTCTGATTCATACCCTCGAGGTAAGATAATACCCTACTTTCAGCTGTTGTGTTTTGCCTTTAAGGTTTCTCTGATAAGATTGTATGAGTTGTGATTCTCTGCCCTCAGGGGGCGCCTTGCCTCCCCTTATATATCGGGGGATAGGGTTACAGGGTAGGAATGCTAGTCGGATTTCGATTAAGGGATTTCCTTCTAGGAATATGACGTGCTCGAATAGGACTATATCATTTCCTTGTCGTACAAGGTAATGTATGACGAGTCCTATTATATCCCTAATTACAAGGTTAGGTCCATTCTCTATCCAAGTGGTTCTAATGCTTCTCATGAGGTACCTGGAGCCCATGGCCTCTACAACTCTACACCGTTGAGAATGTTTGCTAGCATTGGCTCCTCCGTGCAAGGCCCACACAGCAGCAGTTGGTACGTGTTCCTTTTGAGGGCGAGGACTTGGAGGATGTGGAGATCCAGGAGGTACTAGGTTTCTCACAGCACGGAGGAGCTCCGCTACTACAGACATAGGAACCACCCGCTGCCACACCCATGCATACGGGCCGCGCTAGCCATGCCATACCACCAGACTTGCTCACATACTCCCAGAGCCACGTGCGAGCGCAGACTAAAAAGACAAAGAGGGGTAGAGATTACAACCATAGCCCGTAGTACGTTGTAGCAATAGTTAGCCTGTTGTACCTATGTTCTATCTTTTGTATGCCATGTTATATTTATTCTATGCTTACTGCAGAAACTTCTTTACTTCGTTCACGATCGTCTGTGCAATAGTATACTCCTCAGGGTTTACATTTTCGATGAAACTGATCGAAAACCGTGAATTTTCGAGGTTTCGACTTCATGACGAAAGTAGATTCCGAGTGACGAAAACCGATCGAAAAAACTAACAATTAAAATCACGACCGTTCACGATTTTTTTTATTATTTAAATTGCCAAATGCCAGTTCAATTGGTCAAACTGCCTTGTCAATGCTATAGATCGAAATCCATTACTTACTCAAGAATTTAAATCTAAAACAGTTCAATTTTACTGAGATTTGATCGAAATTTGACGAAAAATGTGATTCTGAGTGGTCGCACCGGCCAAGGGGCAGCCACCTGAAAAAACTGATCACGCAGGCCTTGCGGGTGGCAACCTTTTGCAGGCGGCCCTCTAGCCAAGCAAAAACCGTCCTCCCAGAGGGCAGCAAGAAGACTGCCTGTAAAATGGTAGATGGCTCGACAGCCGCCCGTCAGTGGCGGCCGACGGTCGTCTACCACGTCATTGAAAATACCCTTTGGGAGGGCTTTTTTAAAAAAAAACGTTCTCCTAGAGGGTGTTGGAGTTATAGATTTGTAAATTTTGAAAACAAAGATATACTTTTGTAAATATTTTTTAAAAAAAATATAAAAACAAAAAAATCGTTTCTTATACAGGCTGGCTTAGACTGCATTTTTCGAGTAGCTAGCTTCGGGCATTAATAATTATAAGAACATAATTCATTATTTTTCTACTGTGTGTATACATATATTTTTGGATCCGCCGCTTTTTTCTACATATTAAAAATGAGTTTTTCCTTCTCTTTCAAAGGTATTCAGGACTAAACTAGCTTCAAACCCCACGTCCCTCATCTATTGGTTTCACAACCATACACAGAAAGAATACATAATGAATAAAAATAATACTTATATAATTTAGATATCCTGTTACAACGTACGAACATCTTCTTAGTATATACATATATACATACATAGAGTTGATATGTCGTTCGCTGATCTCTGGGCTGTGACCGCACGTGTGCTCGGACGATCTGAATTAGAGACCGAATACGTCGATTACTGTGACGTCGCCATGTGGAGATGTGGCTGTAGGCCCAATCCGAAGAGGTGTACCATCCCCGAGGCCACCGTGTGCCATGAGTAGGCGGACGAAGGTGAGGAGCTCCCCTCCTTCAGCAAGATGCGCTGTGTGTGCCTCCAACCTGCACTTGCCGGCGGTGTAGATGAGGAGCCTCACCCAAATGTCTCTAAGCTCCTTTAGTACCGCCTCGTGCTGCTCAATCGTCCAAGGAAATTTGGGATGTTCAGATTTGAATTTCTCTATGAGAGTACCCGGCTGGTAGCCCATGCTGAGGCCACCGTTGCTGTATAGCTCTGCTAACAACGGCAATACAATCCCGACATTGCTCAGCACTCCGATCTGCAGCACGGAAACAACACCTGGGTGCATAGCAACAAGGTACATCATATAGTTGGATAGCTTCCGGGAGATTTGGGCCAAAGAGGCGGCGGAGGCGCTCGAAACCATCGATGCCTTTACACTAGTCAAGTAAGCCATTGTGATCATATGCAGTGTAGTTATGGCTAAAGGAAATGAGCTGAGCAACGTCTCTTCTAGATCCATGAGGAATGGCCTCATGTGTTGCCATGGCCGCTTATTTCGTTCATCATATAATACGAAGCTTCTAATACCGTCCATGACACACTCCATCAGCTTGTTGTCTACTGCCTCGTACCTGGTGTCCAGCAACTTACTCGCCCAAAATAGCTTCTTGTTGATCTCCTTGTCTCCAATACCGACTGCTCTCGCCATCTTTCTGACCATGCTCATCACTCGTTGGGACATTGTAACCAGCTCGTCGTCGTACACGCCAAAGTAGCTTAGCCAGCTGTACTGGCTCATTTTATTTGACCACAACGGTCTTGTCTCTGGTCTTTCAACAAGATACCATGACATGCGAGCTAGCCTACGGTACCCTTGATCCTCCAGCCACCACCATGCCCAAGGTGAAGCCAGCAAAACAGTAAACAAAGCACATACATCTAGAAGGATACTTCCAGCAAAAAGGGTGTAGGTGATCCCGACGTCAATACTACTTTGTAATCTGCTCACTGGTTGTTTCTTGCCCATGACAGCAAATATTACAAGAGCAGCTATAGTAGATACCTGGGAGATGCACCGTAGTACAATGCCACTCTTTGTACGAAGCAATATAGCCTTGGTATACATATCATTGTACATGAGACTAAGCTCCACATCCAACAACTTGAACACCAGGCTGTGATCAAGGGTGTTAGCAGCATGTACTACGTAATCATCTTCATCAAACTTATCATCAAAAAATATATTCCTTCCAAACAACAATTGGGTGATTTTTGCTGTATTTAGAGCAGCACAAACAAGTCCCCGGTAAATATCTTGTTCTGCCATTCGTGAAATTCTCCCACTACTAATTTGAATAAGTGATGCCCTATTGTTATTTAGTTTCCCATACATGAGAGCCATTGTCCGCTCTCCATACTTGATGATTCCGACAGCAAACAAGAGGACACCGGGAACAAGAAGCTGCACATTTTTGTGCCAGCTAGACGACTTCCAGAATACATAAATGGCTAGGGTCACTTGAACTAGCAAGTTTAGCAGATGTCTCAACCATAAGTTGTTGTCATCCATGGAGAAAGCAGTGATGGTATCCTGCCCACCAAGATGAATGAGGAGAAAGGGCGCCCACAAGAAAGCCAGTTGATGGGATTCCCCTAACGTGCTGCAGCCCTTTTTCCCAGCTATGGTGACCTCATGTCGCGAGAGGTACCCTAGGGCATAAATTGCTACCAAGTCTGCTCCCAAATATGCTAACCAAATGGTGCCCCTGAGTAACCCGTTGGTACTACGTTGTCGAAGGCTACCGGTGAAGAAGAGGAACACTTGTAGGACGAAGCTAAGAAGCACAAGCAACTGGATCTCCCACTCACTAATTAGTTCCAATGAGATACCCATTGCTAATTGGATTATTTGCTATGTCTCCAGCCCCTGTAGAGATACGAATAAAGTACAAATAATTTCAATATGTATGATTTTTGACGAAATATGAGATATTTTCTAGACTATTTGGCATGCATGCATTTGCATGACATACCGATCAACATTTTCTAAAATAGGTGAGAGGGGGGGTGTAGGTTGGGTTTGTGGCCATGGGAGGAGGCACGTGTGGCTACCTTCTGAGTGACAAACAGGGAAGGAGATATAGAAGACAATGGTACAACAATCATAGTCATAACCAACGGCAGCTGGCTTAAAGAAAATTACATGATAAAAAGAATTTTGGTCGCAATAAATTGAACAAAACTTAATGGTACAAGACTAAATTAAAAGTGTAAATTTTGATGCTATATAAACAATATTTTTGCCAACCTATAAAACGCACGCAAATGGGTATGAAAACATCAAAAAAAAGTTTACTACTTCCTCTGTTTTAAAATATAACGCGTATTTTGTTTCGTTACAACAAAGGCTTTCACCAATAATTATTCTATATATTAGGATATGATTTATGTGATATAAAAGTATAATCATAAAAAAGTAATACTTTCAAATACGAATCAAATAAATTCAATTTTGTGACAAAAAAAATATATCCTAATAGATTAATTGTTAGTTAAAGTCTTATCCTAACGAAAAAATACGTCTTATATTTTGAAACGAAGAGAGAGTAACATTCAACACGTCTCATATTTTGAAACGAAGAGAGAGTAACATTCAATAGAGGATTACCTCAAATTTTGATGCGCACTAAAAATGAGAAGTTTTATGAACCGTAAATTTGGTGCAAGTTGTAATCATCGGAATGATTACATAGTGCACACAAATGCTATTACAATCACTATAAATTAGTCTTCATAGAGCCAATCTAAACATTATACTACAAAGCTACATACGTATACGTATACACCACTGAAAACCATATATCAATACTTGCTTAATTTCCGATGAGATCTGAAATGTGTATATCCGTGTACTTAATAAGAAGTAGAAACAAAGTAATCCAAAATATATGTGCAGTGCATAGTACCTTAATTATATTAGCTGAAATCAGACCAGGCAGGGTGTTGGCTGTGGAACGTGTCTCATGAACATGCATGCTTATCGGTACTGGCAGCCTGACATATATATCGCTAGCTCTGTGATGTGCGATCCCTGTCTTGTGAAGTAGTAAAAGAGTAAAGAGTAAAGATATATATGTATTTCTTGGAGGAAGAGCAAAGTGTAAAGTGAAAGCTCTGGGCTGGCAAGATCTGATGTATTTCTTGCATGAAGAAGAGAGCCAAGATTGATGCTTCACTGCAAGAGAATAAGTCTACGGAGACGCTTTATTTGCTGGTTAGAGATGTTGGGCTGATAAGATCTCCCTTTTATGCATTTCTTGCAGGAAGAAGAGAGCCAAGATCGATGCTTCACTACAACAGAATAAGCCTACGAAGCCGCTTTATTTACTGATTAGAGGCGTTGGGTTGGTAAGATCTCCCTTTTGATGCAGATCTCCCTTTTGATGCATTTTTTGCAGGAAGAAGAGAGCCAAGATCGACGCTTCACTGCAATAGAATAAGACTACGGAGACGCTTTATTCGCTGGTTAGAGACATTGGGCTGGCAAGATCTCTCTTTTGATGCATTTCTTGCAGAAAGAAGAGAGCCAAGATCGATACTTTACTGCAACAAAATAGGCCTACAAAGACGATTTACTAGTTAGAGACGTTAGGCCAGCAAGATCTCCCTTTCGATGCATTTCTTGTAGGAAGAAGAGAGCCAAGATCGACACTTCACTGCAATAGAATAAGCTTACGGAGATGCTTTATTTGCTGGTTTGAGACGTTTTAGACTATCTCTAAGGGAGCGTACAGTCATTCCCTTAAAATGTCTCATAGGAGTCTTATTTAGGATCGTCTTGAATTTGTTGAGACGCTTTACTAAAGCTGAGTTCGTAGCTGCGTGTTCGGTTGAAATTTTAAGCGCAAAACGAGACAAGCTATTAGAGCATGATTAATTAAGTTTTAATTATTAAAAACTTGAAAAAATAGATTTATTTGATTTTTAAAAGCAACTTTTAGATAGAATTTTTTTTAAAAAAACACACCGTTTAGCAATTCGGGAAACATGCTCATAAGAAACGAGAGAGTTTTCTCTCCCAACACTCTCTGCCGAGTGCTACCTAAAGCATCTCTAGAGAAAACTAAGATGTTAAAACAACATCCCTATACTCGTAGAGATTATTTTATAGAGGGGCTCCAATCATGTCTTTACAACGCTGAATATGTCTTTTGTCGTACGTGTCAATACTAAAAAGGTCACACTTCCACATAAATAATATTCACATATGAACAACATCGCATTGTTGCCGTAAACATACCAAATAACACCAAATAGTATTACGCTATGATAAAATGTAATTATATTATGAGTAAGTGTTGTTAACAACTCAGACACGCTCTAGTCTTTATGAGGCTATTATGTTGTAGTGCTTTAACAAGGAAGCTCTAGGGCACGCACGCATTGGCAGCGCGCATGCCTGAGCTGCTGCCCCCACATGCACAGTGAAAAAAATAAAAAATTAAAAAAATAAGTAAACTTTATACCACTAATTTGAAACTTTCATCTCTAATTTTGAAACTTTCAATTCAATTTTCAAAACTTTCAACTCAAATTTAAAAACTATCAACTAAGAATTTAAAAAAATCTACTCAAATTTTGAAATCTTCAACCCAAAATTTGAAACTTTTAATTAGATTTTCGAAACTTTCAACTTGAAATCTAAAACTTTTTAATTTACTTATTTATGTATTATTTTATAATTAATAATTATTAAGTACTGATGTTAGTACTTAGGAGGATGATTAGGATTTAATAACAATGATTAGGAAGGTGTCAGTACGGCCGCGGTGCACGGGTTAGCCAACCGCCACACGTGCTAGGCCAACCCCGAGCTATGTTGGCTATTGGGCCGGATGCAACTTGGGCCAATTCAGCAATCATCCATGGCAAGCCCAATCAAGCCCACGAAACAAGTAACAAAGGCATTGCTTCAGGAATTTTTTTGATTTTTAGATTTATTTATTAAAAGATTTGCAAAAATAGATTTTTGTTTCAAAAAATTGCAAAAATAGACTCCCGCCGCCCTCTGGGAGGGCGATTTTAAAAATCGCCCTCACAGAGGGCGATTTTATGACGTGGCTGACGGCCGTTGGCCCCCCCGCCGACGGCCGTCAGCCATTTTGCAGGCGGCCCCCGGCCTCCCAAAAACCGCCCTCTCAGAGGGCGGCAAGGGGGCCGCCTGCAAAATGCGCCCGGGGGCTGGCCATTTTACAGGCGGCCCCCTTGCCGCCCCCTGGGAGGGCGGTTTTTGGCTTGCCGCCCAACTAGAGGGCGGTATTTAGCGTTAATATAGTCCGGACCGTCCGGACCTTATCCGGACAGTCCGGACCAATATTCCGAAAAAAAAAGAAAAAAATTGATTTAAAAAAATTAATTTTCGAAATCAATTTTTATGTGACTACCGGCTGCCGTCACTATTTCCTAGGCGCATACTGTCGCCGCTCCCTGGCCGTGCCATCCTCACACAGTAGTTGCATCGCTAGTTGGATATCAATAGGTTTGTATGATAGTTAATGTGTGTTGAGTTGTCACCGCTCGGAATGTACTTTCGTCGTGAAGTTGACACTCGAAAATTCATATTTTTGATCAGATTCGTCAGAAACGTAGATCGTGAGGAATACGTCGTTTGATCGATGAGCGTAAACGAAGTAAAGTGGTTTCATCAGGAAACGTAGAATTAATAAAACATTATATACAACAGACAAACTATTAGAGACACAAAGTACTACGGGCCCGGACCGTAACCTCTAGGCCTCTTCGACTTCCTACCCTGCGCTCGCACCTGTCCCTGGGAGTACGTCAACCGGTCTGGTGGTACAACACGGCCAGCGCGGGTCGTCTGCACGGGTGTGGCAACTGGTGGGTCCTGTGTCTGTGGTGGCGGAGCTCCTTCGAGCTGCGAGGCAGCTAGTATCTCATGGATCTCCTCGCCCTCGTCCTCGTCCTCTAAATCGTCCCCCTCGAAAGGACCCGGTGCCCAACCGCTGCCACGTGCGCCCTGCGTGGAGGAGCCAGCGCCAGCAAACATCGATGGCGCTGTAGAGTGGAACAATGTACACCAAATTATTGATTATTGCAAATCGAAATTTTGCAAGAGAAAAGTAAACTTTGATATAACCTGAAGGACCTCCTGTGGTGGCACCGGGGGCACTTGTCGTGCCCAGCTGCACGTGTGGTCGTGTGTGGTACACTCCATGCGTCGACGTGCTAGCTCCAGAGGGATGTAGGTACGGTGTAGCGAAGGCTGCAGGGAAGCATATTGATGTACAACGGTGCATGTCATACAAGGAAACATATTATGAACGGAAGGTTAGTAGAATTTACCTCTGGAGGGGCCAGATGGCTGACTGGAACCCTGTGGGCGCACTCCTGCTCCTCGTACATACAAGGTTATTCCGCTGAGCTGAGGGTCCAGTCGAAACCCTCGCATCAGCCAGTTGTATACTGATCCAAAACTTCTCTCAGCTGGCCTATCAATACCCTTAGCCGTTGAACTAAACTCCGACAGATCTACACCGTCTGGACCATATCTCACATTCCCTTGCCCGTGAAATAACTGAAATATCACCTTATTTGACATATCTGTTAATGAAAAATACAGTTAAACTAGGTACCAACATCCTCCTAACATCTAAAACCGTGTATTCCAGATTTTACAAGTAACATATGTACAAAAAATAAGTCATCTAACAGATTAACTAAAAACTACAGATCTATATAGTACTATACACGTAACTAGTACATTACTACATCAATTCTTACATACAAATAGAAATTGCAAAGGAACAATGGATTTTACCTGCAGGCAAATCAGCAAACGGGCAGAGCTTCGCTGCTTTCGCCCTCTCAGCTCTCTCCTGTTTTTTTTTCTAATTTGAGTGAATTTTATGACTTTTTTGAGTCTGGGAGGGGGGTTTTATACCCGGGGGCTAAAAACCGCCCTCCCATAGGGCGGCAAGGGGGCCGCCTGCAAAAAACCACCCTGCAAATGGGCGACTTTGCAGGCGGCCCCCCGGGAGCCAAAAACCGCCCTTTCAGAGGGCGGTTTTTGGCCACATTTTGCAGGCGGCCCCCTTGCCGCCCTCTGAGAGGGCGGTTTTTGGGAGGCCGGGGGCCGCCTGCAAAATGGCTGACGGCCGTCGGCAGGGGGGCCAACGGCCGTCAGCCACGTCATAAAATCGCCCTCTGGGAGGGCGATTTTTAAAAATCGCCCTCCCAGAGGGCGGCGGGAGTCTATTTTTGCAATTTTTTGAAACAAAAATCTATTTTTGCAAATCTTTTAATAAATAAATCTAAAAATCAAAAAAATTCTTGCTTCAGCTCTTCCAGGAAACGAAGAACAGAAATCAGGAAAGGCAGCTTGGCCTCGATGGCTCGGTGAATGGCGGCGGCGGATTGGATCCGGGCTTGGATCCTCACCAAATACTTATCTCCTTTCTCCGCTCTCCTATCTTCTAGCTTCTGAACATTTACTTCTTCTGCCTCAAAAAAAACAACTTCTAACTATGTCTAGATTTATACCTAAAAGTTATTTTTCTAAGAAATAGTAGCATGTATTCCTAGTTTCCTCATCTCCCAACCACCAAACACTTATTGTACTGAGTTCATCTAGCTATTTGAATGGAGTGAACTGAGTTGCTAACAAGCTACAAGGGAAAATAAATATGGTACATATATACAACTCAAAAGTAATTGGCCAACAGAATATAGATATCAGGGCAAGGATCCATTGCTTGATATGGTTGCAGGGCGTCTCCATGATTTTGGGGCCCTAGGGTAAAATGCAAATTGGGGTTCTAAAATTTAAGAAATTCATATCTTTAATATAAATAGGGCATACTTTCACTTAATTATATAACTTCAATATGTATTATTTCATACAGTATTTAGAAATATACAAAATATTAATGCTAAAATTTTAGAAACATATCAAATATTAATGCTAAAAAAGTGAAGGTAGTACTGACCTCATGTTCTACTGAAAATTAACTTGAATCAAACATTCAAATTACTTTTGATTCACTTGATCATTCAAATTACAGTCAGGGTAATTTGATTCAAATTATGATCTACTCACTCTGGTGTCGACCCGTCAAGGGTGATGAGGAGGCGAGAGTGTTGAGGAGGCAGTCGCTTGGCCCCGGCGCTCGAGCGCTGGCTGCTCTGCACGGCCTCACAAACGCATTGTGACGCTGACTTCTCTTGCCTCTAGGGAGGGCAAAATTACCCATGGAGCCGGGTACCCGCGGGTACCCAACCCATGGATAGTGGGTTTGGAGGGCTAGTACCCTCCATGGATACTACGGGGCGGGTATCTGAGAAAATTTTAGGGTGGGTTTGGAGGGCAAATTGTACCCATGAATATCCACGGATACCCGAAGAAAGTCTGACATGTGGGCCCTCTATACGAGTATATAAGCAATCTGCAAACGCTAACTTCCACTCACCCGAAGAACGTCTGATGTGCAGCATGTGCTGCTAACGTTTGAATTTGTGTGTTATTTAAGACTACGTATTTCTACTGTAATTTGTGGATGGTGATGGTGTATTTATTAAAGATGGACTCTTTTCTTATTCTGTCATATGCCTCCACAGGTACCCACTGGATAACAGATATCCACGGGTTTCGGGCGTGGGGCTCTTTTTGCCTCGCAATGTATTTCGAGCGCAAGTTTAGATAATAGTTGTGGGTTTTAGACGTGAATTTAAAAAGGTAAAATCCAGAGTTATCCAAGCCATTGCCATCCCTACTCGCCGCAAGGCATCCTCTCGGCCTACGCGAGTACGTGACGCCTCGCGGCCCTCGCCCGGCGAAGATCATAATTCGGGAACGCTCGCGCGTGGGCGTGGCGCGCGAATCGGGCTGTTTTCACTTTTGGCCTGCGGCGCATTCTGTTTTCGACCATGGCCTCTTTCCTTTCGGATTAGGCCCGGTTGTGGAGCCGGGTAATGGGCCCCCATGTCGCACGAACGCCTTCCTTTTTTGTTCGATGGTTTCCGAATCTACATAAGGTAGCTATACACATGCAAGCTACTTGCATGATCTATGAATGCATGCATACAATAAATAAACTTTCCCTTTTGTTGAGATAATAAACTTTCCGTTGGAGATTCAAAATTTTCTTATTAGCACTTACCATGAATAAACTTTATTTTTGGGCATCATGTGAATTTTTTCTCAATTTTTATGTGTAGATATTTTATGTGTACAAACTTTATGTGTATAAATGTTATGTGTATAATCTTTATGCGCATAGACTTTTGACATACAAACCTTTTGGAGATGAAATTTTAAACGAATTTGAAAAAATGAAGTTCAAAAGATAAAATATTTCTATAAACATTTTTGGGCCTATAACCCAAGAAGGAAGGAAGCCGAAAGTGACTGATGTAAGGCTAAATCCATAGGATCACGTGTGACTCGCACGATCGTTCGCCCACGAAAACTCACGATGTTTGACTCGGCTAAGATGCGTATGTGGATTTTTTTTTCCTTCATGATACACTCGTGCACGCATCGCGCGCACGCTCACTCGCGCATTAAGCCCCCCGCCCGAAGCGATGATGCATGCGCAGGCCATCGCTGAATTTTTACTGTTACTAATTTAATTTTTTTTTTAATTTACAAAACTAATTTTCGATTGGGATCAATTGCAAAACTACCCTCTTGCTGCCCTGGGCCACGGCGGGATTTAAAAACCGCCGTGGCCCAGGGCGGCGAATGGCATCCCCGTCGCCCGGGCTAACGGCGCCGGCCGCCGTTAGCCCCGGGGAGGCCACGTGGATTCGCCGCCCTGGGGGACGGCGGCGAATGCCCCCAGGGGGCCAAATGCAAAATTACATTCGCCGCCGTCCCCCAGGGCGGGTTATAGCCATTCGCCGCCCTGGGGGAGGGCGGTTTTTTGCCGGCCCCTATAAAATCCCTTCCTGCAGTCGCCGCGCGTCATTTCTCCCTTCCGTCTCCAGCGTTCGTCCAATAGAGCTGAGGGAAAGGAGGAGAAGTACAGCGGCGAAGCCCTCGCAGATTTTTTAGCCGAATCCAGGTATTTTTTTGATCTCCCTCTGTTATGTAGTCAATTTTTTAAACAAATGTTAATTAGTAGTAGACTTGTAGTGTAATATCCGATATAGTATGAAAATATTAGCGGTTTGGTATAACCATCGTTAGTGTTAAATTTATTTGGCCGTACTAGAAAAACATAGCGGAGAAGTAGTAAATTGTAGATATTTTAAAAATAAATATGCTCCGCCATGGCCATCGTTGGTATACGTTATTTTGACACGTTAGATAAACCTAGCGTATAACTTTATTAGCGCCGCTGGGTCAGTTTGTAAAATATAGAAACGGTAATGGTTTGACTCATACGTATAGCCTTTTTATGGAACGAATATTGATTAGTACAGATTAATAAAATCTTTTTTGTGAACAGAAATGGCAAATAGAGTTGTATTCGCGATATATCACGGTGAAGGAAATGTCAGACAAGGACAATATGGGGTAGATTTATCGGAGTTCAACGTAGCACAAAAGGGAATTATAGCTCCAGCTGAGAGAAGTTTTCCTGGAGTTTACAATTGGTTAATGAGGGGATTCGGAGTAGATCCTCAAGTAAATGCAATTACGGTGTACGCACTGGTTAGCTGGGCTGTGGAAGGTTTTTGGTGGGAATTGATTCCAATAGATTCAACGGACAGCTGGGTATTTTTTGTGGAGAGTGCACTGTAGCGAGGATGGGCACCGAGCATCCTAGTGGTAGTGCATGCCGTGGTCAGCATTGATCAGGCTGGTCCGAGTACAGCGGAAGGGCCCGATGAAACAGGGGAGCAAAATGAGGCAGAAGACGAGGGTGCCGGAGAGGAAGGAGGCCAAGAAGACATGGGACCGGGGGGGTTTGCAGATGAAGGGGAGAGACACCCAGGTCTAGTACAGGAGATGGAAATTGAAGACTCAGAACCTGAGCATATGGAGGATGATGATTCTTCGGAGGACGATGTACACCCGGCAGAATGGGATAACGAGGACTTCTCCGGACTCGTTGTCTCAGAGGGGCACACCGTGGCATGGGAGTATCGGCAGAATGAAGTGGTGCAAGGCGCTAGATACGCCGAAAAAGCACAGTTGACAGAGGCTGTGAAGATGTGGGCCGTGTCAATTGGGAGGGAGTTCTGGGTATCAAAGTCCACAAGATCGGTGTACGAAGTGAAATGTGCAAGTTCAAGCGATGGATGTCCATGGAGGATGTACGCATCCAAGAAGAAATATGACGACTGTTGGTCCGTGTCAATCGTGACGGAGCACAACTGCCATCTTCCGGGTGTTCAGAAGTACCACAAGAACATATCATCTGCATTCATCGCTTCAGAGCTGTATTATGCTGTTGTGGAGAACCTCCGGTTCGAGCCCAAGTCAATTATCAGCCGCATCGAGGAGAAGTACAAGTACACCATTACATATGCCAAGGCATGGAGGGCCAAACAGAAGATAATTGAAATGAGATTCGGTAGTTTTGAAGCTTCGTACAATAATTTGCCTCGTCTACTGCAAACCATCTGTGCGAGGAATCCTGGTAGCTACTCCGAAATCAAAAGTTTCCCATCGTTATCAAGTCCTGGGCAGAGCGTTCTTCAGCGGGCCTTCCTCTCTCTGCAGGCGTGCATGTTTGCATTTGTTCATTGCAGGCCCATTCTCTGCATCGACGGCACATTCCTAACTGGAAAATACAGAGGGCAAATGTTGACGGCAATCGGAGTAGACGGGAACAACCAAGTGTTGCCAGTGGCCTTTGCCTTCGTCGAGGGCGAGAACACAGAGAGTTGGTACTGGTTTCTGAAGCTGGTTAAGGAAAAGGTGGTGGGGATGAGGCCAGATGTATGTCTCATACATGACCGTCATCCAGGGATGCTGCGTGCAATTCAGGAGCTGCGAAACGGCTGCGCAGACAAGGGATACCCTCCGGTGTGGGAAGATGTGAAGAGCAGATGGTGCATGCGTCACATGGGCGCAAACTTTTATAAGCAGTTCAGAAACAAGGAGCTGATGGCCATGTTCAAACGTTTGTGCGCCCAGAATCAACAGAAGAAGTTCAATGAGTTGTGGAGGAGACTTGATGAGCTGACAGCCAAATATAGATGCGAGAGTTCTGCAAGACCCCTAGCTAGAGGTGTTGATGGCCCTGAAGCTCTAGATGCACTTCCCACCGATGACGGTACATTCAGAAGGAGGCCCGGTTCCTCGGTTAGCAGATTTTCGCAGTGGATCGAGTACGAGCCGAAGGAGAAATGGGCATTGCTGTACGATGAAGGTGGAGCAAGGTACGGCATAATGACCACGAACCTTGCAGAGGTGTACAACTGGGTCATGCGTGGTGTTTGGCAACTCCCCCTTGTTGCCATCGTGGAGTTCATCCTACATAAAACACAGACGTACTTCCACGACAGGTGCAGACAGAATGGCCCATCTATGGCCGATGGAAACCTTTGGTTCGGCACCAAAATGACACAGTACCTTGAGGACAAATGCAAGAAGGCAAGAGAGCACCGAGTCCGAGTGCAGGGCACACGAGAGCGTAGATTTGAGATATTGTGTGCCGACAGGTCCACGCGTGGCATATTCGCAAGGAAGCCTATACAAGAGTGTGTCCTAAAGGAAGATGGGACATGCACGTGCTCCTGCCGGAAACCAAGCTTGTACCACAAGCCCTGTTCTCATGTCATTGCCGCTTGCGGGGAGTGCGGCATTGATGAACGCCAATATGTGTCTCCGTACTTCAAAAAGGAAGCAATCATGCATACATGGAGTACCGAGATCTTTGGTTTCGGCATCGTCGGCACTTTCACTGAAGACACAAGTCCAGTTTATTACATCCCTGATCCGACGAAGGCAAGGAACAAGGCAGGCCGACGTCGGACACGGAGGATACGCAATGATATGGACGAATTCGAGGCCGGTGTTAGCGCTCAACGTTGCAGTAGGTGTGGAGAGGAGGGACATACCTACAAGAAGTGCACGAAAGACGCCGAGGCCCCAAGTGCAGCGGAAGTTCCTATGGAAGGATCAGGCGCCGACGGAAGGCGGCCAACTGGGGAAGGCACCACTGATAGGCAGCGTCGTCGCAGGCGTCCTCGTGCACCTTCGGGTTATGTTGTCTAGTATAGCCACTCGTTGATGATGTAATCTCCTTGTAATGTGTTAATTTTCTGTTAATTTTCTGACTATAATGCACTATGTTTAAATGAGCTAATCCGTTCCGCTTCTTTTTCCTTGCAGGTATGGACTACCAGACGCCTGAGCTGCTAGATCACGCCACCGATCAGTCCCACCGGTCGTTTCTCTCGGCGGTGCAGAACCTCGAGCTCGGTACCTTACGTCCTCGACCTTCCAGGCGACTACTTCCCGTGGACGACAGGTTCACGACTAGGTACGTACGAACGTTGTACTGTGAATCTGTATATGTCAACTTACTAACTTGCTTTGTTTTGATTGTCAGGTTGCGGGAGGCAGGCCTTCTGCCGCTGTGTAGGCTGGTAGCAGCCGCGGTGGAGCCGAATGACCCGACGAAGAAGTGGGGTATCGACCGATCGCTCCTCACAGCTCTTGTGGACCGGTGGAGACCGGAGACGCACACCTTCCACCTCCCGTGCGGTGAGATGGCTCCCACGCTGCAGGACGTCAGCTTCCTCCTTGGGCTGCCTCTAGCAGGCGATGCGGTGGGGCCAGTTGACGGGCTCCAGGCGTGGCGAGAGGAGATCCTACAGCGGTTCGCCCCGGTTCACCGTGCTCCGGGGCTTCCCCTCGTCGGCGACATCTCCCCGTACACGCATGCGGGCCCCCCTCAGGCTTGGGTATTGAGCTACACGGTAAGAATGCTTTCTTGTTGTTTTATGTTCGTCCTTCAGTCCGTACTAGAATTACAGTGTCAACTTCGTTATATGTTAACGCAGCCTGATCAGCTAGCACCGGAGGCCGACGCGTACTCACTGCAGAGGAGCCTGGAGGCGTACCTGTTGTGGGTGTTCGGGTGGGTGATGTTCACCAACTCGCACGGCCACGCAGTCGACAAGGGCTTGATCCCTTACGCGAGGGAGATAGCCGACGCCGAGGACGGTGCTGTTCCCCAGTACAGTTGGGGATCGGCAGTCCTTGCCACCACGTACAGGGGTCTGTGCGACGGCTGCAGGAAGACCGAGCCAGAAGCGGTCTTCACGGGTTGTCCACTCCTCCTACAGCTCTGGGCGGCAGAGCGGTTCGCGATCGGCCGCCCCGTTGTGGACCACAGTCCGTACGAGGAGAGCCTGTACGTGGGTGTCCTACCGGAGGACTATCCGACGATGGGGACGGTGTGGTGTCGTCGTGAGGTATGTTCGGTGTTAGAACCGTCTCGGTTTTTATGTTACTTGGACTAACGAGAACTCTTTTCCTGTTTGTAGCGTCGGTACGCTCACGTGCAGACGCAGAAGTCGTACCCAGACTTCGTCATGGAGTTCGACAGGATCACGGACGACGACGTTGTCTGGGAGCCGTACAGCGCCGAGGCGAGGCACGCGCGTGCGCCGCACGGGCTGTCGTCCCTCTGCACCAGGGACCAGGCGTACTGGCTGACGATGACGCCGATGCTGTTCGACATTTCTGTCGAGCCGCACTGCCCGCAGAGTGTGATGCGGCAGTTCGGTATGCGACAGACCTTCGGCCATCAACAACGCAGGGGCGTACCGCAACACGTTCACAGGTATATGTGGAAATGAATATTCCGTATTGTTATGCATTGTGTCACCGGTTGTGCTCTGCAGGTTAAGTCGGCGTGGCCAGGCCGCCGGTAGGCTGTGGAGACCCACCGTCGTCGACTACATCAACGACTGGCTCATAGCCACGGAGGACGTCATCACGGAGCTGCACCCCTACACAGCCGCCAGGTACGAGCAGTACCTTTCCTGGTACCAGGCCCGTACCAGACTACGGGTGACGTACACTCCCGAGGCTCCACAGGCGCACGTCGCGGGGGTGCGAGACGCATACCCGACGCACCGCGACCAGGACTACTTCCGCCCGGTGAGTCAATGGTTTTCATACTATTTTCAATGGTAGGTGCCACGCGCAACTAACCACGCATGTCCTGCTGAACAGGCGGACGATGCTAGGCAGGTCCACACGGAGCTGGACCTACTGCGGCAGCGCCTACAGGCTGGCATCCCTCTCACGCAGCAGGAGCAGACGATCACGTTCGACCGGATGTGCAACACGATGCGCTCGGTCGTCCGTGCTCTGAGTTGTCGCCGTCCCGATGCAGTCCCACCGATGCAGATACCTATGCGAGGTCCCCATGGTGAAGGGACATCGGCAGGAGCGGCGGGTTCTGCAGGGGCTAGTACGTCGTGGGGAGCAGGTCCTTCTGGTACCGCCGGAGGATCGAGGTCGGCAGCCTCCACGATCGGGCGAGGATTGTCAGGTACGTCAGGATTGAACCTATTCTACATAACTAATTGCACTTTTTATGCGGCTAACGCGAGATTTTCTTTACCAGACCCACGCACCCGATCTCACCTCCACCTGGGGGATACTGGGCAGGGATCTGCCCCGAGCACCTCTGCTTGGATCTCTACCGAGGACGACCTCCTTCCGGAGCAGGATGTGATCGGGTCGTCACAGCTCGGAGGTGCACCGCACACACAGCCGCACGACGCCGGTGCTTCCCCTGCTGCTCAGGCGGTCCGAGCTACCCGTGGGGTACCGGCGGACCGCCTGACGTACTCGCGCGGGCACGTGCGAGCGCAGCCTAGGAGGACGAGGAGGCGTATGACCTAGGGGCTATTGTTGTATTTATTTATTTATAGGTCTCGCATTACTTGTTTAAGTTTGTCATGTCCATATTCACCTCCTGTAGACTCGATCCCATCCTTCAGATACATTGTACTGCTAACAATGTAGTCTCGCTTGTTGTATTTCGTACTATGGGTGTCGCATTCATCATGCCGCAATGCGAATGGCTCGCATCTACCTATTATCATGTCATTAAAACGGACCGGCCTATTACCATGTCATTAATTAAGTTTTACCAAAAATAAACTTAAAAAAATGATCAGCACGATTTTACAAACCAACGCCCACCATCGTCGGATTATAAAAAAAAACTGTCAAAAACATACCCTAAACCACGATTAAAACTAAATTTTGTTAAGCGTGTAGGCGAAAGACGGGGAGGAGTGGATTGCGAGTGCCAATCCAGACATACGAGGAGTGGAATGCGAGTGGCGATCCGGGAATACCCTCAGTTTGACAAGTTCTTTTCACGACGTGAACAGTATATGATATTTGCTTTTTTTAAACATCGACTCAATAAATGCAATGGCACAATAAATAGAATTTAAGAATTTAATTTTGACAAATAAATTTTCAAAAATTTTGGGGTGAAAAATTAGCAACAAAATTTTCAAATTTGGTAATTTGCAAATGGCTCCAGGGGGCCGAGGCCTGGGCTGGGCAATGGTCCGATCGGGAGGGAACGGTTTGATCGGACGGTCCGATATCTAATCGGACGGTCCGATCCCTGTGCGAACGGACCGTCCGATTGCTGGGCGGACGGTCCAGTGGATTTGCCGCCCTGGGGGACGGCGGCGAATGCCCCCAGGGGGCCGAATGCAAAATTACATTCGCCGCCCTGGGGGACGGCGGCGAATGCCCGCCGTCCCCCAGGGCGGCGAATGTAATTTTGCATTCGGCCCCCTGGGGGCATTCGCCGCCGTCCCCCAGGGCGGCGAATCCACATGGCGTCCCCAGGGCTAACGGCGGCCAGCGCCGTTAGCCCCGGGTGACGGGGATACCATTCGCCGCCCTGGGCCACGGCGGTTTTTAAATCCCGCCGTGGCCCAGGGCGGCAAGAGACTAGTTTTGCAAATGATTCAAACCGAAAATTAGTTTTGTAAATTAAAAAAAAATTAAATTAGTAACAGTAAAAATTCGGCCATCGCTGCAGCACGCTCCGATGATTTGGGCCGGCTATGTGCTATGCCTAATGGGCTGCAAGCTGGTGGCTGGGGCTCCCAAAAATTGGAGCCCTGTGCGGTCACCAATTCCGCACACTGCCTTCGATGGGCCTGGATGGTTGCATAGTGTGTGTGTATATATATATATATATATGATGATTATGTTGGATGGAACAGAGGACGAATGGTAGAAAAAACCAAACAACCAATGTAGTGTTCTTTTTGGCTTGTTAGTGTAGCTTATAAGCCGTACGTAAAACAAGGCAAGTGATTATCGTGTAATTAATTAAGTATTAACTATTAAAAACTTGAAAAATAGATAAGATGAACCAAATTTTGTTAGATTCATAATTTTTTCCTCTTTAATACTATAAATAAGAATTTGACAAAACTACCTATTGGTGGTTCTAATGCCTAATAGAAATTAATCCGCAAGCGCATGGATACCACTATAGCTTTCACCCGGGAGTGTTCCAGGGTATCGAATCCACGAGGAACGAGAAGTGTACTTATTCCTAATTGATCATTCTGTTGAAGTTGTCGGAAATGAGGTAAGAGGGTAGAATCAGGTTCAGAGTGTCTTCCGGTCTAGGCTTCATGCGACTCCTTCGATCCCACCTACCTATCATGTCCTAACATTTTGTCTTGCTTGCTCCGCAAGGGTCAAACTGCTGTCTCACCATTACACGCCAACGCACTAAGTTTAACATGGCCGACTGCAAAGGATGAGCGGGCCTGTCACCACCCGCTCGCCTACGGCCGTATGTTCCTTTAGCTAACCTTTCTAGATAACACTATGCCCGAACACCACGCCTGCACATAGAATTATATACCTCACTCGAGGCCACTGAGCGAGGCATTCACACAAACAAAGTATAAAACTTAAGTTATGCGTGACTAGGAACCTACAAGCGTGGGATAAGAATTAAGAATGAAATAAATAACTCAGGAAATAAGGGAAGTCTATATGTTACCCGACCGAGAAGACGAAGACGATGACTCCCGTCGGAGACTCATTTCTGAGGAAGAAGTCAGAAGACGAGCCGACATCCCCGGTTCCTCCTCGGAACTCCTCCTCACTCACTCTCTATCCTACACTACTATTTCGGTAGCATGGCACTTCTTTCCTTCTTCTTCTCGGCTTGGTTCATCTTCCAAATGAGCAAGTGACCCCTATTTATAGTGCTCGAGGTGAGGGTGGAAAGTCCATGTACCGGCCGGACTATACGAATGGGCTGGCCAGACCAAAACCATGCATAGGCCGGTACACATGTCTCCGTCGAAGCCCTCCAATAGGTCAATCGGTCACTCCTATGGCCAAGATCTTCTCCGAACGGCGGTTGCAAGGTCGGTTGGACATTGGATGCTTCCGTTGAAGTCGGTGGAGAACATGGGTGGACCAGCCGACCCCTCCAAGGGATCTAGAGGCTAGTCGGTGCAGTTTGGGCTAACCGGACCCATGTTTTGGGTCGGTTGACCACCCTTAGCTTTCTTACTCGAGTTCGCTTTGTGAAGATTGTTCAGCAATCAACTCGAGCTACAATTTAATGCTAACATGTTAGACATATATGTGTCGAACGATATAATTAGGAGATTGTAAAGGGTTTAGATTGAAAACTCACAAGGTGCTAATACACTTCTACGTCAACTTCATTTGGGAACATGACTATTCCGTTAGGGTAGACCTTCCCTCGAGCTCTTACCAAGTTCTTGGCTCGTACCTAATCTCTTACATCCACAATGGCGGGACGTAGAAACAATTCACAGATTAAGTAGATAAAATTGGAAATTTTGGCCTTGGTGCCACGTCCGAAATTTCTATCCAAAATTCTAGCATACTATGTGTATTTAATCCCCATCCAGGAATCAGCCGAGGTACACAAATGATATAATTGATAAACAGAGTATACAACCTTATATACTAAATAACAAGTGCAATTATTACAGAAGTGATAGAACCTCTCAAACTGAAACAACTCTATAGCAGCGGAAAAAGGTAAATGTCTAGCGTAGCAGCTCTACTCCACAAGCATCTTGACCAAGTGCCAACTTAGTCCTCCATACCGCCTCCATCACTGTAGCGTTGATTATAGCAAGGTGAGTATATGACATACTCCGCAAGTTACACAACAAAATGCAACTATGCACAGGATATAACAAAGAGAGGATAATAGTGATATTTTGCATAAACAACATTTAAATAAGCATTGGGAATTTATAAAACAATTAAGTAATTAAGCAATATTAAACATCACTGAACAACCTATCCCGGCTGAATAGGCCCATTCTCCATACCCGGAGATTAACTAAAACCACCTCTCCATACCCGAAGATTCCATGTTAGCCATATTATTCTAAATTAACTATTATTGAGTAGTGTGAGATTAATCACGAAAAACATTATTGGGCTCACCTATTACCGCCGGTACAGCTATTCAGAGGTGTACAAATTTACCCACAAGACACAATCCCACAACATGTTCAACCACCGAGATCCCAGCCTTTTCATACCTAGAATAGACTCACTCAGTGCCCCTATGGACTTATCACCATCACTTCACAGTCTAGTGTTCCACATCGGATTATGCTATACAACAAGTCAACCATTCTAGCTTGCGGTTAGTCTAGTGTTCCACATCGGATTATGTTATACAACAAGTCAATATGCAAACCCTAACTTCCACTCACTCGAAGAAAGTCTGATGTGTAGCATGTGCTGCTAACGTTTGAATTTGTGTGTTATTTAAGACTACGTATTTCTGCTGTAATTTGTGGATGGTGATGATGTAGTTATTAAAGATGGACTCTTTTCTTATTCTGTCATATGCCTCCACCGGTATCCACTGGATAACGGATATCCACGGGTTTCGGGCGTGGGGCTCTTTTCGCCTCGCAATGTATTTCGAGCGCAAGTTTAGATAATAGTTGTGGGTTTTAGGCGTGGATTTAAAAAGGAAAAATCCGGAGGTATGCAAGCCATTGCCATCCCTACTCGCCGCAAGGCGTCCTCTCAGCCTACGCGAGTACATGACGCCTCGCGGCCCTCGCCCGGCGAAGATCATAATTCGCGAACGCTCGCGCGTGGGCGTGGCGCGCGAATCGGGCTGTTTTCACTTTTGGCCTGCGGCGCATTCTGTTTTCGGCCATGGCCTCTTTCCTTTCGGACTAGGCCCGGTTGTGGAGCCAGGTAATGGGCCCCCATGTCGTACGAACGCCTTCCTTTTTAGTTCGACGGTTTCCGAATCTACATAAGGTAGCTATATACATGCAAGCTACTTGCATGATCTATGAATGCATGCATACAATAAATAAACTTTCCCTTTTGTTGAGATAATAAACTTTCCGTTGGAGATTCAAAATTTTCTTATTAGCACTTACCATGAATAAACTTTATTTTTGGGCATCATGTGAATTTTTTCTCAATTTTTATGTGTAGATATTTTATGTGTACAAACTTTATGTGTATAAATGTTATGTGTATAATCTTTATGCGCATAGACTTTTGACATACAAACCTTTTGGAGATGAAATTTTAAACGAATTTGAAAAAATGAAGTTCAAAAGATAAAATATTTCTATATTCGGAGATAAAACAATTAAGTAATTAAGCAATATTAAACAGCACTAAACAACCTCTCCCGGCTGAATAGGCCCATTCTCCATACCCGGAGATTAACTAAAACCACCTCTCTATATCCGGAGATTCCATGTTAGCCATATTATTCCAAATTAACCATTATTGAGTAGTATGAGATTAATCACGAAAAACATTGTTGGGCTCACCTATTACCACGGGTACGGCTATTCAGAGGTGTACAAATTTACCCACAAGACACAATCCCACAACATGTTCAACCACCGAGATCCCAGTCTTTTCATACTTGGAACAGACTTACTCAGTGCCCCTGTGGACTTATCACCATCACTTCACAGTCTAGTGTTGCACATCGGATTATGCTATACAACAAGTCAAGCCGTTACCCATTCTAGGTTGCGGTTAGTACGGTAAATGCTTCACAATAGTAGCTCATGAACTGGTTCTTAATTGTCATGAGCACGACTAGCAAAACCATGTGCTCATAACCCGCTATTAGTCAAGTTTTAGCTGGAATATTAATTAACCAACCACGACCAGTCGTCGTGAGCTACGATTAATCATAGCGAAATTATAAGTGAAATATATGCCATCCCACATGAAATGATACTAATATTTCTGAACATGGTTAAGCAAAACCTAATTATTCTAGCCAAACCAATATATAAGATCATGGCTAGTCAAATTATATCCCAAAATTATCAAGGTTAGGGTATCAATAGCAATAATGGCCATAACAAAGGAATATAGGTTCACCATCCCAATGACATTCGAAAATAAATGCAATAGTTGCCTGAGAAGAGAATTTAAAACATAGGATCAGTATGCTCAAGAGATTTTGGACACATGTGACTTTCCTTGTTGCTCTAGATTGTCTCTCAAGACTTCCTCAACGTAAAACGGCTCCTCAGAAACGTCGGTAGCTAAAGGCAAATAAACAAAACAGGCAAAACAATATATAAGAACACATTATCATACCATGAAAACATTTTTATTAGACAGATCTCAATTTTAGATGAATTTTGCAAGTCGAATCACCCCAAACGGAGTTCATATGAATTAGTTATGATTTTTAGAAGTTTAAACTGATTAAAACCATATAAAGAAATTATTAAAGGAATTATGATGTAATAAGGAATTAATTTTGAAAGGAAAAAGGAGATTTGTTGTGTCATCAGACTCGGGTTCACCGTTGAGCGGGTGCACAGAAGCAGCTTATGGGATCCGACAGCTGAGATGGCTTTGACCGAGATTGACCAAGATCCGACGGTCGATGTTGAACCAAGGGAATGAAAGGCCGAGATCGATCCAATTAGATCGGACGGCCGAGATTGAACCCGATGACGAGATCCCTCCCCCGAGCTAGCTAGAGGCCATGCAGGCGCCATGCGGGAGGAGAGAGCTACGGTGGCTTCTAACATGGGCCTCCACATCGGCACGACGGCGGCAGCGGCATGGAACCCTATGGTCGACGGTGAACGGCTGCATGACGGCGCTAACTAAGGACACCAGAAGCTAGAGCACGGCAAGGCGAACTCACCGAGCTAAGACACGATGATGGACGACGACGAACGGCGACGGACGACGACAATCAGCGTCGGCGAAGCACGGGACGTCGATGACGGTGGCTCTCCCGGGTCTTTGGCAGTGGCGAACTGGTGGCCAAGGTGCTCCTCCTTTCGGCGTAGCTAATGGTGAAGTCGATGGGCTCCGACGGTGAAAAATTTGATGGTGGCGGTCGGCTGAAGGATTGCGGTGGCGGTGGAGCTCTGGTTTCTTAACAAGACGGCGGCGAGAGGTGGTGTCGAGCTGCGGTTAGGGTTGGATCAAAAGAGGAGGGCTCCAAGATCCTTTTTATAGCTTAGGGATGGAAGAATTCGAGCCGGACACAACCGAGCAATGGCAAAGAGAAACTACGGTTCCAAGTTCCTTACAGGAGCTCAGTTTCCCATTGTTTCGCTACGGGATTCTAGGATTCCAAAGAGGGAAAAGGAAGAGGAGAGGTTGGGAACAAAAGCCCTCAACCAATTTTGGGAATCAGCAACGGCGGCAACTGGATTTGACAAGAATCGGTAGCAGCGTACCGGGGTCGAACTCTAGCGTCACGGGGCAAAGCGGTGCCGGCAGGCACACAAGGGACAGGTGGCACGGCGCTGGTGAGAGCGGGCATCGCGGGGCGGCATGGCAATGGCGTGGTGCATGCAACACGTGGCTACAGCCATGGCCAACGCGCATCGCGCACCATCTGGGGCGCGGCCATGGCGTGCATGTTGCGGCCATGGCGGCGCCGTGTAGGGACTGGATACGGCGGTGCCGTCCAAGGTGTGGGCGTGGGCGTCCAAGGCGGCTGGTGCTGCCGCTGTGGCGCGGCTTCAGCCGGTGGCCGGCGCCTGGCACTATGCGGAGCTCGTGGTTGTCCGGAAACCCACCAATTGGCTTTCGTCGGCGACTCCAAGTCGGTGGTGGTGGATTTCATTGGGAATGGCAAAAACGAAATGAGTTCGAAGAAGGGAATCCATTTTTCCAATTCATTCAACGAGATTCAAGACGGATCAACGGGTTCTTTACCTTTCTTCTACCTCGGTCTCCGGTAGAACATTGTGCTGATAATATATTATACAACCCCCTGCTACAAAGTAGTTTAAGAGGGGTTGTATAATGCAAAAATAAAATGGAGACACAAGTTTGAGGAGGGACAAAGTATTCTTATTCAACAATCTTTTCCACTGTACAACAGCATCTCTCCTCCCCTTCTTTATATAGCCAATGCCATAGATATTTTCCATATTTGATGAGGGCCCATATTGAGAGAAACCCTGAGATATGCCTTCATGGCACATTAGTCTCCCAATAAAATCTAATGTTGTGGTTGAGTTGAGGTTATAAGCCTAGTACAGCTGTCCTATCCACTGTCTTGTCAACGATAATTAAGGCACACATAGTGCTCCTCTTGCTTGCCATTCATGGAGGTGATCTCCCCAACTACCCCACCTCTCCCTCCAGCCAGCCGGCAATCTCTACTCCCTCTGGCCACCACTTCTCTCCCGCTCACCCCTCCCACTCCTCTCTGGCTAGGAGGCCAAATCCGACAGCCCCGAGCTCCATCCCGTCGGATCCAACGGATGGAGGTCGGGGGCCGTGACGACAAGCAGGCCGGTATGGGGAGGCGCAGTGACAGCGGGCCGGATCTCCCCCCCCCCCCCTCCCCAACGACCACCAGATCCACAGGCTCGACGTCAGAGTCCACCAAATCCACCAGATCCCCTTTCTATGTTTTGGTGATTGATTCGTGGTGTATTTTATTGTGAGTTTTGCGATTTGGGGATTGATTCATCCATGAATTTGTGATTGGTGATTAATCTGTATTTTGTGATTATTCATGCATGAATATAGACATTAAGTCTATGTTTTGCTTTGTAATCAATTCGTGGGTGCCGGATTCAAATTTTGTTTGATTTAGTGCTTTGCGGGCTCGGCTAGTTTCGAGCCGGCTCCGTTTTTTTGGCTTGTGAACGTGAATTAGTGCCGGATCTAGGAATCGGTACTAATGCTGTTCCCTCATTAATATCCATATTGTAGTTCCGGTTAGAAAATCGGTACTGTTGAGCCTTCTTAACCGATACTATTTAGGTTTTATGTAGTAGTGTAACCTTGGGTTTGGTTGACAGGATGGTGGTTAATTTTCAGCCTTAGAAAACTGTGGGAAGGTAAACAGCAGTGAGAATAGCAAGGCGAACATCATCGCCGTGGAAGGAAAACCTATGGCACCAAATTAAAGGTGGGAAAGGGGAACAACTATTGATGCGGGACAAGGACTAGAGTAAAATATCTAGAAAGAATACGCTCCACGGATACGGGGTGAGAATAAAATAGGATTTGGGTTTCCCAGGTGGTTAACGGGGCCAGAGAAACTCATCTATCTAGTGTACATGAGCACTAGCAGTGAAAATGTTGCACAGTTTCCCGATTGTACCAGCTATCTTTCCGTTTTGTATTCACTGTTTTATTTTAATTATGCATTATCCAGAAATGAAACAAGAATGGTAGAGAATTTCTTTTCTACCGTTTTAGCAGCCTAGAATCTACGCACAAATTGTCACATATGATGTTAATTTATAATGTAAACACAACCGCCGCATGCTTGCTTTTGTAATATGTTGTTTCCGAGGTTTTATTTCCATAATTTTGTTTTAGATAGTTTCTGATGTTTCGGTAGTACCGATATTGTTATCATTTCTAACTCTCTGTTTCTATGTTTCTCATTTCGTTTTCAAGAAAAAAATAGTAACGAAAATTATTTGAGCATTTTTCAAACTGTTTTTGATCAATTTTCATCCCTATATACACTACTACTTATTTAATTGAAATGCTTTGCAGCTATATGCTCAACTAGCTCGTCGATCACGTGGAAATCATGAGACATGCTATATATGCACCAAACATATCAAACGCCTTTGGCATTTGTCACAAACAACAGGAATAATATCTCAAGTCTAAAACCTATATGTAAAAAAGTAAGAGAAGGATATGAAGTAAAAATTACGTGGAACAAAACAATTTTTCCTCAAACATGTACATATTGTAATACAAAGCCTCTAAAATCTATATTTGTTCGTTCTCATGTAGATTACATATAGTTATGCAAAAGGTTAATCCGGATACTATGGTTGAAGCATAGATACCTATAAAGTTTTTTCGGGCAAGACGAGACTATTCGAGGATACATGTTAATGGACACCTTCCACTTCATGGATGATGGGACAAACGACTATTTACTACGCCAAGTTTGGCATGGTTTTCGGCTGTGCACACCAAGGAAGTATCACTGTCACGGTGTCAGGGACTGCACTGGCATCTGAGATTAGGTACGGGGGATGCATCATTGTTTTTTTGAGTCAGACTAGCTAGGGTAATGTAACGTCCCTCTCTCATTAATCAATATAGGTTAACAAGAATGAAATATCTTTACCTACAATATATGTATCAGTCCCAGGAGACCAGCTGGTACATACAAGACATCGGTGGATCATTGTCAAACCTATTTTATTT
This sequence comes from Oryza meyeriana var. granulata, assembly GCA_003991445.1. Lineage (NCBI taxonomy): Eukaryota > Viridiplantae > Streptophyta > Magnoliopsida > Poales > Poaceae > Oryza > Oryza meyeriana. The sequence continues at coordinate 426,382 of RYFJ01000803.1, read as the reverse complement.
ATTCTGATAAAGTCCTTATATAAGTTGCGGCCTCGGACAGAATTCGCAATGTACAATGACACATTACAAAAAGCTAATGGCAAAAGCTACGGCAAGACCTACTACCCACAAGCAAAGTTTAGGACCTAGACCAAAAGCCTAAAACACCCCGTACTCCGCTTGCTCCTAAAAATATCCATCGAGGGTAGAGTCTTCATCTTCATAGGTTTCTAAGGGAAGATTAGTAAGGGTGAGTACATGAGGTACCTAGCACGTCATGGAAATGAAGTGGTATGCAAGGCTTAGCAAAGATGGCTAGAGTTTATTTTGCAAACGAGATTTTGCAAGATTTTGGTTTTTGGAAAAATTCTAAGTGTGCTCTTTAAGTTATCGGAGAGAAGCTGACGCTTCAATCCATTCCGTGAGTTGCTTTGTAACAACTCACCACAATTAAGTTAGTCGGGAAGAGACTCACATCTCAACCCATTCCACAGGTCAAGGACTTGTCACAGTTCCAATCGGGCATACTCTCCAATAGTACCTCCATTTAGGTGTATTATTCTCTTTCTCATTTAAAACATTATTCACTCAACTCACTCACCTTTAACTATGGTCCAATTCAACACCTCGGGTCACACAGGCCCGTTTTCAACCACTTAGATCTTCCATTGGCCACACAAACCGATTCTGGTAACAATTCCTAACCCACAAACAATTTCGTAAATATTTGCAAACAAAACTACGCTAGAAAAATCACTTCACATCCACCCATAATCATGGGCACGGTTATTCGAACAGTTCATAACATTTGCAAAGGGTGCACGCTTTACCCACACGACACGAGCTTACTCACACACTAGCCAAGTAAGGAGGTTCGCGACAAGGCCTTTCCAATGCCTACTCAAGATAGCACGTTGCCCTATAAAAGGGTCCCAGACCAAGTACCAGGAACTATATTGCCCTCATGGTACCCAGCCGATCCCACATTTATCAGCAACTGAACAATCCCGAGAACACTAATTACTTAGCCAGGGATGTCTCATTCCACCCGTGTGGTCGCACTGTATTATGTTCAGTACAATTCCCCAAGGAATCGGTCCTTGTATGCCATGTGAAGTCGGAGCAACACAGACGGTGACAACCCATGACTAGTTTTATAAATAATTTTAGTTTGCAAGGCACTCAACCACGAGTGTCGAGGTTTAAAACTATTCACAACCCTAAGTTTTTCCCATCGTCAAGTTTTTATGTGAAGTAAAGGAGTCGTCAATACTTGTACTCGGCGTATGAGTACCAGGACAATAGCGGGCTACAAGGGGCAGGGTATTTAATGTAATCAAGGAAGGGTACTATGCAGCAAATGGGTTGGGCCTAATAGATTCGTCTTGCGAATCGCAGCCGTAATAACGTATTCCTAAATATGTGTATTTCACAAAACAAAATATTTTCAAACATGGGTTCAACATGGTCAAGAGGTGACTTGCCTTGCTCCTGCTCCTGGGGTTCTTCGAGGTAATCCTCGAACGGCAGCTCCTTAGTACCGGTCTCTACGCATCGCAAAAGAAAACAAACAAAAACACCCATAATCAGAGCCTACCATAGATAACTAATAGTTCCATTATGTAGATCTTATTTTTAGAAAAATTTTGAGAGTCGAATGGGCTCAAACGGAGTTATGGTTTAAAAGTTATGAATTTTTAAAGTTTAAATTAATTTCTGTGAATAGAAAAATATCAAAAATATTTCGAGAAAAAGAAAAGGAAAAGCTTCAAAGGATGACAAGTGGGGCTAGGTAGTCACTGAGGAGTAAGAGAGAGGGAGAAGGCTGAGGTGGGCTTGACCTACGGGCAAAGGAGTTGGGCCGGGGAATTAAAAGGATTTATTGGGCCGCCTGAGCCGGCCCAAAGGCCAGCGGCCAGGCCTTCCTCGGCTGAGCTAAGGTGTCATGGGTGGCCTGCAGCCGGCCGACGCAGCACCCACGTGGCAAGCCACGTCAGCATGGACCGGGCAATGCTGACCCCGACGCCGATCGACAGCTAACGGCGACCAAGATTGTTCCGGCGAACGGCGGCATTCCACAGCAAGCGGGATGCAGTGGTAGAAGATGGAGGGGATGGGGAGTCCAATGAATGGCTCAGATTGGCTAGGAATGGATGGAAGGAGGTGGGCCGCGGCGGCCAACCTTGGCGGCGGTAGCGGTGGTCATTTGGTTGTCGCCAGTGACCAAACCAATGGCGGAGGGGCTCGGGATTGGGTCGTTCGGATGCGGTGCTTCGCGAGGAAGGAAATGGAGGGAGTTATTGTGCTCTACCTTTGATGGCGAGGCGAAATTGAATTGACGATGATGGCGGATGGCGGAGGGGAAATTTGGGATTTTTTATTCCAGAGATAATTGGTGGCGGTGAGGGGTGGAGAAGGATCGCGGGGTCACGGGGAGTTCGGTGGTGGCGGTGGATTGTCGGATTGTGGACAAGAACGGCGGTGGTGACTAGGATCAGAGAGCTAATACCGGCGGCGAAGAGAGGACGCAACGGTGAGCTAGCTTGAGCTTGATTTTTCGGTGGCTAGAGAAGGGAGAGCTCTTCTCTATTTATAGAGGAGCTCCGCACAAGACGATGGCGGTCAATGGCAGTGGCTACAGTGGAGGGGAGCTCGAGCTGGACGATGCAACGCAACAATGGCACGGCACTGTGGCCGGCGTCATTGGCACAGCAGAGATGAAAAATGGGAAGCGGAGAGGATGGCGATGCGACGGGACGGTGAACGAGCGCGTGCATATTGACATTGGAGCTCGCTGGTGAGGGGAAAAAAGCTGCGGCAGCTGGCTTTTGCCTTCGGGAGCTCAGGACAGGAGTGACGGAGCGAATTTCTCGCCGGATAGATGTGATGGCGAGGTTGACGACGGGCTCCGCACGATTTTTAACCCGTGCGCCCGCGAGTGGCCGCATGGGCGGGCGCAGCACGGGGAAGAGCAATGCGTTGGTGTCGGCCTGCTGGGCCAAGCAGCTGACACTGGGGCGGGAGAGAGAGGAAGACAGGGAAGCGACCAGGGAAGAAAGGATAAGGATGACCTGTATAAACAGTGAATTTTGGGTTACTCCCTCGTCCCAAAATAAATCAACTTCTAAAGATCAAACTTTGTCTCAAAATAAATTAATTTCTACATTCCCACCTACCCCTAGTCTATAAATCAAGAAATTTTATCACTTCAATACTTTTTATCTACCCACTCATAAATACTACTCTCTCTGTTCTAAAATATAAGGATTTTTAGATTGTTTAGCACAGATTAAGATTTAGAAGAAAAGACTTTGATGTCTCTCAATAAATGTAAAATGAATGTAGATAGGATGGTAGGTGGAGCTAAGATGGGAAGAAATTTGAATAGAAAGTCATTGATAGAATAAATAGTACCATGAATAGTGCTAGAAATTCTTATATTATTGAACAAGATTTGAATCCTAAAAATTCTTATATTTTAAAAAGAGAGACATATTCATATGATGATGATACTGTAGTCTTTTTCTTCACCACTAATTTTGCTTTGGGATGTGAGGGTTGGTTTTTCTTTTTTTACGGAGCTAAGTTCTGATCCAGGAGAGGCAGCATGCTCCGTTTTGGTTCTCATGCACAGATTTCGGGCGAGAGGATTCCATTGGTGATGTGATGGGGTAATTACTACTTGCGGCTTATCACTTACAAATACAATAATTTGATGGCTCACGTACGTGTAATTGCCTATAAGAGCCAACGAGACTGGGGTGAAAACGAGCCGAGCCAACTCATAAAAGCTTGGTAGAAAGGAGGCTCGGTTTGGCTCGGCTTGATATAGTGAACGGGCTTAAAGTCAAGCTTGTCTTGGCTCGTTTATGGGTTTGAGCTAGCTCGCGAGCCTGACAATAAATAAACTTTGAAGTAAGTGAGTAATATTTTAATATATAGAAATAATCTATGAATCATATTTTTTTTATAGTTAATCACGACACACGAATAAACAGCATAGCTATTAAAGTTACCACTTTTAACAAATAAACAAACCAACAAAAATTCAAAAGTACTCAATATACCAAAATGAGGCCACGTATGCGAACTAAATGAGCCAAACGAGTGGCTCGCGAGCCAGCTTAGGCTTGGCTCGTTTCGGAAACGAGCTGGGAAAGAGGCTCGGGCTTGGCTCGTTTGGCTTTCAAGCCAAGCCCAAACCAAGCTCACAAGCCCGAGCTTTTTATCCACCCCAATATATGATAATCTGCTAGGAGGAGTCGATGTACAGATCAAGTTAAAGAGGTAGCGAGTTAGTTCGGCCCCAAAGCCACCATTGATAACTTCAAGGACTTTACAGTGACAATTAGTTTTGACAGAGGGTTAGACATACTCTCTCTATCTCAAAATAAACCAATTTTTCGTATCCTAAGTGTTTTAGTACTACATCTGTTCTAAAATATAAATATTTTTAGGTTGTTGAGGAGAAACGTCCCTTAATAAATGAGAGATGGTTGGAATGGAAGGGTGAATTTGATGTACGCTGAGAAGAAATTTACTCTCTCGTCTCAAAATAAAAAAACCTAATACTGATGTGACACATCCTCTATCCAGATTCGTAGTACTAGGATGTGTCATATCCAGTACTATTATTTTGTATTTTAAGAGGGAGGAAGTAAATAGAAAGTGATTGAGGACAAGTAGTATGTAAATAGTATTAAAAATACTTATACTATGGAGTAAGATTTGAATTTTAGAAATGCTTATATTTTGGATCGGATTGAGTAGTAGTGAGTAATAAAGACCAAAGTGCTAAAAGTATTGACATATAAAAATTTCTTGATTACGGATCAAAAGTACAATAAAAAAGATAGAAATTATTTATTTTAGAATAAGTTTGAACGGATAGAGTTTTAGAGTTGATTTATTTAGAAGGGAGTATAGCTCTGAAGCACCAGAAGCTCCAAACGGTGCTTCTGCGTAGCGGTGAGTGGCAGTGGCGGTTGTAGAGGGTGGTCCGGGTGGGCCTTGGACCACCCTAGAATTTGGCCCAAAAGTACCCCACCCCAAAATCGCCCACTAATCAACAGCCCAATACCGTAGCCTTCGAAGGAAGGAAGCAGCAGATAAGCACAAACTAGATCGGGAGAGGCCGCGCTGCCCGTCCCGCCGCGCGGTCGCGTGCCACGCGCGCCCGCCTATCACCGCACCGCGCCGCGCTGCCCGTGCCCGCCGGTCACGCGCCACGCCACGCTCGCCTGTCGCCGCACCGTGCCGCCGCCTGTGCCCGCCTGTCGCCGCGCCGCCGCCAAGGAGAAAGGGAGAGCATCGGCGCCGGCGTCCACCTCCTGCTCGGCCCTCCCGATTCGCTGCCTCTAGACTGGATCCCCCGGGCGGCGGCCTCATCTCTCTCTGTTACCTGTGGCTGTACTGCAGGACGTATATATAAATATAATCAGAGAGCTATACTGCAGTCATATAATATAATATAACAGAGAAACGAGAGAGCAGAATAAAGTAGTACCTAGCTTTTGATCGGTCGTCAATTATGGCAAAATTAACTTCCTGTCTTGGTGAGATTGAGTGCGAATTTTTTCTTGTCTCTTTAATTTTGTGTGCAAATTGCAGTGAGATATGAAAAAGAAATGAGAGATATTGCCATCACTCTTTCGAAACATAAAGCAAAGGAAAGAAAAGGCATCCTCTTTAGATCCTGTTGAAGAAAGAGCTCAAATGAAGAAAGTTAGTTCAAAGACCACCTGTAACTGAAGTTGTTGAATCAACAAATCAAGAACAAGAGACCTCTAATGTATGATGTAATCACCTTCAATTTGATCCAGGATTAAGGCCCTAATTGGAAGCATGATGTCAATGAACAAGATTGTTGTTCGGCGTCCATATATCTGAAAGGTCCAAACCAACCTTATTCACATGATTTCCCAATCAGTGGAAATATATGGTAGAAGAGCCAACTTCAATTTTGTTTGGTTTCACAAGTACCATTGGCTTGAATATAGTGTTGCAAAGGATGCTGGGTTTTGTATGATATGCTTCTTATTTGGTAGCAGAAGTAGTAATTTTGTTAAGGATGGTTGGAGATATTGGAACAAAGCCGAAGCGCTTGACAAACATGTGGGAGGTGTAGCAAGTGCTCACAATAAAGCTCAAAAGAAATACAATCTATTTGTGAAAGGTGGTTCAATTGATAATGTCATTGTGAAGGTGTCAAATGAGAATGAAATTCGTTATAAGGCTAGGTTAACCTATTCACAGAATCTAATAACAGAGGGAATTTCATTGAACTTTTGAAATGGCTTGCTGAAAACAATGAAGAAGTTGGACAGTTAGTTTTGAAAAATGCTCCTGAAAATTGCATCTTGACTTGTTCTAGCATACAAAGAGAAATTATCCAATGTTGTGCCGGTGAAACTACTAATCGCATCATTGATGACCTTGGTGATGATTATTACTCACTTCTTGCTGATGAGTGTAGTGACATTTCACATAAAGAACAACTAGCTCTTTGTTTGCGTTATGTTGACAAACTTGGAAGGGTATGTGAGCGGTTCCTTGGAGTAGTTCATGTAGCAAATACCACTGCTATGGCACTTAAGAAAGCAATTCAAACTTTACTTACTGATCATCACTTAACTCCTTCTCAAATCCGTAGTCAAGGATATGATGGGGCTAGTAACATGAAAGGAAAGATTAATGGGCTGAAAACATTGATCATGAAAGAGTCTCCTTGTACCTATTGCATCCATTGTTTTGCACATCAGCTCCCATTGGTTCTTATTTCTGTTGCCAAGGGAAATGATGATTGTGTGTAGTTTTTTACTCAAGTTTCTTACTTGCTGAATATTATGGTACTTCCTATAAGGTCATGACATGCTTTGAGATGCTAGAGCTCAAAAGATTATGGAAGCACTTAATTTGGGTGAAATAAAAAGTGGGATTAGATTAAACCAAGAGATGGGATTAGCTAGGCCCCGGTGATAATACTAGATAGGGTTGTCATTTTAAAACAATATTGCATATTATTGGTATATACTCTACAATTTATGAGGTGCTCATAACTCTTGGAAAAAATCCCACACAAAGAGATGATTGGCCAAAATACTGCGTGGTTGAATCATTTGATTTTGTTTTCAGTGCACATTTGATGTTTGTCATTCTTGGATATATAAATGAGTTGTCTTTGTCTTTGCAAAAAAGAGACCAAGATATTATTAATGCAATATCACTTGTAACTTTGGCCAAGGAAAGAATGCAAAAACTAAGATCCAATGGATGGGAGAAATTCTTTGAAGGAACTGTTGTTTCATTTTGCATTAAACATAGTATTCAAGTTCCTACCTTAGAGAGTAAATATGTGCCTCTCCGGATCAAACAAATGATGATCATTCTAGAAGAGAAGTGTATATTGGTGGGGTTGACAAAATAAGCTAAGAGCTTAACAGTAAGTTTGATGAGGTTAATATAGAGTTGCTCATTTGCATGTCAGCATTAAATCCATTTAATTCATTTGTTTCTTATGATACACAAAAAGTATGTAAGCTTGCCACGTTTTATCCAAAGGAATTTTCAAATATGGATTTGATAAGACTTGAATTGCAACTAGAGAATTTTATCGATGATATGAGAAAGGATGAAAGGTTTAAAGGTCTAGAAACTCTTGCCGAGCTCTCTATTAAGCTTGTTGAAATAAACAAGTATGTTCTTTATGATTTGGTTTATTTGCTTCTCAAATTAGTATTGATATTACCTGTTGCAACAGCATGTGTTAAGAGAGTATTTTCCGCATTGAGTCTTGTAAAGAGCAAGCTAAGAAATAGTATGTGTGACAAATTATTGAATAATTATTTGATCATATTTATTGAGCGTGATATCTTCTCTCAAGTTAGCGAAGAAGACATTATAAAGAATTTCATGTCTACGAAGACTCGAAGAATAGATAAAAAGTAGTACTGTAATCTTTTATCTATGTGTAATATTTAACTTATCTATATCGTAACTTTTGCAAATTCGAACCTAAATGTTGATTTTAAGCAATTAACAATACTATGAGATACTATCGCTATATTTGTATCGTATTTCGACTTAATTTTACATATATATATTAAGTTTCTTATGTTATAGAAGTTTGACATATCATAAAGGACCATCCAACAAAAAATTCTTGGAGTCACCACTGGTGAGTGGTGTTGAGGCGATCCTGGGTACGTATGCCCAGACGTATGACTTGCTAAGTGGTGAGATAGCCATTGATCCCGAGTTCGATGTACCAGATAAAGTATGTACTCTGCTCGTTAAATTAATTAGCAGCCGTCGTTATTAGCCGCATTGATGAATGCGTGGTTGTTTTAGTTTATTGGTTTAGCAAGGCATGTTACCAGTTTGCATCTTCACGGCTGTCTTAATTTACTATATTGATAAATGCTGTAATGTAACGGACCGACGGACGGCTATAATTAATACTAATATTCTAGGATATTCTATTACGTCTCGGCTTGTCTGTCTGCATTTATGCTCCTCTCAACCTTGATTACAATCCTCAAAATATTTTTTATAAAAATGGGTAAATTAATTACTACAATGTTGAGAAGTTGTTTTAAAAAATCATTCTAAGTCCGTGATAATCTATAATCTAGATAAGTTAAATCACAAATCGAATGTTAGAGAAATAATTCCCTACAACTAATTACCAAATAATACCACGTTTCTATTAAGTGCACAAATTTGGTTTCCATTTGCTATAGAGTCGGATTCACAAGATCAGTTTGTTTACATGCAGCAAGCAAATAAAATCCTGGTTGTTTGTAACGCCTTCCATGAAAAATATCAGAAATTTTGATATTGTCTCGGGGCAACATTCTGGAAAAGACAATCCTTATAAAGCCATTTCTTTGTTAGTTGCTGTCAGATTACAATAGGGCATCAATCATCTTTCAGGATACAGGCTAAGGCATAACTTATTGAACCAAAGAAATAATGATATCAGTAGTCTAGTACAAATATATCTATATCACACACAACATACTCGGGGTGTGTAGCTCAACAACTTCTGAGAAGCCATTTCCTTACCACTGCAACATTGCAAAAAATTTTATCAAGCAGTTCAGACAAAATCACTGCTCATGCTTCGAATGCTTGGGCATATGTTAGCTTCTTGATTCAGCGCTGTATCCAGGCACTTGCCAGATTAATACTGTCGCATGAAAGCAGTTGAGTTCCAAATTGGGAAAAGGTTGTCTATACAGGAGCTTGAACTGCATCACGAAATATATGGTTTATTAAGCAAGTCGATAAGAACCCAAACTATCAGAATGATCAAAATCTAAGCTGTAGTCCAGTACCCACGTTCCAATGGAAGATTGCTGGCAACGTTCAAATATTAATTTTCTAGCCTTTCAAGCAAAGCTGATAACATCTTAACAGCTGACAAGACATGATATTGTACCAGAAGCAATGAAAAGTGGGAGATACTCACAATCTGTTCATGCACTCCTCTTTTTAGCAACTCTAACTTGGAGGATCAGATGGACGTCTCGCTTGAATATGGACCTCAATTCTTCATTGGCTTCAATACCAATTCTCCTGAAACAGTTGTCATAAATGAGATAACACATTAATAATTAATCATACACAAGAATAACTGACAGAATGTATTTGATTGAAGAAGTGAATTGCAAAGGCACTTCACAAATGCACCATCTGCCAGTGGTGAGCAGTTCTTTTTTTTCGAGTGTGATAAGCAGTTTTTTTCATGAGGGAATGTCTTACCCAATCTTGGAGCCATTTTTCCCAACAAGAATCTGACGTTGGCTTTGCTTTGGTGCAATGAAGTGCTGTTCCACCCTAAGAGAACCATCTTTTAGCTCCTTCCAGTCCATTAGACGATGGTCAATTACATAAGGAATTTCCTGCAGACATTTATACAATCATACCTTAGCAGACAATTCCATTAGAATCAAAGAGTACCCAATTACACATCAGCAATATGTCCAAGAATTACTTGGTGAATGTGATCCAGCATCTTCTCCCGCACCACCTCCAATGAGATGGTTTTCATGACCTCGTCAGTCATTGTAGTTGGTTCCTCATCCCAAGGTCTTCTCACTGCCTACATAGCATAGGCATGATTTGAGTATTGATCATAAGAAATAAAGTTCAACATTGTCACAGCATGCAACAGAGATAACAGCTATTTAATAATTTATAAAGGTAAAAAGAAACACTGGGTATAGACTAAAATACCTGTTCCATCAAGAACTGTACAAGGTCTTTCACCCCTTTGCCTTTTAGTCCTGATACCATGAAGTACCTAACATTCCAAGAAATTCTTTTATGAGGCAGATGAAATAGTAGGAAGGCAATGCAAGTACTCTTGCAGGCTAAGGGGAACCTTTCATATCCAGGAAGACCTTCAAATTCCTTTGCAACTTTAAGCAAGTCTTTTTTGTCTTCCACAAGGTCGACCTTATTCATGCATAATAAACGCTTCTGATTTGGGTTTACCTCAGCACCCAATCGTTTGATTAACTTGATGACTCGCGTGTCAGGGCTGTATAAACGAACAAATTGATTAGAAGTGTGCTTACCATCATCTCTATATAAAATAAGAACTGCATTTCAAAGATTGACGGTCAATATTGAGGAAAGGAAGGATCAAAATAAATATTTGGCAAAGGCTTACGTTTTAAGATGCCTGTTGACATCAAACATGACTATTAATAAATCATAAAGGTTAATTGAGCTCCAGGCACTCTCTACACGAACCGTGATATCCCTATGAGGTAATCCATGGTGGCCTAACATGAGCCCTGGGGTATCAAAAAAGCACTGTAGAGAATATTATCAGTGAAAACAACTAAAATTCAAAGAAGATTTATAGACAACACCCACAGGCATATATTTTTCGTAGCAGCTCCTTAATTACGAGCATAGATTTGACAATTTTTACAGACAAATCCAATCAGCACAGTTATTATAGAAAGTCCATAACTTTGAGTTATATGTACGAAATAGATACAACCAGGCCATGGGCCACAAATGTGCTTGCACTGACTGATTTGAACGTATCTCATAACTTAAGCAGTAATGATAGAAATAAATCACAATACTCTATTTTTACAATGTGTAATATATTCATCATTGTCCTAAATCCAATTATTTGCAAATGAAATACAGTCAAGCATTGTTAGACAAGATTCTGAGAAATCCATAATGGTACCATCAAAAGTTGAAAATGTGAACTCATTTCATTGTAGCACAAGTAGATATTGTGTAACAGAACATACTATTTGAGTTTTCCCTTTTGTCAGCACCCCCAAAATTTCATGAGTTGTAGTATTTGTCTTGCGGGACACTGCAGCCACTTTTGTTCCAACCTGTAGTAAATATAAATAAGGTACATCAGGTTCCACTACAACCAGCTTCTTTTTTTTTTTTTTTGAAAGATACGGCATGAGGACTACCATTCAATTGAACTAATGAGGAAGTAAAGGTTCCAAAATAAAAAAGGAAAAGGCCCAGAGCCCAAAAAAACAAAATTTACATTTGTTGTCTTAGCTACTAACTATTTAGTCTCCAGAAATGATGCTCCACCATGACAGCCAACTAGTAAGTCAAACCAACTGCATCAGCAGAATTCCAAAATTGGACGACAAGTCATACCCGGAGGATAATATATTTATTGATGTTTAGGTATTGCAGTAATAAAAACCTAAATCTGCTATTGGGCAACTGCACGATTCCATTAAGTTACTCAAATAAAACAGGATACCATGAGGCAACGTTTTGCAACAACTCATGGCCATGCCCACACCTTCTAAAATAATTCAACATTGAACTAGAGGAACTTTGGTAGCCTCAGGGAACAGAATCAAATTTCCTTATTATTTAAGCCTCACTGGGAATCAGTCTGTAAAAATGATTCGGGGACTACCTATCTTAACCTAGGCAGGTTAGCTTACCCAGTTTTCGTCTATGACAACAAACCTGTTGAACTAAAGAACAAATGTGGTTAGATCAGGAGCATTTGTAGTAGAGAAAGAGAGCTAAGGATGGTCGCTGCTGTTGATTGGGCTAGTCCTAGGTATAGCAAAGTAGAGTTCTTTCAACAGGATAAATTAACAAAATATCCATGGTTGAGAATGTGAGATTGAGAGGGATAACAAATAGCAAAATCCACTATACTCTCGTGCATATTATACAAGTGGGGAATGGACAAGAAACTGTATAATGTCAATGAACATAGGATTAGAATGATCAGTGTTCAACACAATTAACAAGTCAAATTCATAGTGCTCTAAGAAATGTTAAGACGAACTAAGCCATTGCCGTATCACAGGATTACTATATCGTGGCGCTACCACACGTACCATGGTGTTGGTGAGCGAGGACTTGCCGGCGTTGGGGGCGCCGACGATGCCGACCGACAGCGACATCTGGTCCTCCTCCCTGACATCGCCGGGTCCCACCTCGTCGTCCTCGTCGGGCGGCTCGAGCGCGGCCTCGAGCAGGGCCAGCGCCACCTCCCGCGACCGCTCCTCCTCCACCGCCTCGACCATCCCACCACCTCCTCCATCCCTCTCCTTCCCGAACAGCGCCTCGTCGGCGCGCGCGCGGAGCGAGGGGTCGAACCGGAGCTTCCGCAGCGCGGAGACCGGGTTACGCGCCTGCGACGCCGGCCCCGATGGCGGCAGCGCGAACTCCGAGCTGTCGAAGTCGGCGTCGGGGGCGGCGGCCGCGGTGGAGTCGGAGTCCGACGAGGAGGCGGAGGAAGAGGAGGCCGAGGCGGTGGAGAGGACGCGGAGAGGCGTCGGGACGGGGCTCAGGGTGAGGTTCCGGAGCGGGCGGAGGGCCGCCGAAGCGGCGCATGGCTGCAGCCGGCCGGCGGCGGCGGAGGCGGAGGCGATGGCGGAGGGTTTAAGGCGGGGGTATTTTGGGGAGAGAAATGCGGGGAGGAAGCGAGGAGGTGTGCCTTGCGGTGTGTGGAAGGGGGAATGTGCTTTTGGGCTTTGTTGTTCGCGTGGTGGGTGAGACTATTGGGCCTTCAGAGATTTGGGCTTGCGTGTGGGCCCAGTTGGTCAGTGGGCTGGCTTGGGCCCGTGAATGATGCTCTCCCTGTGGCTTGCAGGTTTAGGGGGAAAAAAGGGCTAAGGCCTCCTTTTGGGATGGAGAAATTTCGAACGAAATTTAGGAGGAATTGAATTAAATTTTATCAAATTGTTGTGTTAGAAAGGAACACTAAAAAAAGGCACAGATTATTTTAGAGAAGAACTAAATAGAGGTTCTAAGAAGGAGAGAGTAAAGATAGGGGGCGTTCCTTTTTGTGATGAAATGTGGATGGATGATGAATTTGTTTTAGGATAAATTATATATTACTCATGTCCTAAAATATAGCAAATTTTAACCCTTTACACTACTATTAACGAGAGGGGTAAAAAGACTTATTTGTCTCCTTGGGTGAGTGAGGTGTGGAACCGAACTAGTTAGAGTGATAATAAAGCTAAAGGGTAGTTTAGAGTGCGTTTGGTTCGATGAATTTGGTGGGTTGGAATGGGTCCATCCTATTTTTTGGTATGTTTGGTTTGTGGACTAGGTGGGATAGGATGGACCCAATAGGGAATATTCGTGTGATATTCGGGATGGATCGATCCGGCCAAAACAGCCGGACCGCGCCGACCCACTTCTCGTGGGCGCGTGACGCGGTAAGCTTCTCTGCGTCAAAGCGAGCAACAGGGGAAAAAACGGCGAGCAGCATCGAGCGGCGATGGCGCGCGCCCAGGGAGCTCGGCGGAGCTCGGGAGGCCGAAGGCTGTCCGTCGCGGAGGCGTCGCTAGAGCGGCTGGTACCCCGTCGTGCCTGTCATGGAGGACTCAAGGAGTTGATGAAGGACTCAAGGAGGCGGCCGGCGGAGGACGGGAAGGAGGCGCCGGCGAGGCGGACAGTGACTGGGACTTGGGCGGAGAGGGAGAGGAGGCGGGAGGGGAGGAGAGGGGACGGGATAGAGAGCTGGCGAAGGAGCGGGGCCGGGAGGGCGCCGAAGGTGTCGTTGTCGGCGGAGAGGTCGCGGCCGCCGCGCCACGAAGGAATCGAGGCCAGCAAACGCGGCGGCGCCCAGGTGGCGGGCGTGAGCGAGGAGAACAACAATGAGTAAAGCCCAGGGAGCGGCGACGGGCGGGCGCAGGAGCGTCGGACCGTGCACCCCTGGCCGTGGACTGGCCCGTACAGAACGCCCAACAATTCTAGTGGAGTGGCGGTGGACCTCTCCCTCCACCCGCGTCCGGCCGGTGTCGAGTACCGACAGGTAAATGAGACAGGATGCCGGTCCCATACAATTCCCCCGGTCGACGGCCGAAAGGTAACCTTACAGAGGTATCTATATCAGCCATCCTAGCATCATCCTTCCATCCAAACAGGTGGTAGATCATTCCATCCCTTCTATCCCTCCAACAAAAAAACAGGGTTCATTCCATCCTCTAATCAAATAGAAACTGAGACCAACCATCCTAAAAAACAGGAATGGTCTAACTCATCCCACTTTTCGTTCTCAAACCAAATACATTCTAGTGATAAAAATCATATTTTACAAGTCTATATGTTTATTTAGAACAAAATTTAATTTTACTAGTTATAATATTTTAGGGCAAAAGGAGTACAAATCTAACAAATATCTTATAAAACAAATGGTGTAAAATCGTACTCTTGGAAACGGGTTACGAATAATAAATGCCCATGAGCTGGTATCGGTGTCCACCAAATTTTAGGACTTACACTGTGAAAAACCGCGTGAACGCAATTCTCGTTGGAATTGTATCTTTCACTAGATCACACGAATGCAGCGAGGATACTCCTATGTGCGCGTGTGATGGTGTTAGTGTGTTTCACGCTCTCTGTACTCTCCAAACAAGAAGAAAGAAAACACGGCGAAGCATCATGTTCTGTTCTGCAAACCATTGGACGGTGCAGGGCATGCATGGTTGCGTTCTCCTCGTGCTTTCGTTCTCTCCGATTGCCTTTTGATCTCAGCATGGTCCAATTTAATTCCTTTTGCATATATTCTCTTCCAGTTAACAATTCTGCCGGGAGGAACAACGCGCAGATCAAAGAGAATGTTTCTGTTTGCTTCAGCATTGTGCCGTTTAACACAGAGAATCAAATCAAATCAAATCTTCAGTGGCAACAGTTTAAACTATCACATGTCAGGTTTCAATGGTTTCCGGAATAAAATTCAGGCTTCATATGAGCCACAAACAAGCGGCATTTTGTCTGAAACGAACTACAGAGTAGAAATAACAAGTTACAGGTTTGCAGTTTTGAAGGATCAGGGAAAAAAGAGACAAAGCTGGGGTTTATTTGTTTCTTCACTGAACAAACTTCGCAGAGCTCTTGTCATACAAAAAGGATTTACCCTAGCTAACAATCTGTGCATTGCCATTGACTCCAAAAGGAGGTCGTCCTTTTTATACAAAGCTTTGGACTTGAGAGAAAAATCTGTTCAAGGCCACTACCTCGACTACCATTTGATTCTTGTTCACTTCATTTGGTGCATATACTGGTGAAGCACACATTTGCCAAGAATCAGATTTGTCCTGAACTTTTGACTTCTATACTCATGTCAGAGAACTCTAAAATTCGGTCGTATTCAGGCCATCTTTTCCCCCAATTCTGGTTGATGGTGATTCTACAAAAGCCGCTGCAGTAATGCTATGACAACAACAAACCCTGTCAGCTATAAACAAAGCTCAGGGTCCTTTTCAGAGACAATGTGCATAAGTGCAGCTCTTGGTTGCTCTGAACATCTCATGCCCATATGGCAAGCAGAGACATCAGCCCTGCTCCGAGGAAAAGGGCTAGATATGTTGCTAGTTGAAGCTTTGTATTTGTTTGAAGCTTTGGGTTGTTGAAATTCTCAAGAGCTAGAAGATCAACCAGGGACATGTAGATCAAATATCTCCTGCTGCAGCAGAGTTTGAACACTCCCTCGACGACAAGGGCAGTAGAACTTGCTTGCTATGCTGGATGTGATTGCGATCCCCAGTGCAATGCACGAGCATGAGGGAGAAGAAAGTCGCCATGATCATTGTTGCTTTCGCCCTAAAATTTGCCTGCATAAGAAAATGGGATAAAGTATGTCAATTTATTGTATCTCATACAAGGAAACTTTAGTCTGTCCCTTTTCATTTATATGGAAAGTAACTTGTGGTGGATTTTCCCCTAATTGAATGAACTAAAGTAAACTGTTGAAGTTGTGATTCTTCGAGATGTGGTAATATCTGTGTGGAGATTGATCAGCACTGGATAGTGGACACAGTATGTTGATGACAATTGAAAATGATTGAGAATCCTGGACAGTGTTACTTTACAGACCAGTCTCAACCCATTTGTGAAAATGTAGTATTTTAGGTATATGCTAAATCTGAAATACTATTTTAAAAGCATCCGGGAAAACGGAAGGGCCTGTTTGTGTCTCCAGAAAAATTGGCAGTGAGAAGCTAGGAACTGGTTTTAGCTTGTCAGTTAGTGAAGGACTTCTGAACCATGGTGGAATCAATTATTGATGGTCCTACTTCAAGTTTGCTTTCTACAGTATAGGCGTGTAGCTAGTGATAAGTTCTATCATTTGATCTATAAATATCTCTGTCTATGCTCGCACGCTTTTGCTAATGGGGCATACCCTTCTGTTTCTGTCATGAGTCCAGGAACCTTTTACCTGATTTTCACATGTAGATATTTTACCACTTTGCAATGTAACAATATAAGTAAACAAGGGCACAGCTACGGTATCAACCGTTCTATGTCGATTATCTTATACACGTGTAATGTAAGATGTTTATGTAATCATGTTAATCATGGCTGTGAATTATAATTGTGATATACCTGAACAATGCAGCACAAGGCCAATGCTTCAAAGAACTGGTGGAAGCTGAGGGCTCCAACGAGTGGCCTGATAGTCGACGGCCTCAGCGATGCGCCTAACGAAACCCCGATGATCACTGAATGCACCAGGATTCCCAGCTCCAGAACCTACACGGTCACAATTCTTTTGCCAGTTATTCATTGAAGAGTACCAAGGTTGGCTCATTAAGACACTGCAATTTTGCAATGTTGGGTCCAGAATCTGCAAAGTGCGTTCAGTTGTGAGGCTGAGGATAAAAGCGTTATCCCCAAAGTGCACAGTGGGCAGACACCTCACATAGTAGAATACAAAGCATTGATCTTCTTGTCTGCATTTGGATTATCTATGCCTTTAATATCTTATATAAAAGGAGACAAATATTTCTCCATCAAATCAGCTAATTTAAGCAGAACACCACTGTGCCATCTCTCTCTCTATGTTCCTTGTGATTTTTTGCATTAAGGAGAGGGACATTTGAAATGGTTGGTTGCAAATTAAAGCAACCGGTACTACCGTTCATCTTTAAAATATCCCAAATTGGAACTTTTATTTGAACCGCCCAAAATTTTGATTTTTTCCTGTCTTTTGTTTCTGATGCGCAGAAAGAAATTGAGCTTGACGGTTGGTGAGGAGCTCACCTGGGAGACCACCCTGTGCCGGATTGTTTCAGCGACGGAAGCATCCTCCGGCGAAGTGGCGGCAGCCGGCCCGCTGCCGTGGCTGTGGCCGTGGCCGTGTGAGTGCACGTGACCATGCGCGTGGCCGTGCGTGGCGTGCGTGTGGACGTGGACGTGGCCGGCGTGCTCGGCGCCGCCCTCCTCGTCCCCGGCGGCGCGCCCACCGTGAGCGGCGTCGGCGGGGTCGTCGACGGGGCGCGGCTTCTTGAAGTGCGACCGGCGGTAGTACCCGGCGGCGACCGAGTCGACCATCATGGTGGCCATGGCCGCGGCCATGGCGACAAGCCCGGCGTACGGGAACCCTCCCCTCCCACCTCCGCCGCACGGCGACGCCAGCGAGTCGAACGCGGCGGGCAGGATGTGCACCATGCCGGTGGCGAGGATGACCCCGGCCGCGAACGCCTTGACGGCGAAGAACACGTCGCCGTCGGGGCGCAGCGCGGCGAACGACCTGCCCAGCACGGGCACCACCACCCCCGCCGCACCGGCCGCCAGGATGGACGCGATGGCGATGAACTTGAGCCTCAGCGCCCCGCGCGCGTCCTCCCCAGCCGCCGCCGCCGCCGCATTACCGCACTCGCACCCTGCCGCCGCGCCAGGCGGCGCCACGGCCAGCATCAGCACGAGCGGCGACACGGCGCACAGAAGCAGCATGGCTCGCGGCGAGCTGCGTCTCATGGCGTCTCGGCGTGCGTGCAGGTGGCGTGTGGGGGGAGGGGGAGGGAGGCGGCGCGGGGTGCGCGGGCGCGCGGGCGTTTTATAGGTGGGTGGTGGTGGGCGCGCGCGCCACCGCGCGTGTGCCATCGTGTGCACATCTTCCTCCTACTTTGCCTCCTCCGCTGCAGCTTCGCCGCTTTAACTCGGCTTCAGTTTGAGGATCTTCTGCGGCTAGGGTGGAACTGGACGGCTGGCGGTGGCTGATCTCAGCCGTGGGATGCTGGCTTGGCCGTTGGATCGAGTGACAGTGGAACGTTCAGCTCCAGCGCAGGGTTTACAAAACCACCGAAAACCGCTCCCCAACTCCGGCGTTTGAATTAGTTTTAAAAAAAATTAGTTTGAATTTAGACATTTTCAAGCGGTTCTAAATACTGATGGGCTCGATAATGCAAAGCATGCTATAGTATTGTCACCAAGAGTATGAAGTTTTACTAGTGATTATTGAGTTGTATTTCTCATCTAGTCTAAAAAAACAATCATTGTTACATTATATACAGATTATATGTATCGATTGGTTTAATGAAAAATATAAGCTAAAAAGAATGGATAATTCACTTATACTATCTCTATCCAAAAAAAACTCTAATTTTAGCTAGGTACCTAGTAAGTGCATGTCATGCGTATATAAAAAATAGTCTTTTTGAAATGGAGGTGGTACCAGCCTCAATGTATATAATGTTGTGCCGTAAAATCCATTAGAAAATTGAATATAAAATAGTCTTTAGAACGGGGCAGTACTAGCCTAAATTTATAAGTGGGGAAACATTGTGTTTGATGCCCATAGGTCAGACTCCCAAAAGAAAATTGAGAGCTTTTAAATGAACAAAATTGAGACTTATAATTTGATCTAGTATAAACTTTTAATCCAGGAACATCAAGTCTTAATTAAAGTTTGAAGATTTCACCAAAACAATCTCTTAAATGTTTGGCCGTGAAACACCAATCAGCTCTTCATGGTTCTGATGTCGATAATTGAGACACAACAGGCGGGATCATTGTTTATGAGGTGAAATAGTCACTAGCAAGAAAGACGAAAGGAGTATGTATCATCTTCGCAACTATTATAGGGACATAGCGAAGAGCTAGATGGAAACACAAAAGATGCGAAATTTGAAAGAGAACCCTATGTTTTTGCACGTTTGTGTTTGGTTGTTTCTATGGTGAAATGTTAGTATCTGCTCAATAGCCGGCATTTTCATATAACAGAAAAAGACACAGTAATTTATGGTTAATAATATGACACTACGATCACGGTAACCATACCAATGTCGATCAAATGTAGCCAAAATCAAAATGCCGATCGAATGATGCCAAAAACAAGATGCCGACCAAAATAAAACCGAAAACAAGAGTAACTCATAGATACCTTTCCAGTCACAAGGAAAACACAGGGATACCTGAAAAAGAGAAACAAAAGATCAACTGAAAATGCAAGGCACCAAAGTCTAATGAAAAAGATTTTCTTGGTTTACCAGACGTTTACTCGCCGGTTGGGAATGGCCGTTGCTGGCTATAGTAGTCCACTGCTCTTACGCAATTATCACGAGGATATACAGGGAGTAGATCAGATTTATTAATTAAACGTTTAATTTTTTATATTTCGTTAAATAATAACATTGACAGTTAGTTAAAACTTTAAAATTTATGACGGATAAACAAATTCCAAGTTATACTTTTAATTTGTTGTATTTATTATTATCGATTAAGCACAACTTTAATTATAAATTTATGTAACTATTTATATATTGGTCTTTAATAAAAAAGATCGATTAATAGATTTATAAAGTTTGATCAATAAACAATCCAAAATAGACTAGCGGTGACATGTCGTCCCCTTTATCCGGCTCGGCTAGAGCTCTGCTACTAGGGTGTTGACACCATGTTCCATCCTCTCCAGCACAATGTGGTAATGGGGCTGTGGCTGACGCGTCGGCCCACGTGTTCGCTTCGGCTGCTTTTCTGCTGCTGCGGCCACCTGTGTGAATTAGTGAGAGTTTGGTAGGTACACGTGACGTGGCAGCTTGGCTGCTGGGGTCTCTGGGTTTTTTTTTGGGGTTTTTTGGCTACTGATGCCACAGACAAGGGAGCATGGCATGTTTGGTCTAGCTTTAGGTTTAGTTGGTCAATGATGTGTTTATATCTATACAAGTTGATGAATTTTACGTGAATATTTGATTTTGGGGGTGTAGGGCTTGTTTGAGTCAATTCTGAATTTTAGAATTGCTTTAGAGGTTATTTTATCCTTTTTTTTACTTAATCTCAACTTTTGGACCACTATAGTTAAAATGTGAACCTCTTTTCTCAAAATTATTTATTTCCCATTGGTTACATGCCTTCGTCTTACAACCCACAGGAGAAAAACCCTTCCAAGCTTTACTTAATTTACGTTTTATGTGAACGGTCTGTGTAGCTAATGATTATAAGGCGTATGCTATTGTAAATGAAAAAAACACCTTTATTGCAAGGATGTATAATTATGAAATTATGCGTGTACGTAGCACACGTAACTTTATTCATCAGAGTTTAGATAGCCTCTAGGTTTATATATACGTAACGCATGCGTGCTTTTGAGAAAATTTTTATTTCTACGAGTTTATCCCCCGTGACACCAACGCACTGTGCATGCGTGTCGTGTATATATACAAGTGGTGATACAGGAAGATGCACGCCTTATATATAAATAAAATGACCATTAATTCGTGCAACCATTTTTATTCCAATATTGACTGATAATAGAGAAATATAAACAAGACGGCGTTGGACTTTGCTTGCATCATTAGTCCTTGGCTGAGTAAACAGCTAGCTCTATTAGCTGACATGGTTTGTTCTCGCCGAAGAGGCTAATTTTAGCTAATTAATGAGCCGTTGTTTTTGGACTAAAAATAATTGCTGTGGCACTATATATATATGTATGCACAGTCGTCCTCCGACTTGTTTGGAAGTTGGGATACTATACTTATAAATAAATCTGATTTAACTTATCTATAGTGAAATATGCTTGGGCGGACAATTTCAAGACTTTTTGTTTGTATTCTCGTGGTATAGTTTTCAATCCATACGTATTGTGCTATACTACTAGTTGTGCTTAACTAAAAAGATATTCTCTCAACTTGTTTGGATCAAATGGCAACCATCCGAAATAGAATATGCACAAAGGTATTATGACGACATCCGACAAAGTTTTCACTACTTTTCCCCTAGCTAGCTTGCTGATTGAATGGGCACAACACGCTTTCGAGAATTTCAAGTTACCAATGGTAAAATTTCTTAGGTTAATAATAATCAATCAAGATAAAGGTATAATAGAAAATTATATGGAACATTTGTAGAGGGAATTAAATTAAAAAAAAAGGAAGAGAAGTAAACTTGCATAACATACATTAAACGAGGTGAGGTTACCTAAATACACTATTTATATAATTCTACTCGCTAAGGCATAAATACCCACAATAATATCCATTTAAAACTCCATATATCCTCCTCCTTTTAAAATTTCTATACCAAATGAATTCTCCCAAAAATGCATGCTAACTAGTATCAGTTCCAAATTCCCTCTCTTGAGAATTCTCAAACTGAAATTTCACTGACCAAACCAGTCCAAATGACTAACAATTTCCATGCGAAATCCCTTATCCTTACAACTTACAAAGCAAACGAAATATCCGTGGCACCGACGTTTGATGCTTTCAATCAACATGCCGAGATATATATATGATCGGGTTTGTGTGGTGAGAATGCTCAAGAAGCTATCAATCATCACAGTGCTGAATTGTCCACGTTTATGTCCTTTTCCAATTGGGTTTGGTACTTTGGCCACATCACAATTTTGCAAACAGGACATATATGCTGCTCTTCCGTAAGCTTGTCACTACACGCGCAAAAAGGAAGCTGTGAATGAGAGACACGGGCAGGCACAAATTAGGAGGGAATTAACACACATGTAAAAAAAGTTTATGAGATTAACTGAATTCTAGATGCTAATTAAGTTATATGGATATTTTCACTTGCTGTACTAATAAATATAATTCTTAAAATATAAGTGAATCATATGTCTTTTGTTTTCCGTGTTAGATCACGTGTGATATATATATATATATATATATATATATATATATATATATATATATTATATATATATATATATATATATATATATATATATATATGATGAATAATTAGCAAAAGTAAGTATTGTTTGGACTAATGTGGATCAAATTGGAAAGAAGTTATTTCCGAAATATGTTTTTTTTTGGTCTTTGATACACAAATGAAACTAGGAGGTGATCATGGTGAGTGACGAGGGACCGAAACTAGGATAGGATTTCCGAAGTTAGAATCGGTCGAGAGATGTCACTGGATGGTCATGTTCTAACTTGGTCGCATGAAGATGATAGAGAACGTAGAGCAGGAAAGTTCTATATTAATTAGATCTGTGGTGTTTAGACATGATGATGTTGGGCCGACTAGTAGACTAGTGATGTACTTTGTAATAGATTATGGGCTTAAGAGCTCATATTGGTTAATTGGGCCAATGTGGGATATAGTCATGTGTTATTGGGTTGTCTCTACTTTATTGTATAAAAGGCAGAAGGAGAGAAAGAGAGAGGTGACGGGAGAACACAAGAGAAAAATATCATTCTTTTTAGGGTTTGAGAGAACAAGGGTTGAGAGAGATTGGGTGTTTTTTTAGGCACTTTTGAAACATGATTTGAAACCATCCACAATTCCATTTTTCAATTCGGATTTCGCGTATGGTGAGTTTTAGAAGATTTTTCTCTAATCTTATACTACTTTCAGATTTTGATCTAACCGTTGGATTTGAGTGCGGTTTTTTGTGTTGGATTTGCAATGAAGTCTAGTTTCTACCTACCAAATTTGGCTTATATCCATTGGCTAGTTTTTAATTAATCTCGGCTTTAGTGTACGCCTATTATGTTTTGTTCAGATTTAAATTTGCTTAGATCCCGTTAATTTCATTTGCTAGTTTTCGTATTTCTTGGCCAAAATTGAACCTACGATATGTCTAGAACTTATGTTTCAAGTTGCATATTAAACGGATTTAAATTGGTGGAGTTCTAACGATTTTCATTAAAAGGACATGTATTGTTTTACTGTTTGGTACTGTAGCACGATATTGTTCTGCACTAACCATAAATTAAAAGTTCTATTTTGTATCTTTTGTATACGAGGGTGATTGGTTTGATGTTCTAGTGATATTAGAATAATTTAATATTATTTGTTATTATTTCTACTGCGTGTTTTGCTTTTTTTATTAGAGAAAAAATCACCTTCCTCTGATTAATGCCATCCTGATCCTATATAGGATATTCAGTTAGTCTATACTCTTTCTGTCTTAATGTCTTAAAATATAAAGTGATAATTCTTGATAAGATCACCGACATCAAATTAAACATGCATACAACCTTATATATGCTCCATCCTTGAATGCAGCTTTCGTTCATAGCCAGTGAACAAGGATCCCACTTGAACTCGATGGATGCATGATATATACTAACTATTTCCTCCATTTTAAAATATTGCTATATTTAGATTTTATGTTTGTGCTAAATATAACTCACAAGAACATGTAAAAGGTGAATTTTGGCACAAAACTTTCTATTCTACCTCTAGTGGTATATATAATTCCAATGAGAGTGTATCCACACCCTACCTACTATAATGAGAATACTTTTAATCTTGTACCATAAATTTTAATCCCTCTAAAAAGCTATTAGGTAGCTATATATATATTTTTTTGAATAAAGTAGCTATATATTTTAGTATAGATGAAGTAGTATATATATAATCTAGTGATGATTAATTCAATCAAGGATTCTGCTTCCACATCAGTTCAGATAGCATTAAAGTGTATCCTTGGAGCGTGTTAGCCATCCATTTTATTTCCCATGCATCATATGAATTAATTGAAGTGATGAAGATTTTGCGCACTCCAGATTTGCCACACCGCCCACAGGTAGTCGTTGATCGAACTTTTTGCATTAGCATGGGCTCTGATTTTTGCCGTGTTTTTTTAGCATTATAAAGGTGAAATGGACATGACCGAAATACTGCTGGAAAACAGCAACCTTACCTTTCCCTTTTGTTCTGTGATGAAGTCTGCAGCTACAACGATATATCAGAAGACAAAATCTTCAGATATTAGTAGTATCTTTATATGATTAACCCCTGACAAAGATGGCACCTAGCTGCATGCAGCATGGCATGTGTTCCAACGGATCAGACGGTGGTTTCAGCAGTTTATTTTGGTTTTTTTGAGTGGTTTCATTTTTTGGTAGGGTGTTTTTTAAAAGTGGTTTGGTCTTTTGGATGGGTGGTCTTTTAGGAAGGTTTTTTTTACCTCAGAAAGCATGATAGTTGAAGGAGGAGAAGAACAACTCTACTTTTATACTAGTAAAGATATACAGGTGTGAAGTTTCATTAATTATTAGAGGCGTAATTAAAAGGATGGATCATGTTCATGGTCCTGAACTTCTACAAGTGAACAGGCTAGGCGGTTGGCAATGATTTTCTCTATTTCCTCTCTTGACTCTTGAGGTCATCTTCAAAGGTAGAGCATGATATAAGTTCTTAGTTTATTTAAGAGACTATTTTTTTACAACAGTTGAAACGACGAAAGCTCTAATCATTAATGCATTAAAATAATTTTTTATTAACTTTCTTTCCTTTTCCCTATCTCTATACAATAAAATTTCTTTTTATAAATGCTAAGAGTCGATGTCAAACTGATGTTAAGCGTAACATGATGTTTCTCTCTTATTTTCTCTCTCTCTTTCATGTTAGCAAATTTACCTTGTTGATAATTTAAGAGTCTGCTATTAATTGCTGTTGTATATGCCCCTGAGATAGGCAAAGGAAGATATTTCAAGATTGGCCGCAATGCATTCATACTATAAATAGTGATTCGCTATTGGCATTAATTAATTACGCGTGTGTGCCACTGAAATTATTGATCGTTATTACATCCGTGTAAACACTACTCGTCTGGTGCAGGGATCCGATTATTCCATTGATCAATGAAATCTTACATTACCTTTAAGAAAGCACAAATCAGTTTGATCAGCAGGAGTATTTATCTGCAAGCAGTACATCACGTTACGATAAAATTATTGGTCGGGATCGGGATGTTTTCGTTGATCAATGAAATTTTACATTATCTTTAAGAAAAACACAACTCAATCAATTTATTCAGCAATATTTATCTGCAAAAGGTAAGTCGCCTTACCATATCTGTCTCTTGTCTATGAAGAGGACAGATATATATACAGAGAGACTGGAACTGCTATAGATGCAGGCATCTATGATGATATCTATGATAGGTCAATCTGATCCGTTTAATATGACTTATCACTAATGAATCAACAAACAACTTGTTTGAGATATAGCTACCGGAAATGACTTATCACAAATATAAGATCATCTGTGACGGGTCGTAGTTATAACCCGTACAGATAATCTACGACAAGTCATAATCAAGACCCGTTAAAGATGACACATCATCTATAACGGATATAGTGGAATAAATCGTCACAAGCGAGAGTACTTATGTGTGACGGATTGTAACTATCACCCATCATAAATAACGTTATTTATGCTGGGTGGTAGTTACGACCCGTCACAGATGAGTGAAAATTTAAAATTTTCAAACGACCCTAGATGAAGACTACGCTATATTAAGTTGAGATCTACAACTTTATAATTGACATTATTTTCATTTAAGGTCATTTATATGGCCGCTGCATTATAAGTGACAAGATCTGTTTTGAAAATTGAAATTTTGAATCTTTCGAACCACCTCGGATGGAAACATGCCCTGTATCAAAAATATAGAACTCAACGAGATCTACAACTTTATAATTGACAATATTTTCATTTAAGATCGTTTACATGCCTGAATATGTATTATAAGATGATATCTATTTTCAAAAACAAAAATTTGAATTCTTTAAACGACCTCGGATGGAGATATTCCCTATATAAAAGTTATAGAACATGAAAAAATTTCCATTTAAAATCAATTAGAGTGTCAAATACATAGTACATTATTCGATAAAAATATTTAAAAGAATAACATCGAAAGAGTAGTTAATATAGGCTTTTTAGCTGAGTTGGTAAATATACATCTTGTGAAGAAAGAAGACTCGGGGTTCGAATCCTACCTACTGGCAATGGGTGGTAAGTTACTACTTGTAAGAGAACACATGGAGAACACCCATCACATAAGATCTTCTTAGTGACCACTCATCAGTAACCGATCACTTATCCGTTACAGCTATGGGTTATGACCCGTCGTACTTGTAGTGTGGGGAGGCAGGCGACACAGTGAGAAGGCATTCCCAATCGGTAGTCAGTCACTGGAATCTCAAAGACTATGCATATGCATGAGATCAATGCCCCTGCCCTAGGGCTCTAGCTCCAAAATTAAACCTCAGAAGCACGCACCCACCAGTTGACGCCGACGGCAGTGGGGCCATATATCATACACATCACCATTAGGTTACCCCCAAATAGGATTTTATGGTTTCATTCTTATTAATTAGTATTGTTAAATAAGATTTTCTGATGATATGATGTTAAATTTAAAAAAAAAGAGTGAACCAGTTTTATGTAGATGAAATCATCTGTACACGGATACTAACTCTAGATGAGTTGTAAAATTAAATGCTATTTAGAGTGTATGAAATCACACCATAAAATTATATATTAGGGAGATAATTTTAAACACTATTTTATTTTCTTATTACTTATGTGCCTATTTTAAAAATATCAATATAAAACCCCTATTAAGATTAAAAATATCAATATAAAACCCCTATTAAGATTAGTCAGTAGTCGAGATGTCGATGTCAAGGAGGCGGCTAATTAATTAAGCCCATGCCTAGCTAACTGCCCAGCTTGATCCAGGCATGAGGCTGTAGTGCCAGCAGCAAGAAATGAACCGATCGGCTGCAACTCAAGGAGCGTAGGAGGCGGATAAGGGTTCACTCGGTTCGTGGACGATAAATAGAATATGGTTACCTATACATATTTATAGAAATAAGACTATCTAAGTTAGATATTTGGTTGCATAAATAAGATGAGTCAATTTTTTATTTGGTTGGATAGATGAGGATAGATAAAACAACCATAGTTAACTATTAATTAAAAATAAGAGTCGACGACCATGCATAATACTATGAGCTAGCTAGCAGCTGCCTCTCCATGCGCTCCGAGGAACTGAATCTCCATTCATCCGGCTGCTTGCCCATGCAAACGACGTACGTGAAAACAGACATACTAGCAATGAGTCATAGGGATCACATGCAGGGGTATCAAAAGGGTCACATTGGGGGTCGGCTAACGTATGGTATGGCCCAGCTAATTGATGGCATGCATGCTTCGTCTTGTGACGTGTTTGTGGGTTTATGCTTATTTATTTTTTTTTCATAAGTATGTTTTTCGAACTGTTAAACGATATATTTTTTAAAAAAATTTATATAAAAATATTAAAAAATTAAATAGATCTATTTCTTAAGTTTTTAATAGTTAATATTTAATCATGTGCTAATGATATTTCTTGTTTTACGTGTGGCTTATAAGTCACATGTATAAGTAGTCTTCCCCAACGCGGCCTAAGGATAAAAGATAAATCTACATTTGGTTCTCAACTATATATGGTATTGGTTTGATTTTGGTCTCTAGACTATGAAACCATTTACTATTAATCCAACAACTATCAAAACCATTCATATTTCATCCTCATTTTTTAAAAGTTTTTTTATGACGTGGCAGCTACATTAAGAGTGATGTTATAAAACTATCACTAGTAATATTACATAAATTGTACATTTCATAAGTGTCAAAATCCAAATTCACAGTTAGCTTTTACAAATCTAGCTTCTAAAAATCACAATCCAGAAACAAGAGAGTGATAATCAAAATAAAAGAGAAACATGGGTCTTTTTTTGGCATTTTTATTGAAAAAACAACTAAAGAAACTTCTCATATAATTAATTTTAAGAAAGAAAAACTAAAATTTTAAAGAATTAATACTTGCTCTTGTAAAAAATATTTAAAGTTTAGGACAAAATTTGGTCAAAGTTTCAAATTCCGACCATCATAATCTGTCAAATGCTTAGTTTAAAAACAAAAGAAACCATATATGTAGATTTGCCTCGAAACGCACTATCATAATATCATAAATTTATTATATTTTATAAACTTGCACTAATGTAAATTAAAATCACTAAGCCATCTGCAGTTTTTACCAATGGTCAAATTCATTTGCAACCGTGCTCACATAAGAAATTAAGATGGTGTCCAACTATATTATTGGTAAATAGATCACCAACAGTGATTTCGCACTTGACCACGACATCCCTGACAGCACTGTCATATGCGCTAGTTAATGCCCTTCCAATCAACGTAAATTTATTTTATTTGCTGATAATATATTTCTAATGAAAATAATGGATATCTTCATATTAGTCCAAAGTTTTGTTGCACACCCGGCTAAATACACACTGGTGTATAAAAATAGTGGCAATATATATCTTCATATTAGTTTGGTAAAATAATGGCAATACAAAAGAAACTAATAAATTGTACACATGTGTAGAAAAAAAACAGGGAGAGACCAATCGTAAATGCTCAATCAGAGGCGCTAGCTGCAGCTTTTGCGGTAATTATCAAAAAAAATGCTACAGGATCATCCATCTTTGGAGTTCTTCGTATAATCTTTACCCTAATGAACTGCACGTACTATTTATAGCCTGGATGAAACCCTCATAGCACAACCTAGCTCTCGCGGAGCACTTGATTTTCCTATCTTCTTTCTCTTCTCACAGGTTTCAACCGAGATTCCTGCTGCGTCTGCGTCTTGCCTGCCTGCCTAGCTAGTGACGATGTCCATCGGTGGGGTAGCAGAGAGAGTCCAGCGAATGATCGCAAGTAGACACGGCACGCATGCATGCACATGCACACCTGTACATACACAGTAAAAAAATAAAAAATAAAATATTGAAAAATAAGATATTAAAAAATAGTAAACTTTATATCACTAATTTGAAACTTTCATCTCTAATTTTAAAACTTTCGGTTCAATTTTCGAAACTTGCACATACACGGTAAAAATAAAAAATAAATTTTTTTTAAAAAATAAGATATTAAAAAAATAAGAAAACTTTATACCACTAATTTAAAACTTTCATATCTAATTTTAAAACTTTTAGTTCAATTTTTGAAACTTTCAACTCAAATTTAAAAACTATCAACTAAGAATTTTAAAAAAATTACTCAAAATTTAAAATTTTCAACCCAAAATTTTAAACTTTGAATTAGATTTTTGAAACTTTCAACTAAAACCTAAAAACTTTTAACTCTGCTTATTTATGTATTATTTTATAATTAAAAATTATTAAGTACTAATGATGATGATTAGAGAAATAATTAGTGTTTAATAGTGTACTGTCGTATGAAGGCTGTACGGCCGCGCGCGCCCGCCAGCCACGCCCGGTTTCAACATGAAGAGAAGGCAAATTAGAAGATTAGGCGATAACCAGCGATGGATCTGCCGCCATGGCGTCTACTCCAAGACTGCACGGACTGCTGCTACGTCGCTGCCGCCGGTATCGATGACATCACATGGAGAACTTGGGATTTCAATTCCAATCAATTTTGTTGAGAATTGAGAGTAGTGAATGAACTCTTTTATTTCTTGTGTAGATGATTACACTGAAGTGAGTACATATTTATACTATGTGAACAGATGTCTGTTGGGAAGAGATGTCTCTTCAGGAGAGGATATGTCCCTCCATATGACAGTTAACAGGGAATTGATCACATGCTAAATGTGTTGTAACACTCCCCCTTGATCAATTGCCATTTGGTAATCATCTTTGAGTCATTACTTAGAAAAACTCCTCGAAAAACCTTGTGGGAAAAATTTGAGGAGAAACTATTCTATAGATATGTCATTAAAACTCCTTTAAAACCCAGTGGGAAAATAAGGAGAAAATGATATGACATATATGTGAAATCTCTCTGAGAAAACCTTATAGAAGGAAAAACTCATGGAGAATGATTATAATCATAGGGTCATAATCTAGCATAACTTCTCTAAAACCATATAGAAAAATATGAGAAATTAATATATATCATTGATATCTCCTCAAAAACCCCTATGGAAAAAATAGAGATATGATATATATATTTATTTATTTATTTACGTTGTTATATTGCCTCATTAAAAACCTCTGTTAAAGAGGGAAAAAGAGTACAATATATGATTTGGACAGGTTTAGTCTAGGAGATTTACTCCCCCTGACTCTTGCAAATTACGGAGTCGTCGCATACCAATTCCTTTAATACATTTCTGAAAAGAGGAAGTTGGTAAGGACTTAGTAAACAAATCTGCGAGATTATCGCAGGATTTAGTTTGCAAGATACTAATTTCCCCATTTTCTTGTAATTAATGTGGGAAGAATAGTTTTGGAGCAATATGCTTGGTGATATTGCTCTTTATGTAACCTGTCTGCATTTGAACAACGCAAGTAGCATTATCTTTGTAGATAATGGTAGATGATTCAAATGGAATCAATATTACATGACTATTGCATGTGATTAATCACTCGACGAAGTCATTCATATGAATTTGAAACTTCAGAATGACGAGTGGAAGTAACCAACGGAGTCTATTTTGATGACTCTTATGAGGAAACTATACCACCATGAAATCAGAACATAATCTGCCATTCTGGGGATTAGTTGGCTAGTTTGTATATATCCCATTATGGTCTTAGCTTGATTTATCAGATGATCAATCAAGATATTTTGTGCCACAAAGATATCTATGGATATCCTAACTCCCACCTAATGGTGTTATTGGAGTTGCGCTATTTTAAGCTAGCAAGGTATCTGCAAATGCAATTTCAGGCCTGTTGCAATATGCAGGATACATTAACGCTTTAATGGCACTAGAGTATATCATCCCTGGGTCTAAATGGATATTGATCCATTTTTAGGGATTGAATGACCACAAGTGTTTATGGATATGATTGTCCAATATCATCTAGATACTGGTTGACAATATCAATAGGATATTGATGGACTGATTTATATGCTTAAGTTATAGACTCAAGCATAATTTGGTGTTAACCAAATATTTCATCTCAGAATCTGTCTTAAAGGTCAATTTCTCAAGTGAGAAAATTGTTCCTAAGATGATTGCTTACTTGTTTTGTGTGTTCTGATGATGTTAAAATCATCCATATGTGCTGAGATGATAAGAAATCTAAATGTAGATTTCTTTATGAACACACATAGGCAATCATTATGATTGGAGTTATCTTCTATAGAAGGAACTCACATAGTCAGTTGTACCACAATCAACTTGACTGTTCAAGTCATAGGATGACTTGAGTTATACACAATATATATTGCGATTTTGTATTCTGATTCAGAATATCAAGTTCATTGGGAGCTTGGTTATCTGAATCTGTCAAATTCATTTGATCTGCCAATAGATATGGGAACGTGATTTCCACACATACCAATGGTATGTTATGCTTGGTCTCTGCGTGAAACCATGTGCTACAAGCTCTCACGATATCACCACTTCGCTTCCATAAGGAAGACATAAGAAGAATGTATTACTATGGTAATACTTTCCATTGTTGAGTGAGAGCAATTCTCCTTAATTGCCACCTTTGATTTGACCCAATTTGAGTGTTTTGACACTCTGCCTAGGACTTTTGGTCTGGATCCAGTTGAAAGGTGTAAGGCAACTTTGAGGAGTATATGTCGACAATTTGTAGTCTTTGTATGATTGATTCAATGGAACCAATATAGCTTGTGGAAATATCAACCCTTTTGAACTCCATGTTATTTCCCAAAAAACAGAGTTAGGGCGTTCCTATGACCCAACACCTGAAATTTGTGCACAATTTTTGCTGGGCTTTTGGATGATAAACATCCATAGGCATTGGATAGTAAATATCCATATGGTGTCAATCAACTTGATGTTGATTTGCATTTACTGATTGGAGAAATGATATTACTTTATGTCCATGGAAGCTTTCAAAAAGCTGTATCCCTTATGACCATACTTCTCCCCCTCTTATTTTTCATTTTTGAGAGTTGAGTGGTTTTGTTTAGGTACCTTCCACTCTTTCTGGTGCGGGATTTTGTGACACCTTTATAATAAGTAAATGCTTTTAGCAGAATATTTGTAATATGTTGCAAATATAAGATGTTCTGAACTATTTGGTTCAGATTCTTTGGTACGTGGATATGAGGATGGAATGTTAATATTTTGACATTCTCTTTTTAATTCCTGGCATTCTTTATGTGGTATGTATCTCCCCCTAATGCCTGGAATTGTCCTCAATTTGAATAGCATACGGACTGTTTATTAATCCCCTGTGGAAAGACCTGAGGTATTTATGATAGACGGATAATGATACCTTATGTTGGTCTCCACTGCCCAATGATGTATGCTATGGTGGTGATATCGGTATGTCCAAAACGTTACCGATTCGCAGATGAGAAATTTTTGGCTGAGGCCAAATTTCCACGTACAAACTGCAATGGAGGAGGTTATATGATTGCAGTGTAATGAATTTGAAATGATGCGGTGTGTAAGGCCGCATGTCACCAACTAGAGGTTGGTTAATTGCAATTTCGTAATGGCCTTGTCTTGAGCTTCATTCTCTTGATGAGAGATCATGGTAATCCATTTTGTGTATAAACAAATGGATCGGAGTGCTGAACGTATTAGCCATACAATCGTCATTGAAAGCAAAAATCCAGCAGTGTTGTCCATTCGAATTGATTGAATTCGATGTTCAGGATACTATGCTCATAATTTAATAATTTGAGCAACTAATTTGAGAAATACATGGTTTTGTGTGAATAAAATCCACACATGGGACCATCGTGTAGATGTGTCGATTATAACCATGAAGTACCCGAACAGTTTATACAATGAATGTATGGAGCCACATCGATATCTTGAATGTGTTCAAGAAATTTTGAGTAGCTCAGCTCTAATTTTGAGGTAAGAGGGTCCTCAAAATTAATTTCCCTCTTCGAAGATTGTGGGAAAATCTGACCATTAGCGTTGCTGATATTTTTCCATATCATCCCTAGGGTGGGATGGTCAAGGCGATTATACCAAGTTTGGAATGTGTAAACATTCTGGAAAATTATCGTGTACGCAATATGTTGTATGGTTTCATGTAGTACAATCCAGAGGATAAAGATGGAATTTTCAAGCACTTGTTTGCCATATCCGTTGTTTTTGTCAAGAGGAGATATTCCTCTTTATTGTCATCTTGGATTTCGATATGGAAACCATTTTGACGGATATCTCTATAACTTAATAGGGTACGAGTGGAATATGGATACAGTAATGCATCCTCTATTGTCAATTGAGTACCCATCGGGAGCGTGATAGAGGCACGACCAGAGCCAACTATCGTTGCATCGCATTTAGCGATTGTTAAAATACTTCCTTGTCTATTTGTAAGAATCAGGAAATATTTTGTGTCCCAAAGTATAGAGTTTGTGGTTCCACTGTCCACAAGGCATAATTCCTTCTCCATTGGATTGGATCCCGTAAATCTATATATAGAAAGAATTTGATATGAAATTCTTGTCAGATATATAGACTATGTACAAACATTTATTCAATACTGAATATGTTCGCTACATTTATTATAGCATACTTGCATACAATATAGATGACAACTTAGTATTATTACAACACATACTTAGGACATAATTAACATATTATCTATGTTATATGGAGACTATATAAGGTCTTCAAGCAAATCTTGTGAAGCAAACTCCACAATCATGTCGTCAGTGGTCATGGGTTCACCCTGCTGAGGAGGGGCCTCAGTGCTCCTGAGTTCCTCTAGAAACTTCTGAGAACAGCTTGCTCCACCAGTGTTGTCGGTTTGGAGGTTGAAGTGTGATTCAATCCTCTCATTTTGAGCAGCCTTGCCTTTGGCCACAGATTGAAGGTACAAGTTGATAAGATGCCTGGGGGTACGACATTTGTTAGTTGTATGGCTGTGACAGCCACACTTCTGACAAATATCAGAGTTCTTGAAATTGCCATTCCTCTTTTGGAATCCACGAGATCTTTGCTTCCTGTTGCGTTTGCGTTTACCCCTGAAGTTCTTTGGATGGTTTCTATTACCATCGAACTTCGGTTTATTCTGATCATGTATATTCGTATGTACTTCAGGCAAGGGTGCCGCCCCAACAGGGCGTTGCTGATTATTCCTTAACAGGAGTTCATCATGCTTTTCAGCCTGAGTTATTACGTGAATCAGATCAGAATAAGTTTGGTAATTTGCAGCACGCCATTGGTGCTGTAAGACCTGGTCTGCGGGGAGCATGGTAGAGAGTGTCTTCTCTATCTTCTCCGCATCAGTGGGTTCTTTTTCGCAAAACCGCAATTTTGAGCAAATGTTATGAAGGGCATGATTGTATTCTCCGACTGTTTTGAAATCTTGTAGCTGGAGATGTGCCCATTCATAGTTAGCCTCTGGAAGTATCACAGCTTTCTGCTGTTCATACCTATTCTTGAGGGCTAACCATAGGTTTCGTGGATTATCCTCGTAGAGATACTCCGCCTTTAAATCTGGATGTATGTGACTTCTTATAATATATAAGACAGTATACATCACATTAGCAGCAATATTAGGCGGATCCTCTCCTTCAGGAGGATCAAGTATCACTACCAACATGCTTCGAGTGGCTAGGTTGACCTTGACATCCATTGCCCATGTAGGGTAGTTGTGGCCATCAAGAGCGAGAATCTCAAACTCTTTGGCGGCCATTTTAGTCCTATGTAAGACATACCATGAATTGATTAATTTACATGGGGTAAATTAATTTTGTATGGTAATTGTTGTAATAATATGCAAATATCTGAATACACGATGTGTCTTGCATCCATAATAGCATAGACCTCAAGTATGGAATATAACCCTATGGACGAGGTAACTCGTTGCTAATGGCATAGTCTACAAAATTTGTAGTAGATGCCTTTAGTCTCCATAGTTTTGAGTTATATTCATGTTTATCGAAAATCATGTCTTGGTGGTAAACACCAATTTTGAACGAGTTGCCTCGTTTAATTTGGGCATAATCTACAAAAATTGTAGTAGATGCCAAAGGGCATAATCTACAAAATGTTGTAGTAGATGCCTGGAAAGCATAGTCTACAAGTGTAGTAGATACCGTTGACATAATCTATAAATTGTTGTAGTAGATGTCGGTGGTATAATCTACAAATATTTTGTAGTAGTTGCCATTGCCATGATTTTCAATAAATAGAGGAATTTCTATTGATATTGTGCATATGAATTCCAATGGAATTAAGTAAAATAACTTAATTAATGGGAATTCGAAATTTAAATTTGCAAAATTTGAATATTTGCAAAATTTAAATATGGTCGATAATTAAATTGCGAGTAAATAAATTGACTGCAATAAAATAATAGTCTCAAAGATGTAAAATGTTATTGGGAATGTCCATGGACATCCACTTTGAACATTTTACGTAAAATCCAGTATTTATAGGGTCTGGATTGTAATTATAACAATACTGTTGTTATAATTTGTAATAAGTATAGAAACTTATACTTAAAACAAAAAGGGTATTTTGCAGTTTTATTTAACCATAGGGCCTAAACTGCAAAATGTCCACAACATGGGCCTGGGCCTTGCCGGCCTTTCGGCCTGTCAGTGGGCACGCGTGGGAGGGAATTTTTTGATTTTTATGTTTATTTATTAAAAGATTTGCAAAAATAGATTTTTTTTTGAAAAAATTGCAAAAATAGACTCCCGCCGCCCTCTGGCTCCCAGAGGGCGATTTTATGACGTGGCTGACGGCCGTTGGCCCCCCGCCGACGGCCGTCAGCCATTTTGCAGGCGGGCCCCCGGCCTCCCAAAAACCGCCCTCCCAGAGGGCGGCAAGGGGGCCGCCTGCAAAATGCGCCCGGGGCCGGCCATTTTACAGGCGGCCCCCTTGCCGCCCTCTGGGTGGGCGGTTTTTGGCTTGTCGCCCAACTAGAGGGCGGTATTTAGCGTTAATGTCCGAACCCTATCCGGACAGTCCGGACCAACATGCCGAAAAAAAAAGAAAAAAATTGATTTAGAAAAATTAATTTTCGAAATCAATTTTTATGTGAGTACCGGCTGCCGTCACTATTTCCTAGGCGCATACTGTTGCCGCTTCCTGGCCGCGCCGTCCTCACACAGTAGTTGCATCGCTAGTTGGATATCAATAGGCTTGTTTGATAGTTAATGTGTGTTCGGTTGTCACCGCTCGGAATGTACTTTGGTCGTGAAGTTGACACTCGAAAATTCATATTTTTGATCAGATTCGTCAGAAACGTAGATCGTGAGAAATACGTCGTTTGATCGATGAGCGTAAACGAAGTAAAGTGGTTTCATCAGGAAACGTAGAATTAATAAAACATTATATACAACAGACAAACTATTACAGACACAAAGTACTACGGGCCCGGACCGTAACCTCTAGGTCTCTTCGACTTCCTACCCTGCGCTCGCACCTGTCCCTAGGAGTACGTCAACCGGTCTGGTGGTACAGCACGGCCAGCGCGGGTCGTCTGCACGGGTGTGGCAACCGGTGGGTCCTGTGTCTGTGGTGGCGGAGCTCCTTCGAGCTGCGAGGCAGCTAGTATCTCGTGGATCTCCTCGCCCTCGTCCTCGTCCTCGTCCTCTAAGTCGTCCCCCTCGAAAGGACCCGGTGCCCAACCGCTGCCGCGTGCGCCCTGCGTGGAGGAGACAGCGCCAGCAAACATCGATGGCGCTGTAGAGTGGAACAATGTACACCAAATTATTGATTATTGCAAATCGAAATTTTGCAAGAGAAAAGTAAACTTTGATATAACCTGAAGGACCTCCTGTGGTGGCACCGGGGGCACTTGTCATGCCCAGCTGCGCGTGTGGTCGTGTGTGGTACACTCCATGCGTCGACATGCTAGCTCCAGAGGGATGTAGGTACGGTGTAGCGAAGGCTATAGGGAAGCATATTGATGTACAACGGTGCATGTCGTACAAGGAAATATATTATGAACGGAAGGTTAGTAGAATTTACCTCTGGAGGGGCCAGATGGCTGACTGGAACCCTGTGGGCGCACTCCTGCTCCTCGTCCTGTTGCCTGTCTATCTTCTTCATTCCCTCCTTCATTTTCTTCTATTGTTTCACTATCACCTCCCGCCGTATTTGGACCCTCATCATCTTGTACGGGCATTGCATCAGCGTTGTTATCTTTCTCATATATGGACACAAGTATGCCCAATGGCCAGCCACGTTGAAATGCATTCTCCACATACCATCTCCAAGTGGCAGTGCAATCCACTGGCATCAGTTCCCAAAAAAACCTTCAACTACACGACTGACTACTACATACAAGGTTATTCCGCTGAGCTGAGGGTCCAGTCGAAACCCTCGCATCAGCCAGTTGTATACTGATCCAAAACTTCTCTCAGCTGGCCTATCAATACCCTTAGCCGTTGAACTAAACTCCGACAGATCTACACCGTCTGGACCATATCTCACATTCCCTTGCCCGTGAAATAACTGAAATATCACCTTATTTGACATATCTGTTCATAAAAAATACAGTTAAACTAGGTACCACCATCCTCCTAACATCTAAAACCGTGTATTCCAGATTTTATAAGTACCATCTGTACAAAAAAATAAGTCATCTAACAGATTAACTAAAAACTACAGATCTATATAGTACTATACACATAACTAGTACATTACTACATCAATTCTTACATACAAATAGAAATTGCAAAGGAACAATGGATTTTACCTGCAGGCAAATCAGCAAACGGGCAGAGCTTCGCTGCTTTCGCCCTCTCAGCTCTCTCCTGTTTTTTTTTCTAATTTGAGTGAATTTTATGACATTTTTTGAGTCTGGGAGGGGGGTTTTATACCCGGAGGCTAAAAACCGCCCTCCCAGAGGACGGCAAGGAGCCACCTGCAAAAAACCGCCCTGGAAATGGGCGACTTTGCAGGCGGCCTCCCGGGAGCCAAAAACCGCCCTTTCAGAGGGCGGTTTTTGGGCATATTTTGCAGGCGGCCCCCTTGCCGCCCTCTAAGAGGGCGGTTTTTGGGAGTCCGAGGGGCCGCCTGCAAAATGGCTGACGGCCGTCGGCGGGCGGGGGGGGGGCCAACGGCCGTCAGCCACGTCATAAAATCGCCCTCTGGGAAAATTGCCCTCCCAGAGGGCGGCGGGAGTCTATTTTTGCAATTTTTTCAAACAAAAATCTATTTTTGCAAATCTTTTAATAAATAAATATAAAAATCAAAAAAATTCCGTGGGAGGTGGAGTTGGGCCGCGGTCGGCCGGCCCACTCAGGGGCCGAAGGAGTCGGGGGGGAGGGGGGCCAACCCTAGCCGCCGCCTCCCCCTGTTCCTGCCGCCGCCGCCACCATATGGGGCGCGGCTCCTCTAGCCGGCGCGGCCGGCCAACGCCGGCGCCGGCGAGGGGCCGCCTCCCCCCTTCGCCTACGCGGGCCACCGCGTCCAGATGGCCTCCGCGCCGCCGTGCCGCGGGCCGCTGCCGCTGCGTCGGTTCGGCCGCCGGCGTTGTGCGGTTGCGCGGGTTGTCGCCGCGCCGCCGGTGTGGCGCCCAGCCGCCGTCGCCGGGGTGCAGCCTCTCCAGCCGGCGCGGCCGGCCAACGCCGGCGCCGGCGAGGGGCCGCCTCCTTCTTCCCGACTTGCCTCCGTCGGCGCGGGCGGCTAGCGGCACCGGCCGTCCGGCGACGATGTGGCGCGACGGGGTCGGCGACGGTGTGGCGCGACGGGGTCGGTGATGGGTGGTGGAGGCCGGGATGCCGTCGTTTCTCGCGTGGCGCCGCCGCCAGTGACTTGTGCGGCTTTCGGCGCGACGATGTCGGCGACGGGCGGCGCGACGGAGTCGGTAGCCGTGCGCGGGGTGCCGCCGGCGACGGAGTCGGCCAGAGGCAGGGTCACCGTGTGGAGGCAAAAGGTGAAGTACATCAAATTTTCATGGCGTACCTATTCTTTTGCCTTTTCTTCTTTCTTCTTCTCTGTATCAGCCTTTCTCCGATGGCTTCGGCCTTCTCAGTGGAGAACAAAGTGACTGATAACGTGTTGAGAATTGAGAGTAGTGAATGAACTCTTTTATTCCTTGTGTAGATGATTATACTGAAGTGAGTACATATTTATACTATGTGAACAGATGTCTGTTGGGAAGAGGTGTCTCTTCAGGAGAGGATATGTCCCTCCATATGGCAGTTAACAGGGAATTGATCACATGCTAAATGTGTTGTAACAAATTTTACCACAAAGGTAAGCATGCCGCTTGATCTGCTAAATTAATCCTCTAGTTAATCTGGATCAACTATTTGTTTTTTAACCTTGCAGGTGTCCATGCAAATTTTTCAAGGAGACGCGGCCCTACAAGTTATAAGTAGAGTAGAGTTTGTCAACTTCTCTTTGATCGTAAAACTAGAAAAATATTATATATGGTCAGATTTATATGATTTGTATCATAAATGTACAGAAAATTATTGTGGAATACAAGTCACCTGTTCAAATATATATGGTCAGATTTATAAGATTTGTACCATAAATATACCCAAAATTTATTGTGGAATAAGAGTCACCGATTTCTCTTCGAATTATTAAATTTTATTTTTCTGGATCAATGGGGTGCAAAAAATGTATGGTAGCACCATTAAGTCATTGAATAACGCAGATAAGGTATTCTTGATTTCATCATTAATAAAAGAACAAATTGCATGGTAGCACCATTGCCGACGGTGCTAATAATCGATAGGGAAGGATTTGAGTGGCAATCCGACACCTTGTTCTCTGACAGCTCATACCGTTGGCAAAAGAAAACATCAACATAGCTGTTGCACATGAACATCTGTTACCGACATGACATTGCCAATAGGAAATCTCCGACATGAGGTTAGTGGCAATGCTCATGCATGACAGTTTTCAGTCCTTCTCCAATAGTTTTGAGCTGTTGGAGTTGATGTCATCAGGTGTAGTAAATTGATTATTGAAATTTTAAAAATTTGATCAAATCTTGTTCTAATTGATAAATAGCTATGGTGGTAGGGAGTAACTTGGTAAAATTATGTAATTATTCAAAATCTATTCCATGACGTGGAAACTTCCTCTTCGAACCAAACCAACTTCCATGTCTACTTTGGAGATAGGCAACATGTTGTTCTTGAGAATAGGTGCTAACTTATTCTCAAGAATAACATGTAATCTTGCGAAATGCAACATTTTGTTCCCGTTGAGATTTTGGGCTGCTTGAAAGGTAGTTTTCCTGATAAGATTTTTACCCTTACTAGAAAGGAATTGTAAGCCAAGCCTGCGTAACGAAAACGACGAAAAAACCCCTAAATTAATTTAAAACTAAGTTTTGAAATTAAAGCAAGCAGGTCATTTCTCTCACCAAAAACGGATGTTACTGGCACTAACGATTAGTTTTCATGTTTGGGATGCTGTTTGGTTTTACTATACAAGATGTTTACAATGAGCTTTCCGATGGCGTCAAGCAAACTTTGTTGCAAATGCCGTGGCCCAGTAAGCATCAACTTTCTCAGTCTAAATTATAGTCATCCTCTTGTCCATCTACAATTCATATAATGAAAAATAGGTAGCAAACAGGAAAGTCAAGAGCAAAACAGCTCTTAGATCTAATTAGAAGTTACGACAGTGCAACTATTAGGTTTGGGAGCCTAATGATGTAATCATCACGGAAAATACAAACCAGCCATGAAACAATTGTACCACAACATATTAATTTGGATTCATACACATTAGGGTTGTGTTTGGAGGCTGGATATTTTAAGAAGTAGCCAATGAGTAGTTAATTGGTAAGAATATGAAAAAGTTGTTTTTCAGCTTTTACTTCCTCCCAAAATATAGCTATTTAGGAGTGTTTTAGGGAATTAAGGATTAGGGTAAAAAGTCTAATATCCTTATTAATAAATGGTGGGGTGATGTGAATTAAGGGGGTGTTCTAATTGGCTTATTAAACTGGCTTATAAGCCGCACGCAAAACTAGAAATATTATTAGCACGTGATTAATTAAGTATTAATTATTAAAAACTTAAAAAATAAATCTATTTGATTTTTTAGAGATACTTTCATACAGAAAGTTTTTACAAAAAACACACCGTTTTACATTTTAGGAAGCGTACCGATAAAAACCGAGGGAGAAGCTACAAGCAAGAAACAGAAGCAAATACCATATCAGAGTATTATGGGTATGGTGCGGGTCTTGAGGATTAATAGGATTGTGGGTCCACTAGAGATAACATGGAAAGTAATATAGTGAAAGTCATATTTTACATGTTCCAGTTAGTTATATTTAGGACAAAATTTGAATTAAAGGTAACTATATTTTAGTACGGAGGGAGTAGCTTTTAATTCATTTTCTAAATTTTATAGCTACTGATTCTTAAAATCTGAATAAAAATCTAGACTATTTTGGAGGAAGTACAAATTCTGAAAGAAGGTGTAGCTATAGAAGCTCCCCAATACGTAGTTTTAGGAGAGACATGAGAGGTAGACTACCAAAATAATATGTGGCCACCAAGCTCGCTATATATGTGACATACAAAATCTTGCATGTTATCTTATCCCAGATGTTTACATCACACAATTATTTATATCTTTTCACGCCTATACATACTTTGCATTGGATATGGCTCTATTATGGATGCAACTACATAGCAAATAGTAGCACGATTGTCTAAATTAGCGAGCTCTATCATGCCAAAAATAGTACCGTCGCCTACCCTTTCTTTTTCCAAAAACAACAGTATGCTACACATGGTTTTTGTTGGCTCAAGATTGCGCAGCCATCCTAGCTAGGGGAACACATGCACCACCCACTAATTCACGGCGAGGGCTAGCACGCGCTAGTGTTGGCTAACCCATGCGCGTGTCGGCCATATGTCCATCCGTCCTCCAAATTCTGTCATTAAGCCTAATTACTCCTAATCACTATTATTAGTACTTAATAATTTTTAATTATAAAATAATACATAAATAAGCAAAGTTAAAAGTTTTAGATTTCAGTTAAATGTTTTAAAAATCTAATTAAAAGTTTTAAATTTTGGGTTGAAAATTTAAAATTTGGGTAGATTTTTTTAAATTTTTAGTTGATAGTTTTTAAATTTGAGTTAAAAGTTTTGAAAATTATATTGAAAGTTTTAAAATTAGAGATGAAAATTTCAAATTATTAGTATAAAGTTTACTCGATTTTTAAAAAAAATTATATTTTTTAATATTTTATTATTTATTTATTTTTTAGTGTGTATGTGCATGTGCGAGCCCTCCCTGAGCTACGCGCGCGCTGCCCACGCGCGTAACAACTACCTCGCTAAATCACATACATACACGTAAATTTTGGGACATGCTCGCACCACCCACAACGCACATACATACACAATTTTTTCCTATGTCACAGTGATGCAATTTTTTCCCACGTCATAGCAAACGATTCCGTTCGTCCGCCCTTCGCTGACGTCATGCATGACGTC
Organism: Oryza meyeriana var. granulata; assembly: GCA_003991445.1. NCBI lineage: Eukaryota > Viridiplantae > Streptophyta > Magnoliopsida > Poales > Poaceae > Oryza > Oryza meyeriana. Next base: position 383,527 of record RYFJ01000803.1, on the reverse strand, counting down.
AGCCCCTCAGGATCTTCGACGCCGCCGGCCGCGTCCGCCTCCCCTCTCCTGGATCGCATCTGCTGCCTCTCTGCCTTCCTAGCTAGATCCAGTGCCATGGCGCCGCCCAGGAACACCTCTCCCCCCACCTCCACCTCCAACTCCAAGAACAGCGCCACCACCGCCAGCAGCAGCAGGAACCCCTCCAGGTGGGGAACGCGTCGCCGGATCTCGTCCACCGCTTCTACCAGGACGGGAGCCGCATCGGCCGCCCCGCCGGCGCTGGCGCCGAGATGGACACCGTCACCACCATGGAGGTACGTAGGACGGCTCTACCCATTCCCTTTGGCCTCCCTCGGGCTCCTCAGATCTGGGCGCCCGGGAGCCGTGGCTGGAGAGTTTGTGATGGGTTTGGGGTGTCTGTTCTGTGCCACCGTGCTCGTCACGGGTCACCTCACCGGGAGCGGTGGCTCCCCACGAACCCGGCGCCGCCCGTGACGAGCACCCGCAGCGCGCGCCGGCGGAGGCCGAGCGGCACCTTCCCCCCCGCAGACCCGTGCAGCGACGAGGACGACGACGGGAGCGTGGCGAGGTGGCTGAAGGCGGCCGCGACGCCGCCGCCTCCGCCGGCGGAGGCACCGGAGGGCTGCAAGTAGGAGGAGCCGGAGGGAGCGTAGAGGGAGAAGAGTGCAGCGGCGAGGGCGAAGACGGGGCGGTGCTCGGCGGCGGCGTAGCGGGCGGCGCGGGGGAGCCAGGCAAGAAGAAAATTGGAGATTTTCCCTGTTGATCATGTGCCATTTCTGTTCGTATTTACTGGTTAAGCCTAAGATTCTAGGGCTGCTTTTGCTGATGCTGGATGAATTGCCTACTTGTTCAGTTGACCAGGAGTGTCTTTTGGTTTCAGTGAACGTGTTTTAGTCTTGTTTCAGTGACTAGAGAAGAGACGATTTGCAGTCTGATGAATGTTTGCTTCATTTGGCAGGTATTTATCAAGGTGGTGTCTGGAAGGTTATAGAATTGCCTGATGCGTATCCTTATAAATCTCCATCGATTGGTTTCGTTAACAAAATTTATCATCTTAATGTGGTGAATGTGAGGATGTCCATACCCTTTTTTGGTATGATTGAAGCTCAAGTAATCAATAGTTTCTGACCTGCTTTTGTTGGACTGGAAAATGCAGGTCTGGTTCTCTCTGTTTGGATGTCATTAACCAGACGTGGAGCCCAATGTTTGGTGAGATAACTCATTTCCTTGTCATTATTAGTACGAGCACTGCTGTCTATTGTAGCTTCTATAACTTGGGTTGAATAAGGCGGAGCCAGGAGCCACACCGCCGCGGTATGTGAGCTCCGACGCCATCTCCGGCGAAGATGTAAAAAGTCTCTCAATCAAATAGCTAGCTTAACCATGTAAGTTGATTGAATATAACTATTCATTGTGTTTATATTTTGTTCTTAGTAAAGGTTGAGGATAATATGCATGACCAATTTACAGGACGCTTCTGTTTCTAACTTCCACGAGCAAGCCCTTCATGGTGGTGCACAGGGAAGTCAGGTACTCCTTTGGTGGAACTGAACTCACTTGTGCAATACTTAACTTCTAAAAAGCAATATTGGTGCTTTTTAGAAGTGCTATGCCGCCTTCTGAGGCAAGCAATCCATTAAGTTTGCATGTAGTCAAATTTTGTTGGAAAAAATATTCTCAAGATCACCACATTCCATGGTTGCATACAATTTGAGACCAATGATGACAAAAGAATATGCTTACAGCTTTTTGTGCACTTCTGACTTTTAGTTATACAGAAGATTAGCCTCTGTTAATTGGAATAGTCGATATTACTGTAAATTAGACTCAGGATTATATGGAAGAATTTTATTTGCCTTGTTGACTTTTGGTTGTTTTACAGGGTTATGCTCCTTTAGCAGGGATGCAACAGCAGCAGTTTATTGGAAGTTTTCGCCTCAACCATGAAACTGGTTTTTTATGAAAAAGGAACTGGCGTTTTTGCCTTTTTCTTGTCTTGATTTTTTTTTTTGCTCTGTTATTCCGAAGACAATGACACAATACATCGAAACAGTCTCTACCTTGACAATAGTTTTCAGGAAACCACATTCAGAGTTCAGACGCTGTTAGTTGGACCTTGGAGGAAGTGTCCGCTGCCATAAGTCTGATTGTTGGCCTAAAATAAGGGGAGGACTGGAGGAGGGGATAGGGGACAAGCCGCACTGCGGGTTGGGTTGGGTTGGGTTGATCTGGCGCGTCCGATTTGAGATGGACAGTGACTTCGGGGTTTAATATTTTTACCATTACCACTAACCAAGTTCATGCGAGCAAAAAGAAATAACAAATTCTGTAGTTTATTGTTGCGTGAATTGTTGTAATGTAGTTTGGTGTACAGTTTGTTTGACATTTCATGAGTGTTGGCTCCAGGAATTTTTTGTTGGGTGGTTCTTTTTGACATGCTAAACTTCTATAACATAAGAAACTTAATATACATATGTAAAATTAAGTCAAAATACGTCATAGTATCTTATAGCATCGCAAATTGCTTAAAATCAGTATTTAGGTTCGAATTTGTAAAAGTTATAACATAGATAAGTTAAATATTGTATATAGATAAAAGATTACAGTACTACTTATCTATTCTTGGAGTCTTTATAGACATGAAATTCTTTATAATGTTTTCTTCGCTAACCTTGGGAGGATATGTCGCTCAATAAATATGATCAAACAATCATTCAATAATTTATTGCACATACTATTTCTTAGCTTGTTTTTCACAAAACTCAATGCGAAAAATACTCTCTGAACACTGCTGTTGTAACAGATAATATCAATACTAATTTGAGAAGCAAATAAACCAAATCATAAGAAAATCATAAGAACATGCTTGTTTGTTTCAACAAGCTTATAGAGAGCTCGGCAAGAGTTTCTAGACCTTTAAACCTTTCTCATATTATCGATAAAATTCTCTAGTTGTAATTTAAGTCTTATTAAATCCATGCTTGAAAATTCCTTTGGATAAAACATGGCAAGCTTACGTACTTTTTGTGTATTATAAGAAGCAAATGAATTGAATGGATTTAATGCTGACATGTAAATAAGCAATTCCATATTAACCTCATTAAACCTACTGTTAAGCTCTTTCTCGCTGGTTGGTGGCGCTAGTGTCACTGGCAGCACGGGCTCCACTCCTGGTGTTCACCATCTGAAGGGGAGAGTAGAGGAAGGGAAGGAGAAAAACAGGTGGCTCAGACACAGGAGTGATAATTAAGTGGCTGAATTAAATTAACTGATCTTCTGGGTTGGAAACATAGGAAAAACAGTTCAACTCCTAATTACGGCGAACATACCACAACAGACGGCATGCCACCACTAACCCCAAACAAAACAACCATTCCTAACATTACAACTAAACAGGAAATCAAACTAAGAAAACGGCAAAGCTAAGGGTGGCACGTCTAATGCTCTGAGCGGCTTCGACGGTCATCCGAGTCGTACTCCGGTTCCTGCTCGTCTCCGGCCTCGTCGTCTGTGCGGCTCCTGGATCCGCCCACATAATCCACACTCCCGTGGGCCGAAGAACTGGCCTCGCTGCGGGTGCGGGACCCGCTGAAGGAGCTGCTGTCGTCCGTAGAAGTGAAGCCTCCATGGATGCTGGTGCCTCCTTGAGAGCCATCGCCATCAGACGATGCACTAATCCATCCACCCGTCGGTGCTGGTACTGGAGCAGGTGCAGGCGCTGGAGCTGGTGCTGGAGCTGGTGCCGGTGGGGGTGGTGGTGCGTGAGGCCCGTTCCTGGGAGCCAACTGAACACGCACCGGAGGAAGGGTCCTCTTCCTCGGAGTCAGCCGGGTCCTGGCTCCACCGGGTGGCGGCTGTCCCTTAAGTTCTGCGACCTCCTTCTTCAGGCGGTCGACCTGGTTCTGGAGTCCCATGATAGTCATCCTGTTGGCGTCCTCCCGGTCATGAGCTGCACGCACCCAGTTGGCATGCATGTAGTCCATAGCCATCATTGCCTGCCTCATGTGAACAATGGTGGTGTCGTTCTCATTGTCTGCCAGCTGGAAATAACTGTATTCTTGGTCGGGCGTCCGGTAGGGGAGGTAGCGGTAAGAAGTGGTGCGGAGGGTAGAGTGATGCTTCCGGCGCAGCTCTCCAAGCAGGCAGAAAGCGGCCTCCTGACAGGCGTGGTTGAAGGTACGCCCGCCAACCTCTACCTCCATAGCAGGCAGGAGGTACATCTCACCAGGTAACTCCAAACGAACCCGGTGTGGTAGCTCACCCTCCAAGGGCTCCACTGCGGTGTACTCTGGGGCACGGCTGTACCCCAAGGTGAAGCTCATCATCCGTAGTTCTTCCACGAAACCACCCATGTCGGTACCACGCTGGTTAGGGAGGTTGTCCATCTATAGAAAGACAAGGAGGGGAATCAATGTATGCTCAGATCCAAACAAGTAAACAATAAATAATTTGGAAACAACAACAATTTTATGCAGTAAATAATTTTGTAAGTAAATTTGGAACCAACAAAATACCACTGCGAAACCAAATAGTACCAAATAAAATTCACATAATAATTTTCAACACAAATAAAGAGATTTATGCATGCTGTAAATCGAACCTTCCCCAAGAATAACCAATGTTTTCCCAAAATTTGGACACCCATACAAACCCCAAAAATAAAATTTTTAACCCCAGATTTAACTTGACTCAAATTTTTCTGATCGATATAACGGCCAAGATTTTATCCCAATCCGCAAACAAAGTCCCACTTTTCCCAAAATAACTCCAAATGTGAGAAGCATATGCAAGATGGGAATTTCAGAGGGCTCTTAGGGTTTACATTTGGCTGGTCCTACGGTCAAGCTCAGCTCTGATACCAACTTGTAACGCCTAGAAATTCGCACCGAAATTCTGAACATTAATGTGTAATAAATCCCTGCCCAGGAAAGCCAGGGTACACAAACCAAGTTGCCATACAGAGTGTCTTACCAACAGAGTAAACTGTAAATTACATAAATGCAGCGGAAAAAGGTAAAACGGAGTCTATAAACATCTGGCCAAGCAGCCGATTCCATTCCCACAGGCACCTTGACGACGGAGCCAGCATATTCCTCAGGATGATCTTCATCTGACGCGTCCTCCAACACTGGGGGGAAAATTGGAGCAAGGCTGAGTAGCACCCACAGTACTCAACAAATCACACCCACAAATATGCATATGCACAGGGTACAAAGATGGGATAGGGTTTATTTGCGGAAAAGCAGTTGCAAAAGGGAGTAGTTCGCAAACAGTAAAAAGTTGATTTAATTAACAATATTAACTTCCGCTGATTAACGTTACACCACGTTAACCAGGCCCAACCATTCCCAACCGATTGACGCTAAACCACGTCAACCAGTCTCCACTGATGAACGCTACTCCACGTTCACCAGACACCTCCGGGTACCGTTACACCACGTTACCCGGACTCCACTGATTAACGCTACACCACGTTAACCAGTCACCACCGGACAACGTATCACGCTGACCAGCTTTTCCCGACCAACGCTAAACCACGTTGACCAGGCCGCGCTGATGGAAGTTACACCACATCCACCAGGCGTAACTGATGAGAGTTAAACCACACTCACCAGTCTCCACCGATTAGCGTTAAACCACGCTAACCGGTCACCCCCGGTCAGCTCAACCACGCCAGTTTGATAAAACCAGATTAATTATCTAGGGTGAGACTAATCACGGTGAGTCTTGGCCAATGAGCCCATAACCGCGGGCGCGGCTATTCGAATAGATTTACTCTGATCAGAGGTGTACAACTTTACCCACAAGACACAGCCTCACACACGTTTCCGTGCGTCGATGTGTCACCACGACACCCCGCAAGAGGCTGTGACAGGACCGTTCACGCAACCTCTCCCTAACCATCCACACCACGCTGAGGTTGCACCTGCCGACAGGGCACGCCATATTGGCCAGGCTACCCCCCTTGCGCCACGGTGAATCCGGCAGCTGATCAACCCTACCCCGGGCCGACCCAACTCCATCTCTTCCACCCTCTTCTTCGGTGCCTAGGAGAGGGAGAAGAAACGCTTCAAGCCCAGCCGTTGCCCACGCTGGCTTGTGGAAAGTACGGGAAGTTGCCCAAGTGGTTCCCGCGAACCGGTCCTTAATTGCCATGGGTGTGACAAGCAAAACCATACACCCACAGCCCACCATTTAGGTCAAAATTTTACGAATTTAACAACAGCCTATCCAAGGTTCCATTTTTCCGACATTGAGTCAAATCATATAAAAAGACATTATTTAATTCCCAGGTGAGCTATGTTGCTAAGCATGGCTAAGCATTCCTAAGAATTGTAAACTAGTCACATTATTACCCAGGTGACAAGGATTTAGTTATCAAAACTAAGGCTGAAACCTAACATTGTATAGGCAATACCAATCCACATGAATTATTAAAATAATGCAGTTTATTTAAGTAAACAAAGCAATTTAGCGAAAAATGGGTACAAATTGATCAAAGTATCAGTGCGACTTGCCTTGCTCCGGCTCAAGGTATTCGGCTACGATCTCGAAATACGCAGGGGAAATACCGGCGTCGGATTCTACAACAAACAATGCATAAACAATTAAAAACAGTACATGGGGTCGACAAACATGGGCTGAAAGTATTATTAATGGATTCTCGGCATTTTTCTGGATTTAATGAAATTTGAATGGACTTAATCCGAGTTCGCATGAAATAGTTATGATTTATTGAAGTTTTACTGCTATTTTTAGTGTAAATATAATTAACCAGACGATTTATTGCGCATTAACCGATTTAAAGACGTCACCGGAGGGGAGGGAAAGGAGGTGACGGCGCACAGAGGCGGGCGCACCACGCGGCGCCACCGCGGGCAACCATGCGGGCGAGCGAGCGGGCGGCCCCGATCTGCCACCCGGCAGATCGGACAGCCCCGGGGAGCGGCGGCCGAAGCCAGCCGTTCCGAGCGGGAGGCGGCGGCGCGCACGCGACCCGATGGTCGCCGGCGGCAACCACCCGGCGCGGCGACGACCACACGGAGGGGCGGAAATGAACGGGAAAACGGAGGGGGTTCTCACCGGCGGCTCGCGACGGCGAGCGACGGCGCGAAGACGACGGTGGCGACGAAAAGGCGGCGGCGGCCTCGGGACGACGTCGGTGACGGAGCTCCGACGGCGGGGAACGGGCGAGAGGCGGCTGCCGAGGTGTCCTGGAGGATGAGGAGGACGGGAGAGGAGTTAGAGCGGAGAATGGAGACACGGCACGGCGGGAATCATCGGCCGGAAAGGAGGCGGAGGGCCGATACTCACCGTGCGCGCGGGCGAGGCGGTCCGGCGAGCTTCGGCTTCAACGGAGTGGCGGCCGAGGTGCGGCGCGGCGCGGCGGAGGTGCAGGCGGTGGCGGAGTCGCCTGGCGGCGTCCGGAACGGCGGCGAGCGGCGACCGGAAGCGGCGAAAGACGGTGGAGCTCGGGTGCGCGGTGGCGACGGGGTTCTGGGGCACTGGAAAGCTCGGCGTGTTTGGGAAAAGATGGAGGAGAGGGTGGAGATGGTTTTTATACAGTCGGCCGGGAGAGATCGAGGCCGAACGGCTCCAAACGCGCACGAGTGAGTGGGTCACGGCGTGGAGATCGTGCGCGTGGTTCACGGGAGAGAGGGGACGTGGACGCCGGAGAACTCGGGGGAGTGGGGTGGACTCGGTCCGCGACCGTTTGAACGAGTGCGAGTGCGGGAGGATGAGGCAGGAGGCGGCGCCGGATCGGACGGCCCCGGGGAGTTTCCCCTCCGCCCGATTCGGACGGAGGAGGAAGATGATGCTGACAGGCGGGCCCGGCCTGTCAGCGGGAGGTGCGTGGGCGCGGGCGCGAGCGCGAGAGAGCGCGGGGCGCGGGCACGAGGGCGCAGGCGCGAGCGTGAGGGCGCGAGAGCGCGGGGCGCGGGCAAGGGAGAGGGCACGGGCACGAGCACGCGGGCACGGGCACGAGGGTGATGGCGCGGGCACGGGCACAGGGTGCGGGGCGCGGGCGCAGGGCGTGGGCGCGAGGGCGAGGGCGCGAGCGCGCGGAGGAGAAGGCCGGGGAGGAAACCGGCCTGCGGCACAGTGCTGGGCCGGCGGCCCAGCGATGGAGAAAAAGAGGAAACAGAGAAAACGAAAGGGAAAAGAAAAGGAAAAAGATTTCCAGGACGATTTAAATTCCAATAAGCATATTTAATTTATTAAAAATAGTTCCTGTGCTCTGAAAATTCCACTAAAAATCCAGTTAATGTATTTTGGCACAGAGAATACAAGAAAAGTATTCCCGGCCACGATAAATTATTATTTGCATTTTACACCTTTAATTATTTTCCTGTTGCTATTTTTAAATTCCTTTTCTTAGGTATTTTTCACAGGTAATATTTAGTGTGGCTAAACTCAGGGTGTGACACCTTGTAACAAATTTCATTGTCATTTGATACCTTTACAATGATATTATCAATTGAACCACCTTTTACAAATAGGCTGTATTTCTCGTGAGCTTTAATGTGAGCACTTGCTACACCTCCACATGTTTGTCAAGCGCTTCGGCTTTGCTCCAATTTCTCCAACCATCCTTAATAAAATTACTACTTCCGCTACCAAATAAGAAGTATATCATGCAAAACCCAGCATCCTTTGCAACACTATATTCAAGCCAATGGTACTTGTAAAACCAAACAAAATTGAAGTGGTGTTTCTTACCATATATTTCCCTGATTGGGAAATCATGTGAATAAGATTGGTTTGGACCTTTCAGAATATATGCACGCCGAACAACAACTTGTTCATTGACATCATAGCTTCTAATTGGGGGCCTTAATTCTGAATCAAATTAAAGGTGATTAACATCATACATTGGAGGTGCTTCTTGTTCTTGATTTGTCGATTCAACAACTTCAGTTACAGGTGGCTTTTGAACTAACTCTTCTTCAATTTGAGCTTCTGCTTCAACAGGATCTGAAGAGGATGCCCTCTTCTTTGCCTTTGCTTCATGTTTCTGAAAGAGTGATGCAATATCTCCATTCCTGTTCATATCTCACTGCAATTTGCACCACAAATTAAAGAGACAAAGAAACAAATTCGCACTACAATCTCATCAAAGACAGGAAGTTAATTTTGCCAATAATTGACGACCGATCAAAAGCTACGTACCTATTTTATTCCTGCTCTCTCGTTCTCTCTGTTTATATATATGTAATGCAGTACTCAGGTAGAGAGAGAGAGATGGAGGGGATCCAGTACTCGGGAGGCGGTGATGGGCGGGAGTCGGGACGGCGACGCGTTGTCGACGGCTGGCGCTGCCGGCCTGTGCCTTGCGCCCGTGCACCGATGACCCTGCCCAGCTGGGCGCCTAGGCGCCGGACGGGGAGGCCCGGACGCCGGCGCCGATGCTCCCTTCCTCCTTGGCGGCGGCGCGGCGCGCGACCAGCAGCTGACTGGCAAGCGGCGACGAGTGGCAATGGCGGGTGGCGCGGCGTCGATGCGCGATGCGGGAGTCGGGAGTCGAGAGGCGGCAGCGCGTGACCGACGGGCACGGGCGGCACGACGCGCGACAGGCGGGCACGGGCGGCACGCGACCGGCGGGCATGGGCGGCGCGGCTGCGGGAGTCGGGAGTCGAGAGACGGCGGCGTCGTTCTGGTTTCTGCTTCTCTGCTTCTTCCCTTCCTTCCAAGACCTAATGGGCTACAGTATTGGGCTGTTGAGTTAGTGGGCCGGTTTTTTAGGGGGTGGGGTACTTCTGGGCCAAATTCTAGGGTGGTTCAAGGCCCACCCGGACCACCCTCTAGAACCACCACTGCATTTCAGCATTTGGCAAAATGCTTTTCTTTTGATCCATGTTGCGAATGATGATATTATTAGGCTTTGAAGATATTAAAAAGAATCAGGAGATACATATGATAGTTGGATAACATATAGGAGCACTTTACTTAGCATAATTTGGCATGTAAAATAAACAACAATTATAAGTTTTCACTTTCACAACAACTTACCACAAACTGAGCTTTGTTAGCACTCCTTTACTATTCAGACATTATTTCTCTACTATTATAAAAACGTATAATAGTGTTTCTGTCAAAATTTTTGTTGATCGCTGACGTCATGCGCACGAGGAAAGGGAAACCGACTAGCGCGTATCATCTTATAATGCCAAAATTATGTCCGATGTCGTACGTTATCCGACTAGCGCTACAAATCGCGCCCGTGCATTGTCCAATTCCCATGCATTGTTTCGTGTCCAATCTTCTCTACAACTAAAAAGGGAAACTGAAAATGCAACCAGGTTATAAAAGAAAAGAACAGAGAAGGGAAAAAAATCAAGAGATAAGGGCGCAAACCTTCTCCGTATACATATAGTGTTCCACTGGCGCCTCCTCTTCCAATCCGTCGCTTCTCACTCCCATCCCCACCAGCAACAGGAGGCTAGGGAGCTGCCGAATCTGGCCGGTGGCTAGGGTTCAACCTAGCCCGAGCTCGAGGCGTCAATTCCCATAGGCGGCGGCTGTAGAGAAGCTATTGAGGTGGAGCCGTCGGGCCGAGACATCCAAGTGCAATGACACTGGCGAGGCAATTGGGTAGTGGAAGCAGTGGCCTTATGGCGACTCGGCGAGAAAAGGGGATCAAGTGCAGAGGCCGAGCCGCTCCTCGGTCTTTGACCGAGTGGTCTTTGTCTCACGTTGGTGTCTTAAATGGGCCTAATGAGCTAGCTTGGCCGATCAGGCCTAATGGTTCTTTGGAAAAATGTTATTCTGCATATACAATATAAAACTTTGAAACAATATAGTTTTACTCAAATGTACTCTGACCTATAATATTATTACTTTATAATGCAAACAAATAAGTTACGTATTCATCATTTACATTGCATTTTTGTTATATCTGCAAAACCATATCCATACCATAACAACTCTCTACTATTATAAAAATTGAAGTTGTTTCCATCGCATCCTTGGTACATCGTCCGACTCCCGTACCACCTCTGTGTGCCTCTGCGTCGTCCCTCACGCGTGGACCTGCCTCCCATTAATTTATGTTGTTCGCATCTGCACGTGTAACCCCATGTCCGTCCTCTCGAGTACGATAGGATATTGCTTTCGATTGACCGAGATTGTAGGCTGTTTTCAAAGGCAACGCTTTGTTTATTGAGCCCACAAGACAAAAACACATGTATACATGGAAATGACTAGACCCACAAGACAATATATCTCATCTCATTAACGCATATACATGGAAACCGATTTGGGAATTGTGCGCCGTTTTCATAGTCGTGCATGCTACTCTATATCAAATTGTAAATTATAAAGTAGATGTACTTTCCAAGGCGCAGACTCTTGGTACTGAAAAGGGCCAACCCAACCCAATTCGAGCACAAGGGCGGAGCCGCAGAGGTAACCCCATCCACTGATGCCGGTAGCTTGAACATGCGGTAGCTGATTACGGTGGTCCATCAAACCAATTAGACACTTTATTCTAAGATGATTTCTACTCTAAAAGCTTGTGAGATATTATATGTTTTGCTGTTTCAGCAGGTTCCCATGTGGAAGCCTGCCTTTTTGCCTCTAGAGGAAGAAGAGGCTCAGAACGAAGCTCTGGACAATCTACCCTGATGGTCTTTGAGTAGCACTGTTTATGTATTACTCATCAACACAGTTAATTTATCAAAAGATATAGATGAAATTCAAAATATCTGGAATAATTAAGCATTGCATGAAAAAGTATAAGGAATTTTTTTAAGGAAAATCAACTTTTGTAATCAGTGGCATAAGTATCCGAGAGAAACCGTTAACGAACTAACTTGCCTTGCCCGTCGTCGTTAGCTCTATGCTGTCGTCCTCTCGGCCCATAACCTTCTCTTGCCTCGGACAGAAGCCCTATCCGATGACATGGCTCGCCTTCTGCTCATCCGAGATGCACGCTCTTGATGATGTGACAACCGAGATCTATGTGCGGTGATGACATCCACCTCTCTCGATCTCCTTCCATGCCGTCGGACATATCCTCACAACATGAGTTTGAGCGATGCCAACAACGAGAACGGCAATGACGATGGTAAATTGTTTGATTTTTCTTTTGAACTGCATTTGAAAATTAAAATACGATTTATCAAATATAATGTTATGGTGACAAAAATAAACATAAGACACATTTTCACGATTTATTGTAATATTTTTATCATATAATTTTAGTTTTTTCTGTTGTAACACATGGGCTTTTTGCTAGCTAATTAATGAAGTCCTTTCTCCAAAAAAAAAAACATCCTAGGTCTTCAAGTTCTAACTCGATTTGGCAACTGGTGAGCAAGAAGATAGATAACTTCAGTTGTTACAGCTATATAACTATATAGTTACTTCTAATGCTATAAAACGTTACTTCTATTATCATGTGTAATTACTTTTATTAAAAAAAATTAGATAAAACAATTGTACCTGATCTTCTGGAAATGACTCTTTGATGACTAAAAAAAATGGAATAGAACGTGCCTATTTTTACTTATGAAGTTGCTCTATAACTTCGTTTGTAACAATCTAAACAAACATTGTACAATTAATTTAAAGTTTATTGAGTTAATTCTATATATACCTTATTACTTTCCTGACTTAGATTGACTCGACCCAGTTGGGAGTTGGGACCAAAGGCCCAGATGCAATACTTCTGCACGGATCAAATCTAGCCAAAATTAGTTATTAATGCCTTATCCTTTGTTGACCACTCTTAAACATCATCGTTAGAGCATCTCCAGCAGGGACCCTAAACACAGCCCCTAAACAGTTTTTGGGTGGTGGGACAAAAAAAACTAGGTCCAGCAGGGACCCTACTACGGCCCCCAAAATGAGGAGGCCCCCAAATCTTTCCTCCAAGCCCCCAGTCCTGGGGGCTCTATAGCACAGTCTCCATCGACGTTATTTTGCCGCCTACGACAATTCCCCACCCACCGAAGAAAGCGCCGTCTGAGAAGAGGAAGATCGAAGAGAAAAAATCATCGCACCTTGATTGGCCACCGCCGCCGCCGCCTTGCTCGCCCGCTGCCGCCCTCGGCCAGGCGCGGCGTCAGCCGGCCACCGCCTCCCGCCACGCTCGCCCGCCGCCCCCTGCCGCGCTCGCCCGCCGGCCCTCGCCTCCCGCCGCGCTCGCCCCCTGCCGCGCTCGCCCGCCGGCCCTCGCCTCCCGCCGCGCTCGTCCCCCGCCGCGCTCGCCCGCCGGCCCTCGCCTCCTGCCGCGGCCTTGCCTCCCGCCGCGCTCGCCCGCTCCCGCCGAGCTCGCCCGCCGGCCCTTGCCTCCCGCCGTGCTCGCCCGCTCCCGCCGCGCTCGTCCCCTGTCGAGCTCGCCCGCCGGCCGCCGCCCCCCGCCGCTCTAGCCCACTCGGCTGAATAGCTTTATATATATATATATATATATATATATATATATATATATATATATATATATATATATATATATATATATATATATATGAGTACAAATGAATAAATGTAATATTATAATATAGTTTATGCTGAAATACAATAGAAAAAAAATAAGAGAAAATAGGGGCTGAGAAATGGGGACTGTTGCTGGAGTTCGGAGCATTTTTAAGGTCTAAAGGAAATGGGAGCAGCCCCTATTTAACCTTTGGGGGCTCTAAAATAGGGTCTATTGCTGGAGATGCTCTTAGTCAATAACCACTAAATTAAGTTAAATCAAGTTGGCCCCTGGGCCGGTGGGCCCTAGCGGAAGTGACGCACCTACTAGTTGTTGTGCGGCGCGTCTCTTCGTATGACGTGGCTAGCTTATTGTACCGATCGAACGATCACGGTACCGTCGCAGGATAAGGTGAAATAGTGGGCACTCACTAATTAGATTTCGTTTAATTTCTTTTGTGTCTCTTAATTTTTTTCTCATTTTCTATATACTTCTGAGTTTTTATCTTATCTCCTCTCTCTATGTCTATTTCCAATGACGGAGGCAAGAATATTTTTTAGGTGTGGCGGGTTTATAAAGATCAAACATGTATAGTACAACTATGAACTATGCAAGGACGCACTAGAATATTATCTAAATATGTATATTGCTTTGTGAGCAGCAAATATAATAGAAATCCAAAAGTAAAGCATTGACACGTAAAATACATACCCATAGTAAAATAGGTCGATTTCTTCAGATGTCAGACTCGTAGCCGGCAGCCGTTCGCCGTCGTCAGGGGTCGTCGATCGCCGGCTCGCTGCCTCGCCGTCGCCGATCGCCGCCTCTGCACTTGACGCGCCGTCCTTTTTGGATGTGCGATAGCCAATAGGTTTTGGTTTTAGGAAATACGAACCGTCACATCGGGCGTCGGCGACGAAAGCTGGAGCAGCCGATGAGCCAGAAAGACCGAGTACTAGCTTCCTTCCGTGGACCGTGGGCTCTTGAGGTAGGCCCATGAGATACTAGCGCAGCCACAAAATCCATCCTTGCATGTGCATCAGGTCATCAGCAAACATCCATCATCCATGTATATTTCACGTTATCACGTATATACACATATATACTAGTGTTTCGTATACATTTTAGGTATGGCGGTCGCCAAACCTCGCCATATAGCTGCCTCCGCCACTGTCTATTTCCTTAGTTAACAGTGAGCTGATTGTTAGATTTTTTTTTAAATGGCTATATCGCCATTCTCTCGAATTTATATACTAGTTTATCGAGAAAAACACATTTCTAAATGTAAAAAATGATTCATTTATAAAAAACAAATAAAACGTAATTATTTAACTATAAATTTTTAAAATAAAATTAAAATTTTTAAATAAATTTCAAATCAGATTTGATGAAAATTGTACAAAATTTTACCAAAATTTAAATATAAATAAAAAAAATTTTGGTTTTTCAATTTGTCGGTGAAACTTTTGTATGGATTTCATCAAATTTTATAATTTTGTTTGAAAATTTAAATTATTTTTCAAATTTGGGGTCAAATAATTCTATCTCATTTGATTGTATTATATATATATATATATATAGAGAGAGAGAGAGATAGGCTATGGTGCTTCGCGAAGCACGGGGTTGCCCCGTGCTTCGCGACCGTTGCTATAAATTAGAAGTTTAAATGAGCGATCCAAACCGTTCATCATGATCTCCATATTGAAACAAGGTTGGAGACCAAATTTTACATTTTTTGAAAATTTTTTACTATTTTTTAGATAGGTATGAAATCTTGTTAATCTAAAGACTTCAAAACCGTCCAAAACCTATAAATTTATACCCCTCTTAAAAATAGTAAAAAATTTTCAAAAAATATAAAATTTGGTCTCCAACCTTGTTTCAATATGGAGATCATGATGAACGGTTTGGATTGCTCATTTAAACTTCTAATTTGTAGCAACGGCCGCGAAGCACGGGGCAACCCCGTGCTTCGCGAAGCACCATAGCCTATATATATATATATATATATATATATATATATATATATATATATATATATATATATATATATATATATATATATATATATATATATAAAATTAAGATTTATGTTTTCAAAGTAGGCATGATAAATACGAAAAACATGCAGTACAGTTATTTTGGAAAAAAAATAACTGTCTAACTTACGATTAAATAATAAAATAGGTATAGAAGGGATCAAAATTAAAATTTAAGGATATCTAGGAGATAAGACAAAATTCAGAAACATATAAGAGATGAAGTGAAAATGCAAGGAAACGTAAGGAATTTAGATTACACTCCCAATTATGTATGTCTGCGTGCTAAAAATCTCGGTAGCATGTTAAAAATCTCGGTAGCATGTTCAAGATAATCCTATGCACAGTGCATTACACGATGTGACCCCTAACCTAAACACAAATGTTAAAACCTGCAGGGACGTTTCAGTAAAACTTCCACAGTGAAGTACGGAACGAGCTCCACAAAAAACCCCTCCCTTCTCTATAAGGTCATCACTCGTCTTCCTCGTTAGGGTTTGAGCAGCCGCCGCCGCCGCAGCAGGTGCCTCCCGCTCCCAACGGCGACGCACTCCCTCCAGCCATGGCGGAGCAAGTAAGCGCCGCCCACATCATGCCCTTCCCCGTCGAGCGCTGTTTACGCGTCCTCCCATTCCTCGTTAGTTAGGACTTAGGACCAGTAGTTAATTGGCGCATCTTGCATTCTAGCTATGTACTGCTTTGATCCGGTGTAATGTCGCAAGCCCTTGCTTGTGTTTATGCGTTCGATGATGTAACGTTTGGATCTTGCGGTAGTGAGGCTTGGATCTGTGGCCCTCTACCGAGGAGACTTAGGAAATGGCTGCATATTTTGGCAAAATTTCGCAGTTTATTTAGCTTCTGTTTAGAATCCACAATGTCCTATGGTTTGCAATAGGATATTAAATCAGAGCTTGGAACTCGAGACACCAAGGCGTGGTACATTTTGTGATTCAGTGACATTCTGTAGTTTAGGTCGTCGATTGGCATCCCCAATCTCCGCCTGTTTATTTCAATCGAAGCTTGCTTGGTTATCTCTGTACTGTGATGTGCATTGGCAAAAAGAATTGTTGATGCGTTTGGGGGTGGGAATGATGGTTAGATTGGATTCAGACATGCGAAAGGAAGCTGTATAGTGCATAGTAGAAAGTGAAGTTTTGCGTTAGTAAAAGTTATATGTTGCATTTTCTCTGGTACATTTTGTGCTTAAAAATTTGGGCCTGTAGCATTATTTAGCATTTTACTGCACAATGCAGAATGTAATCATTATATGGTACCTAGTTTTGATGTATGGCATTCTTTCTTTTGTTCAGACGGAGAGAGCTTTCTTGAAGCAGCCCAAGGTCTTCCTTTGGTGAGGGTTCTGCTTCTGCCTGTAATTTTTTCTGTTAATTAAATGCATCATGTGTATCTTTAACAAATAAATAAATGCTTCATTTCAGCCCAAAGAAATCTGGCAAAGGGAAGAAACCTGGCAAGGGAGGTAACCGCTTCTGGAAGAACATTGGCCTTGGCTTCAAGACCCCTCAGGAAGCAATTGAAGGTACAAACAAGTTCTTCCCTGTAACTCATATGCCTTTTAGTTTGATATATAATAGTTTTTGAAGTGTGAACTACTTTATCTTATACTTACAGGACAGATAATTCAATTGACTGTCCATTTTATTCTCTCCTCTTTAATCTTGTTTGGTTTATACCCTATATCATAAACTACAGTTGCCCAAGGTTGGAACATGTTAACTAGCTAGATAATTTACTGATTGCAAGGAAGTTTTGATGGTATTATGTTGCCTGCTCAAAGTTGTTTTACTTGGTGGTAATTTATTAGTTATAGCCTTTCGTTTTAGATAAAAGCTTGATGAAAAGGAACATTATTCCTGACCAAATACTAATTTGTATGCCCTGTAAGTTGGGCTATGTGAAGAAAAATACTTACCCTAGACCTTTGTTTATGCTAGAATTTGTCAGTCTATGTAACAGTGTCGTGTCATTACCTGGATGGTATGCTTCGGTGACCTGCCACTTTTTCTTATCAAAATGTAATTAAATATTTAACTCATTCCATTTCAGGGACCTACATTGATAAGAAGTGCCCATTCACTGGTACTGTTTCTATCAGAGGTAGAATTATTGCCGGAACATGCTGTCGGAGGAGGGAACTCCAACCGTGGGGAGTCTGGGGACCCCCCTTTGAGGTTTGGCCAGGGGAGCGGTTCACAGGATGGTTGCGGCGTCTGGTCGATGGCACGCAAGGGAGGCAGAAGAAGTAGACAGGTTCGGGCCGCGCGGAGGCGTAATACCCTACTCCTGTATGTGTCTGCTATGTGGGAGATGAATACGGTTTGTTCTTACAAGATGTTCTTAAGGGGCGCTCAGGAACTAGCCCTAACTTGGGAACTCAGTCTCTCTAGAAGCTGAACTCAATCCTCTAAGCTCCTCCTCAAGCCCCCCTTTCCCTGCTGGCATGGATCCTCCTTTCATAGTCCAAGGAGAGTCCACAGTGCCTAGTACACATGCCAAGAGAAAGCTTTTCTAGGTACGATATGTCTTGTCGCACGCAGCTGTCTGCTGAGCTGCGCCGGAGTTGGTTCGGCACGGCTGCTGCGGGTGGCTAGGTTGTTAGGTTGTGAAAGGGGGGCTTGAGGAGGAGCTTAGAGGATTGAGTTCAGCTTCTAGAGAGACCGAGTTCCCAAGTTAGGGCTAGTTCCTGAGCGCCCCTCAAGAACATCTTGTAAGAACAAACCGTATTCATCTCTCACATAGCATACACACACAGGAGTAGAGTATTACGTCTCCGCGCGGCCCGAACCTGTCTACTTCTTCTGTCTTCCTTGCGTGCCATCGACCAGACGCTGCAACCGTCCTATGAACCGCTCCCCTGGCCAAACCTCAAAGGGGGGTCCCTAGACTCCCCGCGGTTGGAGTTCCCTCCTCCGACACATGCCACAGTGCCAAGATGAATAGGACTATCATCGTCCGCAGGAACTACCTTCATTTTGTGAAGAAATATCAGAGGTCAGTAAAGAACTGGAGGCTATAAACTCACTTTTGTCTGTGGTTTCAACTGACATAGAAGGTGAACTTCACCTTGTAGGTACGAGAAGAGGCACTCCAACATTCCAGCTCACATTTCTCCATGCTTCCGTGTCAAGGAAGGAGATCATGTCATCATTGGTCAGTGCAATCTAGCTGATGTAGTATTTAGTTCATGTTTTCAGTTTTGTTGTGCACACCTGAATGTTGGGAGAGTGGGAATTGAATCTTCCAGCTCCTGCACAGTTCCTCAGGAACCACTCATTGATCTGCTTGCTTTAAAGTAGTCATGAAAATAAAATAAGAAACTAATCTTTTACATCTGGTCTGTGCTTCCTCTTGTATCACATTGTTGATGTCATAACTCGTAACCATGCATCATATTGTTTTAAATGGAATTGTTCATATGTCTTAACCAGTTTAAATTTTAAAAAAGTCAATCGTCTTTAGTTGTTTGGGTGGTTACTTTAGTTTATTTTGTCATGAAATTTGTTCTGGCTTTGAACACAATGGCATTACCAGTCCTGTACTGGGCTACTGGCTTAGTTTCCTGAATTTATATTTGATGCTGATTTCCCCCCTCTTATGTGTTGTGCAGGCCTTTGTCGAAAACTGTAAGGTTCAACGTTCTTAAAGTCATCCCAGCTGGTTCAACAGGTGGTGGGAAGAAAGCATTCACCGCAGCTTGAGCTTATTGAAATTGTCTAATCAATCAGTAGTTATATATACAAGCGTTACACTTAGAATTCTTCTAGCTTGCTGTTTCGACCTTCTGTTGAGGTCCCTGGAGCCTTTGCCACACATCTGTGCAGCTTCATGAAATGTATCCGTGCAAGTTTTGTTTAGATCTCTGGTCATGCAAATTGCGGTTGCTGTTGCCCTGTCGTTGGGCCATGTGCCTTCTTTGAAGCAATAGCATCAACAGCTTGTTCTTATGATGGTGATGTGCGTTATCATTCTTTTTTTTTTTAAGCTGAAAATTTTTCACCAGTTCACTGACATTTCAAAAGGCACGTCTTTTATTTCTTTCGTCGAATGGCTTCTCTTTTACTCTTTCGGACATAGTATGGTTTTCACATGAACTAAAAGTTTATGGTCTTTTCTTGGGATGTTTGCTGTCTGATGATCAGATCATCTCTAGATGCTGACGGTGACGTGAGAATTTTTGGACGCACTAAATAAACATCTTAGCCTGGTAGCTGTTGTCGTTGTAGGCTGCGTCTCAAGCTTGAAGAAAGGAGATCGGTTGTTTGCAAGGCATGCAATTTAAGCTTCTCCTTAAAGTGCATTTTACCATGTTAAAACCCCAAATCCGTCTCAGATGCTCCAAGAAATAGTGAACCAATTCAGTCATACAAATGAACACCAAAATTATGATTGCTCTCTCTTGCTGCACAGTTGCTCTTCTGCTGTTCTCATCACATCTCCATAGCCCAGTCACTTCATTCCTTGGAACCCTTCTTGATCTTGCAACACCTTCCCTTCCATTGTATCTGCTAACATCTGGCAATACTTCTACCGAAAATCATCGGTATCGTGACGAATATAACCCGTTATGCGATGATTTCCCACCGGAATTTCCACCGCCTGATACAGCGGCAATTTCAATCTTCTGCGTTGATCCCAATGGCTGCTGCAACTTCACAACGGTGCAGGCAGCGGTCAATGCTGTTCCAAGCTTCAGCAGGAAGAGAAATGTCGTATGGATCAACAAGGGCATGTACTAGTAAGTATCAGTGTTTCTTGTTCAGGCTTGTAGTACTATTTCCAAAGTGCACCGTTGGCTGTTGCCAAGTGTGCTGTTACTGAAGCTGCATTGTTGCAGTGAGAAGGTGACAGTCCCAGCAACCAAGCCCAACATCACATTTCAAGGTCAGGGATTCGATCTGACGGCGATTGCGTGGAACGACACCGCCAACTCGTCGCATGGAACGTTCTACAGCGCTTCAGTCTCTGTTTTCGCAACAGGCTTCGTCGCGAAAAACATCAGCTTCATTGTAAACACATAAGTACACAGCATTTTCAGCTTAGGACAGATTGCACCTTGGGTAGCAATGCCAACTCTGAATTATTTGACACCAGAATGTGGCGCCAATCCCAAGACCCGGTGATGTCGGTGCTCAGGCAGTAGCACTGAGGATCAGCGGTGACCAGGCTGCATTCTGGGGTTGCAGCTTCTTCGGTGCACAAGATACGCTTCACGACGATCGGGGCCGACATTACTTCAAGGAATGTTTCATCCAGGGCTCCATTGACTTCATCTTTGGAGATGCCAGATCACTCTATGAAGTGAGTAAAACCATAATTCAAGGATTGCAAGCCAACACACTCTCACTGATTGCTTCCGCATGTGAACTTCCCAGAATTGCAGAGTGATTTCCATAGCAGATCCTGTTCCTGCAGGGGTCAGAACCATCACAGGTTCAGTCGCTGCACATGCCCGGGAATCTGAAGAGGACAACACTGGCTACTCATTTGTCAATTGCAGCATTGGAGGCACCGGTAGAATATGGCTGGGGAGAGCCTGGAGACCATACTCCACTGTCATCTTCGCCTACACTTCCATGTCAGACATCATAGCCTCTGAAGGATGGAATGACTGGAATGATCCTTCAAGAGACCAGTATGTATCTTCCAATGTTCAGTGTCAATTCTTATCTGCACGACAAAAGGTAAATCAACATTAATATTTGCATGGTTTAAATTGCCAGGACTGTATTTTATGGAGAGTACAAGTGCACAGGTGATGGTGCAAACTTATCAGATAGAGTGCCATATGCTCAGAAGCTTAGTGATGTGCAGGTTTTGCCTTACCTGAACACATCTTACATTGATGGAGACAGATGGCTGAAACCATACTGTGATTCACTGATATCTGCCTGAAGCAACCAAACAGACATTAATTATATTGCAAACTTGAAAAATGAAAAGGTGTACTCCGTTCTTTGATTTTTCTCACTTTATATCACATTGAATTAACAATTGTGCATAGACCAGTCTTACAGAGATGTATTATTTTTTACATTTAGCAATAGTCTGATCATCTACATTTGAGCAGCACAAAAATGGTACAGGAAAAGGGAGCCAACTCCAAGTATTGCATTACAACAACTGTTGCATTACAACAACTGGAACGTGAACAACCAACAAGAAGCTGACTAAATATCAACATTCTAACTGCAAGAGCTCAAGTCCAACTATATCATCTTGTATCCTAATGAAAATTGAGGGGTCCTGCCATTCTCTTGTTGAGATTGATGATTTTTAGCTGGGTCTGAGACTGTTGCTTTTGACAGTCACTATTCCTAAAATGAAATCTCACTTGGTGCATGGAATGTCCGTCCACGGCATATGGCTTCCAGGTTCTCTCCCGCATAAGAGCTAAGTGGAGAAACTTCAACACCTGAAGTACAAGTGAAGTGCCACGAAATCAATTAACAAATTTCCATCTAAAAGATTTTCAGTTATAGACAGTCCTCACAAGTTTCGAAATGTATATCTACAGACGGAACATTACCTGTCATATACAAGGGTACAGAATGAGTCAAAAAGCCACCTGCAGCAACTACCCATCGGCTGTGAAGGCGAAGCAGCATTAATCTGGCACTATCAGGAGTATCATGAGTTGCACCATTAGCATTCTTTACTGGTGCAAATTCCTCCTCCCTCAAAATCTGGAACATTAGGTGCCAACAATACCAATGAGATCTTTCCTACAAATGTTTGCTTTCAGTAATTAAATAGAACTTGAGAGTAATCATGAATTTGGCGTCAAACCTCAAAAAGAGCTGTTGATGGAGAATAGGTAAACACGTCAAATATAAACTGTTCAAGCTTTAAGCCTGTCGTGTACCCATGGATTGAAGGAATCTTCTTCTCTGCTAAATGGTAACTGGGCACAGGATTTTAAAATTAAGCAAAAAAACATGGAGTGAATGTAAGTTGACACTGAATGTTGGTGTCTAATATTTAACAATCACATTGCAGGAAGAAGAAAAAAAATGATAAAATACAAGAGGTTGTATAACTAAAAACTAGTCACAAATGATTTATTATACTGATCAATATAATAATATCTGTTCTATTATTAAAACAAGGTTAAAAGAAGCCTCTTAGTTCGCTTGCAAGGGCTAGAAATTACCACACAAATCGGTAAAAGAGAAACAATTATCACATTGATTGTGGCAGTACAGATTATAACTGTGTTGATTGAGCTGAAAGAGTTATCTAAGAAGATTTTATATTTAGCACTAGGAAAAATAGTTATATGCAAAAAAGAACTATTTTTAAATAAAGATGCATTATTATCTAGCCGAACAATTGTCTTTTAAAAAAACACGTTAATATACCCATGCAATTGCGTGTAAAATTCAGCAAGTTAACTATAATACTAAATAAATAGTAAAAAAATTACATTGAAGTCATTCAAGAGAAGTTTTCTATTATTTGAGCCTACAATAAGAACATAACTCTCGAAATACTATGGCAATTACCTATGCTTAAACCACAAGTTTTGATATGGAATAAATGTTGGAAAGGAATGAAACATCACAAATCATTTAGTACAAGAACAAAGTGGTTCTTCAATAAGAATACTTACATGCTGTCCTTTTCAAGACTATTTGTTACTTGATTCAGAAAATCCAAAGTGAACATATGCAGGCATACCTGACAAAATGAAGTAAAACAATATTATCAGCACTGAGAGAGGATGGCCAGTGGGAGGGGAAAGGGAATAAGAGACATACATTGCTCCAACAATAACGAAGGCGCCCTGTGCTTTGATTTATTTCAGTAGTCATAGCCGCATCCATTTCACTGTACTCAACTACAGAAAGAGGCCCACCCTTGCCACGCTGAACAAACACTCCAACTTTCTCCTGTGGATATGCCTTTAACAACACGGCACAATAATGAAAAACAATAAATGAGGTGCATAATTGGAGTTGAAGAGTACTTCTCATTCTGCTTGGGATTGGATAATGCACTGGCATACCTTCCTTACTACCTTTGCAGCAGCAGACACACCCTTGTCAATGAAATATCCTAGGAATGTTGGATCAGCAACACGGACCTGTATCAAAGAGATTGATTATTCTGGGGAAAAAAAGAAGAGATTAATTATTATTAACAGATGGAGAGAGAGGCCCATTACGATATTTTAAAAAAAATCACGTAACCCTGGGTATTATGATCCTAGAGTTTGATAAAACCACACTGTTGATCAATTGTTCTTTCATCCACTATACTTATGAGTTATAAAATCAAATGTTACATTTATGAATTCTTTGGTTCATTGTACAAAAGTCTTCCACCTAAGTTGAGCATTTTTTTTTATTTTTCTATGGTAGCAATTCAAATTAGTTAACAGTGTGGTTTTGGTGAAACTATAGGATAATAATACCTGGGGTTATGCGCCACATGCCAAAACTCTTGTGGTTTTGTGCAACTTCGACCATAATACCTGGGGTTTTATGAAATTTACTCTTAAAAAAAGTGTACTCACCAATACATTGTCGACTCCGTAGCAATCTACATATTTCACACCTCTTACAGCCATATCGTCCAGCAACCTTTGAGATTTTAGAGCTGAGGCACAGTAAAAAGAGGAAAGAAATAAAATAATTATGGCTAAATCCATAATATATAATTGCTGTATTGTGATATAAGGAATTACCAGCATATACTCCACCGTTGCCGTCAGGAGCCCTTGCTACCTAGTTTTCAACACAATGTTGCAAAACATGTCATTACCCCCAGAAGATAAGCACCATTGAAGCAAGTTCATTGTCACAATATTGTATTTTGATTCAGATGGTCCAACGCTGGTTCAGTTGCAATGGACAAAATACAAATACATGATGCTGAATGGGAGATGAAATAAAAAATTAAATAAAGCAAGGTAAAAACCTTATATGGTGTTTCCATAATAAATCTTCCATCAGCTGAGACACATGGGATAGTACCTTGCTGGAAAAATGTTACCTACAAATAAAGAATCAAGTCAAACATAGTTCTTAGCAGTTTCATAGGATAATAGGAGACTACGTGTTGAACTTCACTGGAATTTCTGTTCATAACGAAGAAGCAAGTAATGGTCCTTACTTGGTCAGGCTCTAAGCCAAAATATCTGTGGTTTTCAAAAAATTTGTGAGTCGCTTCATCAGTGAAGGGGCTAGTCATTATGTACCAGTGGATTTGCGGAGTGTTACCTGGGGTTGCACAAAGTTAACATATTGAACGTATGAATTTTTAAGAAAGAGCAAAGAAGCCATTAATGGCATGCTTGACTAAATTACCATCAGTGGACTGAGCAGCCAGCTTCTGTACACACAAAATTCGTTCAGCTTGAAGTTGGAAAAGTGACTTCCCAGACGGAAGCCCAACGCCTGAGCAGACATCAGAGGAAAAGAACACCATGAATCTTAAGATCAATAAACATTGAAAGCAGACTAGCACATAGAGTATTACTCTGAAAATACTCTAACATTATCAACATAATAGCATGAACAACAAATGCAGTATAGAATACCTGTAAAGGTTTTTATCATCAGTAAATTTATTTTTTGCATATTGACCATAGGACAATAAGGAGAACATGGAAAACTTAACACTAAAATTTTCCTGTTGAAATATATGATGAAAAATAGTTCTACATAGTAGTAGGTAACAAAAAAAATAGCATTCATCTGTAGTTTACAACAAATAATATTAATGACACAGTGGAAGTAGCAGACATCATGTTAAGTACGATGACTTACTGAAGCATCCCTTAGGATCCGAACTGCCAAGCCTTGTTCCCTGTCCACAATCAGAGAAACAGAGAGGTTAAGTGAGATTAACTTTTTTTCCGTTATGCAGTACATAGATCCTTTTTCTATTATACAATTTTCAGGAGTTTTAAGAGTACCTGACCACCAGCCAAAAGGACAATAGCCAACTTCCCCTCTGAAATGGCTTTCAAGCCCCTCTTCCACCACCTCTGTTTGTCCTCAGGAGTTCTATCTTCCATGGTCGAGACACTTGACTCTGGCACAGGCTCAACGGCTGGCACAGGAACACCTGTGCTCCGGAGCAACATCACGCTAGTCAGATAATTTCACTCAGTATATGTAAGCATGGGAAATATCTATGGATGAATGATCGCACACCTTGTGATCTGAGTGAGCATCGGACGATCCGGTCAATCCTAGCAAGATCTAGGCTCTGAAACGCGGTTCATGAAGCTGAGTCAGCCAAGGTCAATGTTTTACGAGAAACAAAAATGCATTACTGCCAATTCACCTTGTGTATGAGATCACAATTAAGCTCAATGTATAAAGGCAACAACAGATAATGAACTACGAACGCAAGGTCGCGCTAACTAGTAACTATCTTGGGTCCTATTTTAACTAGGAATTTCTCTATGAGATCAGCTGCGCATCTAAATTGTGGCATAATTGAAGTGCAAAAGACAAATCTTTACGATAGTTCCAATGAGAAACAGACTAATCTCTACCCAGACCAAAAACTTTACGCATAATCTTCAACTCGTAGCCGAATCTAAATACATCCAAACGCGAGAAGCAAACGTTCCCGGCAGCAGCAGGGATCCCGGCGGCTCGGAGCTGACCTCGATGTCCCGGACGAGGAAGTCCCGCTCCTCGGGAGCGAGCTCGTCCCAGAGCGCGAAGGCGCCCTCCTGGCCATAGTCCTTGAGCCTCTCCAGCAGCTCCTGCGGCGGCGCGGCTCCCCACCTCCCCACCGGCGCCGGCGCCCGCGCCGCCACCACGATCTCCGCCATCTCCTCCTCCCGAGCCGACGCCGACGAGGGAGTTAGCTAGAGCGAGAGAGATCTGCGAGCGAGGGTGGTGATGGTGACTATGATGACACGATCCAATCTTGGGGAGATTAGTAGGAGAGAGGATGCCTTGATTCGGTCGTCATTAACTTGTGTCAGCGTGGGATGAGGAAGAGGAGGTGAAGTGCCCAATGACAAATTCCCATTCTTTATCCCTGCTACTACTAGTGTACTAGTGTCAGTGTTTCATCTGAAAAAAAAAGTCACTGCTTCTTTTTTTACTAAGAGTTGGTTAGTGTCTGCGTATTGCTTCCTCAAGTCATAAAATAACTTTATCTTCTGTTCATCTTATTTATGTCATAAAGAGTTTATCTTTAAAACAAATAATATATTAAAATTTACGAAAGTGAAAAATAAATGTATTGAGATTTACTAAAACGGTGGACAAATAAATTGGAGTTTGCTAAAGTAAGAGATAAATGCATTAGAGTTTATTAAATAAAAAACAAATGTATTGAAAATTGCTAAAGTAGAGGATATTCTAGTCTCTTAGTTTTATATTAATACGTATAAGATGAGTTAAAAATAAAGTCTTTTTAGAATGAAGGTGGTAGCAGTGGATCATGTTGCCCATTCAGTATTTGACTTGGGGCCGTTTTAAAGTGCTAATAGATGATGGATAAAATTAAGACATAAATAAATAAATTAAACATTAGAGGTTGATGAATTAATTAAAAAAGTTCTTAAAAAATGCTGATGAAAAAAGTTTTTTAAAAAAATTGCACTATTTATGAACTTGGAAAACATGCTATAATCAGAAATAAACAGGCCCGTCATCTATCTCCAAGGATTAAAAGTCCTGCATTTTCTCCGTAAAGATCCTACAATCCAAATACAGTATCAAGTCTCTATAGTTCATAGTTGTCATTTAATAAGATTTTCACGGCAGTATGAGGCTGTATAGTGGACTTATCTTGTTCGTGGAAGTGTCGCAACATTTTCAGGAGCAGCAGCTTCACTATAACTCTTTAATAAGTCAGAGAAAAAAGAAAACCTCAACTTGAGGGGCTCGACCATTATCTTGTCCAACTAGCACCAGATAATAAAGAATAAAATAACTCCGCAATTATTGCAATCGCACCATTAATACATAATCCAATCACTGAACCAGAACAGCACAGCATTAACACACTTGAATGCAGTAGCATTTTTACCATCCATTGAAACATAATTCAATAGTACATGTTCGCAGTGAAACCAAAATTAAAGTGCTCATCATCCGCATAGCAGATTTTTTTTTTGCAAATAATTAAGACACTCCTTGCGATGGCACATCAGTGAGCTGGCTCTGACAGTACATGATATGAATTCCCCAGCAACTACACACAAGTACACAACCAAAAGAACAGAAAACTTTGATCCCAGTAGCTTTCTCCTCTCGAAGCTATGTTAATCCTACAAGGGAAGGGAACATCTAGCTGAATGTACATTTTGTCTACAAGAAATCAGAACAACATATAATCGTTTTACAGCATAAACCGTCACTGAGGGGTCATGAATTATAAGCATAGTTCTACCAATAGTAGCAGATTATTGCTCCAGGTTTAGCAACATGGGCTTTCCTCTTTAGCATTTAGCAGGTACAGTGTGGTACTGCACTTTTTGACTTCTAGGGAAGTCACTTGGGAGGGAACCAACCACCATTGTATAATTTATCTGATGGATTCGGCGCTGGGAGGCTGACATGGTCGACTTGTGTAAAGTTTCTAGTATTGTCAAAAGACGAAGTGAAACAACTTGGTGAAGCAGAATAATCTGGTGATGGAGGTTTATTCAAGTCATGTTGAGGGAAGTACTCTTCAACAGCTGAAGTATCATCCAGAACAGGAATGTCACCTGTAAGGGTCTTGAAGGCAAACTCAATGCACGGATCTGACCAAGAATTTCCAAATAGAGATGGCACGGCCAGCCCAGATGGATCGGCCACTGCTCCAGACAGCGCAACCCGTGTTGGCTGAGCAGGTGCTGTGGCCGGCACATTTTGGCTTTGAACATTTAACACAGAGCTCACAACAGGTTTTCCATCTGTTTGCATAGAAACTGGTAACTCGTGAGTTTCAACATGTTTCCAAAAGCTTGTTGCAGGTGCTTCCTCTGGCCCAGGAATTAAAGAGAAACCAGCTTGTAGGATATTATTTTCAGCATAATTTGGCCGCAAGTGATTGGCAGTGTTTTCCCCATTGGCCTGTATTTGATTCACAGTTAAAGCTTGGATGAGCTGTGACTGGTCAGTGGTGCTCTCCTGCATAGTTTGTATTTTGTTGACTCTGTCAGCCTGTCTCAACTGGAACTGATTGGCAGTGTTGTCCTGATTAACCTGTATATGATTCACAGCACCTGCTTGCCTTGGCAGCAAGTGATTGGCAGTGTTTTCCGCATTGGCTTGTATTTGATTCACAGTTAAAGCTTGGTTGAGCTGTGGCTGATCATTGGTGCTCCCTTGCATAGTTCGTATTCTGTTGACTGTGTCAGCTTGTCTCAACTGGAACTGATTGGTGGTGCTATCCTGATTAACCTGTATATGATTCACAGTATCTGCTTGCATTGACAGAGACTGGTTGGTAGTGTATTCTTGTGCAGTCTGCATTTGAAATAGTGTATTCAACTGGAACTGATTGGCGGTGTTATCCTGATTAACCTGTATATGATTCACAGTATCTGCTTGCCTTGACTGAGACTGGTTGGTAGTGTATTCTTGTGTAGTCTGCATGTGAAATATAGTGTCTGCTTGGCTTGACTGCAACTGATCGACAGTGTTTCCTAGATCAGTACACATTTGATTTGCATGGCTCAGCTGCAGCTGTGACTGATCGGTAATGTATTCTTGTATAGTCTGTATTTCATTGAAAGTGTCTGCTTTGCTTGACTGTAACTGACTGGCAGAACTTTCCTGTTCTGTCTGTATTTGATCCAGAGAATCTGCTTGGCTAGACTGCAACTGACCAACCGTGTTACCTTGATTAGTCCGTATTTGATTCACAGTGGCTGCATGGCTCAACTGTGATTGTGAGTGAGTGGCAATATATTCTTGTGTGGTTTGTATTTGATCGAAAGAGTCCACGTGGCTTGACTGTAACTGACTGGTTGCATTTTCCTGATTTGTGAGTATTTGATTTACAGTATCTGCTTGTCTCAGCTGTGACTGATCAGTAGCATCCCCCTCCTTCACATGTATGTGATTTGCAGGGTCTGCTTGGCTTGACTGTAACTGATTGGCAGCAGTTTCCTGAACAGTCTGTATTTGAATGGCAACACCTGCTTGGCTCAATCGTGACTTATCAGTAGAATTTTCTTTAATAGTCTGTACCTCATTGACAAGATTTACACTGATAGGTTCATCTTCAGGCTTGGTATTTAAATCATGAGTGATCTTCAGTGAAGTTAAGCGGGGTGATGCTCGGAGAGGCATGGCAACTGATTTTGCAGGGACGATTTTATGCTTCTTGGGCTTCACTTCTGCACTTGGTTGTTTTCTTTTTCTTAAAGATTTCTTTTCCCTTGGAGCATCCTCTGCAGAGGTTGGTAGTACACGCTTGTACTCCAAAGCATCAACTTTGTTGGCATGTCTTTGAGTTGCTATCATGCCCTCCAACTCAAGCATCTTATTTTTGATGTTGAATTCTCTATATGGACTGAGCTGTTCCTCCCATGGCAGCATGAGACCTTCTGAAGTTAGCAGTTCGCATTGAATAGCCTTATCAGCAGTACCTGGCCTTGTATGTTGCAACAACGTTGTTGTCTGATTTTCACAAAATGGTCTGATAAGTACAAATTATTGCAAAAAAGGGACATGCAAAGGGAAATTTGTCTAAAGCATCTCCAAAATAACCACAAATGTAATATAGTACATGAAAACTTTGATTCTTTAAGCGCAGCAAAAAAAATGCATTTCATAATTTCTATGAGGGAGCGACCAGGACAAGGAGCAGTTAGCACTTCACATGTGACCTACAGGAAACATATAACGACTAGAACTGGACTCTATAAATTTTAAGTAGAGCTTCAACTTAAGGTGTGCATGTCCTAGCATTTTTGTTTCTTTAATGTCCTAATAGAATAAGCATAATGCCCCTAATAACCCAAACCAAGAAGAACCGCAAGGAACTCACATGAGATTGGTTTTCAATAGTAGGAGGATCTTGGATAGTTCTCTTTTTTGGCCTCATACTGCATTGATAAATGTCCCCTGATTGAAGAAAACGGTGCACATCCTTCAATGAGCGAAACTCATATCCACTGACTGGATCAATGTAGTACTGCAGAGAATAAAACAAGGTAAAAATAAGTTTATGATGCTCTAACATTCCTGGAATGCCCTGAAGGCTTTCATTTTTGAAGGATTACATGAACTACCGATAACATGCATTATAAAGTCAACAAGGGGAACAGTGGCTGCCTAGGCTGGCAAGCTGATTTTTCCTGCTTAGGCAGTCACTAGCTTGCCTTGTTGGCTGTTGGTGCTAGGTGCTGGCCTGCCACCATGCCCGCACCTAGCACCGAGGGAAACACTGGGCACACTAAACTGTAAGTTCAAGTGATGGGAGCAGAGGATATACTCATATAAAAATGTTAACACTATCAAATTATAATGTACTTTTCAAACAAAGACATGCTTCAAGCAATAGCACAAGTAACACTGGCACTCACATGTGCCATTGAAGAGGATGACTAATGAATTTGGCCTCCTTAGAAACGTGGCAGTTCAGAACAAATGAGCTTATTGTAAAGATGGCAAGTTAACCTAAGGATACAACAAAAGGAGATTTTTGCAAGAAACACACAGGTTTTATCTTGCTTTTAACTGCTTTTTTATTGAGGTGGTTGCATGCAGCATACATGAAGCACATGTTAAAAATATTTCTTGGGTGGCTACTCTACCTCAAAATAGCACTGAGATGCAAGTGGAGAAATATTGCTGGACGGAATTATAGTAGGCATTATAGGGTATTGTTGCTGCACAACATTGAGATGCAGCTTAAGCAGAAGAGAATCTTATAGCTGTCCAATGTGGAGAGTTGAAACACGCTTAGAATTTTTGAGAGATATTAAGTGCAAGATATCCACAGACATGCTAATGACTTTGGGTCAATGTGGTGGTTGTGTTGCGCTATGGAATCTAGTTCTTTACTGATTCTAGTGAGATTTAGTTGCATGGTTAAAGAAGGCACTAGTCAGGCGGCTGGATGGCGCCTAGCGCCTAGGCCCCACCTAGTGGGTGCCTAGGTCAGACCAACTAGTCAAATCCAAGAAATTAGCAAGCATATTACATAAAAATTAGACTATATAACACTAAAATAGTAACAAAACACCACCCAAGGTAGTTCAGCCACCATCTAATGTCTAATCGTGGCGGCTACCCAGCACCTAGCGCCTAATGGGCACCTAGGCGGCACCTAGCCCCAACTTTTAGAACACTGTTTAGTCGTCACAGCTCCAAAGAAATGAGTGTTTCAAATAACTATTATTTCACAGTTAGAATTAAATAAGTGCTTTGAACAGCCACCGCAATGGCAATTGGAACCTTAGATATATTGTTTTAGACAGAAATGAGCATGAAAAAAGTATCACACTGCAGCATACCGGATCAGTCTTCTGATTTGATCCATTCTTCCTTGGTCTGTCCTCTTTCCACCATCCATCAGGAAGCCCTAGCTCATCCTTTCTTTGAACCTAGCAATGAAATAATTAGAACCAGTTATAGTTTTTAGATAAGGAGAAAGAGAAAAGGGATCATTACAGCATACCAGCTCATTCTTGTGATCTGATCCATTCTTTCTTGCCTTGTTTTCTTTCCATCGTCCATCGGAAAGCCCATTAATGCTTACTTCGTCCTTGATTTGAATCTATAATGAAGTAACAAATATATTGGTTTAGATAAAAAGGATCAAGAGAAAAAGGTTCATGACAGCATACCGGGTCACTCCTATTCTTCGACCCATTCTTTATTGGCATGCCTTCTTTCCACCATCCATCAGGCCCCTTCATGATTGGTTTATCTTTGTTTTCAACCTAATAATAAAATAATTATAATGATAAAGAGTTTTAGATAGAAAAGGCAAGACAAAAACAAGGATTGTTGCAGCATACCAGATTACTCTTGTGGTTTGGTTCATTCTTTCCTGGACTGTCCTCTTTCAAACAATCATCAGACAGCCCATTCATGGCACGTTCATTCTTGACTTGAACCTAGCAACAAACAGAGAGTGGTCATTATTGACATACTTGTCATGTTGTAGTTGGAACAAATGCAAGGGGTAGATGAAGTTAGAAATTCCCATACCATAAAGGGTTTTCTTCTGACAAGCCCACTTCGAGTTCTAGAGCATGAACTCTCACTGTAATCCAACTGGATGCTTTCTCTGACAAGTCCACTTCGTGTTCTGGAACGTAACCCCTCTTCGGAATCCACAATGATGTTTCCTCTAACAAGCCCGCTTCGTGTTGCAGAATATGAGCCATTGCTGGCAGCCACAGTAGTGTTTCCCTTAACAAGCCCACTTCGTGTTTTAGAGGATGAACCTTCACTGAAATTCACGATGCCACCTCCCCTAACAAGCCCACTTCGTGTTTTAGAGGATGAACCTTGATTTAAACCCACGATGCCATCTCCCCTAACAAGCCCACTTCGTGTTTTAGAGCATGATCCCTCATTGGAATCCAAAGTGGCATCTCCCCCAACAAGCCCACTTCGTGTTTTAGAGCATGAACCGTCAGTAGAGTCCACAATGGTGTTTCTTCTAACAAGTCCACTTCGTGTTTTAGAACATGAATCTCCCATGTTGGAATCCACAATGCCATTTCCCCCAACAAGTTCACTTCGTGGTGTAGAATATGAACCTTCATTGGAACTCACATTGATGTTTCCCCTAACAAGGCCACTTCTTGTTTTAGAAATCAAAACCTCATTGCACTTTACAGTGCTGTTTACCCTAACAAGCCCACTTCTTGTTGTTTTAGAAAACAAAACCTCATTGGACTCCATAGTATTGTTTAACCTAACAAGCCCACTGCGTGTTCTAGAACATGGACTGTTGCCGTAATCCATAATGTTTTTTCCCCTGACACTTTGTGTTCTAGTACATGAGCTACTGTCGAGGTTACTTCAGTTCACAAGGACCTGTTCAATCACAGCACAATACAATCAATAAAATTTCCTGGAGCCACAGAAGAGAACACAAAATTCATTCAGTGTAAACAAAATAGTTATGATGATGATGATGTTGCCTGATTATTTCTCAAGTCTACGAACTATTTTTTGAAAAATTATGCTAAAAAAAAAACTTATAGTGAATACAAAACTTTGTTCATTCAGATTTGTAGAAATTAACGATGATGATAATGCTGCCAGATTACCACTCAAGTACGAGAGAAAATTAGACAAGCTATAGGGTGCATAAATCATAATTTAGTTCGACAGATGAGTAATTGAAGTGGTCACATGTCTTTTCTATCAAAAAGGAAAGCCATACTATTAAAAAAACAATGTATTCTCCTCAATCCACCCTTAATTATATTGAGGTCGAATCCCAACCCAGTAGTCAGCACCGTTCGAATCGGTTTCTAGCATGAGCTACTTCATCGATTTCCATGAGCATGCTTTTCAAACTACTAAACGGTGTGTCTTTTGCAAAAAATTTCTACGTAGAAATCCTTTTAAAAAATCAAATAAATCCATTTTCATGTTTGCAATAGTTAATACATAATTAATCATATGCTAATGACCCATCATGTTTTCTGTGTGGCAATAAGCTCAAGCCAAACCTCACATTCAAACGGTGCCCCTAGTCTGCAAACCGTCCATACAAGTTTTTTTTGTCTGATGGGCACATAAATCCCGTACCTTCTGCAATGGTTTGTAGGAAAATTTGTTCAGAACTTAAGAACAAGCCTCTCATCTCAAGAACAGTGTGGCACAAACTAGGAAAGAACAAATTCTGCATTTAGCCAGTGTCAGACTTAACGTGGGGTAGACAAATAGGGAAAATCAGCAAAATCCCCAGTTATTTTTGGAAACAAATAGTAAATTTCTATCACACTATTACACTGCGCATAAGTTTAACAAATCCGCAACAAGCTTAAATGACTCGATAGAGGGGGGAAAGATTCGGATTAGATCCTAATGGTACCAGAACAGAATTTCCCGAAAATTTCAAACAAGTTAGGGCTCGTCATCCTCAAAATCAAAGAAGTCAACCATGTCAGGGTCGATCCCCACTCTACCCCAGCTCGGAGAGGAGGAGGAAGAATACCTTGGGAGGAGGCGAGGTCGGCCCGTCGGAGGAAGGAGAGCCTGCACCCGTGCCCAGCGGAGACGGATCGACGAGGCGGACACGCCTCCTCGCCACCGGAGACCAAACCCTCCGAAGCAGCGCTACGACCAAACCGAGCGCGCGCGTCGAAGGAGAGACAAACGGAGCGAAGAGAAGCGGAGGAGGAAGAGAAGGGATGGGGTCGCCACCCGCCGCGGCTAGAGCTCGGCTGGTGCGGCCATGGCGCGCCGCCCCGCGGGGGGATGAGATTATTAGGGTTAGAGAGTGTGGGGGGCAGCGGAGCGAGAGGGGAGAGAGACTTTTGCGAAGAAGACGAGGTGGGTGGGGAGGGTAAGTGAGGTGAGGTGAGGTGGCTCCACGCCACGCCACTGACAGTGTGCTGCGACTGACAAGTTCAATGTTCATATCCCTAATAGCCAGCTATCCCTATGTGTTTAACAAAAACAGCCGCACACATCGCACTAGCATGCGTATCAGTTCCAAATATACCACGATACGGGGTATTAGTGCACGCTGCATGTTACCAACACATCATGTCTTATGTATCATGTCAAAAATTCAATAAAAAATGCATCATGAAATTATGAAATATACATCCGTCTTTTGTTTTCAGGTCCACTTTATTGATTATGACAAACTAATAGTGTATAGTTACTTTTACATTTATGACAAATTTATTTTTGTACTCACTATACTTAGTCTTGTTTTTTAACTCATCCAGCAGTCTAGTTACGTTTAATATCGTGAAGAGTTATTTTTCTCTATTAGTAGTACAATTATTTTTAATACCAAAAAGAGTTACTTCTATTTTTAAAAAATTACTTCCTATATGAGCAAAATTACTTTTCTTCAAAAAAATAATATAGATTTTGTGGATCATGCCAAACAAATAGTGTGCAGTTACTTTTATATTTGTGCAAAAATTACTCTTATGCTCACTATATTTACTCCTTTTCCTAACTCCTCTAGTAGTAGTGTAGTTACTTTTAATATTTTAATACTGTAAAGAGTTACTTCTATTTAGTAGTGTAGTTACTTTTTATACCATGAAGAGTTGCTTCTAAGAAATTTTGAAAGAGTTACTTCCTATACGAGCAAAATTACTTTTCATCAAAAAATAATATAGTGATTACTAAAAATAAAGAAAATCCATGTATTTACTTGTGAATCTTCTCTATATTTTAGTTGTGAATTTACCTCATATAGTTAATTGTTTTAACTCTTTCACAGTTACTTATAATGCAATGAAAACTTACTTCTCTTTCTATCTTTAGTTACTCTATGTTTTATAAGTTACTATTAAATATATTTAATATTAGACTTATTTTGTTGTATATTTTAAGTTGAGTATGATGGTTTAAACGGATATTAAAAATAACACCAAATTTTAAAAATATGAGTTGTCAAGAAATGTATGTTTAAGAAAATATACTAGTATACTAGGCACTAACGGTCTCCGCTTACTCATGTTGTGCCCCGGCCGTTTGAATAGCTCTGGTTTTATAGGGCATAATTAATTAATGTGGCTAAAAACCAACAGAGTCGTGTCTATTTTGGATAGTATTAGATGGTTCACAATGAAATCGCTTGCTAAGACAAAAAAAAATACACCCTCACCTACTAGATTTT
Source organism: Oryza meyeriana var. granulata (assembly GCA_003991445.1). Taxonomy (NCBI): domain Eukaryota; kingdom Viridiplantae; phylum Streptophyta; class Magnoliopsida; order Poales; family Poaceae; genus Oryza; species Oryza meyeriana. The sequence goes on along the minus strand of RYFJ01000803.1, from coordinate 347,299 downwards.
ACAATAAATAAAAATAGAGTTTTTTGGAACAGAAACAGTATTTCCTACTCTATCTGCTCTAAAATATACTTCAAAAATTTAAAATTTATACAAATATAACATTGCTAAAGTAGTCCCTCCGGTTTGAGCCGTGTCGTTGGATGTTAGGGTGGAGGTGTAGTACAAGTTTGCCCCCTTAGTTAATGATGTCGCTGTCACTGATATAACAAAAAAAGCCACCAGCGGCCATCCTATGAATCGAAAGCTGGCCTTTCAGTTCAGGAGCCGAGCTCTACTAAACAACGTATAAATATTTATATTCTAAGTAGATAGAGTAGTAGTTAAATATTTTATGGCTTTTACTTCCCACTAAAAAATGATCTCACTGCATCTTAGGTGGTCAGATCAAATTATGGCACATGTTTAGTATAGTGTCATAACTATGACAAGATTCTGCTATCTGAAAATAATGACAAGATTCCATATATGGGCTCCAACAGGTCATCATTTTAAACAGGTGGTCGCAATCTTTTTCCGTACCTAAATTTTAGAGTTGTGGCATAAACTCATGATAAATGCTCTTATCTTATTGTACTAACCAAACGGTATTTAAGCGCATATAATTCTCTCCGGACGTGCACAACCACCATGACCAGACTTAAGCTAGGTTGGAGTATATGGAGTATATACCTTCTATAATTAGAACCCACTAACAATTATTACTCCTAAAACTTAACAAATTATATCCCAAAACTTAATTTGTAAGCATACCACATCATCTGAAATTTATTATATTCTACAAAATAACATGCAAGCATACCAAATCATCATCCCTCACACATCATTTCTATAATATTTTAACAAATATCCATCTATCATTAATACAATATTTAACATACATTAAACTTTTTATTCCACACTAAAACGCGGGGCTTTTTATATATATATGGCATCCGTTTGGGGGCTCATGGTGCCCGGGCTTCAAGATTTGAAATACACAAATTTTGTTCAAATCTTTTAGATTTTTCAACTTCAGTTATGTATCCAGATATAACAGTTTGATTAATATCCATACCTTACAATAAAACATTTCAAATTTAAAATTATTTCACCATCATATATCACATACTAGTTAATTATATGTTTGGATGACATATATCTAGAATCTAAATTTAAGCAAAAAAAGACATGCATAAGTTTAAATTCAATTAATCTTGTTTGAACTAGCTAGTAAACAAGTTAATATTCATATCCAAAAAGTTAATTTTAAAAATTTTTATACTCATTTAAATTAGATATATACACAATTTGAATATTGAGGCCTGACTACCATGATGCACCATGTATATATATATATATATATATATATATATATATATATATATATATATATATATATATATATATATATATATATATATATAAGTCACATCATCTATCCATGAATGTGTAATGGTTTGCATGATGTAATCATATCATAGGTTTTTGCTTGCTACATATGGCTTGATGCAATGGATCAAAAGACCATTATCATGATCAGTTAGTTAACTGCACGTGAGAAATTAATTATTAGTTAGCACCTACCTCTCCATCTCAAAATAAAAGGACTAATATTAGACATGACACATCATAGTACTAGTAATTTGAACAACTCTATAAAAATCTAGCACTGAATATGAATATGATACATTCTAAAGTATAAATCTAATTATAAAAACCTAGTACTGTAATATATTCTAGTACTGTCCAGATAAATCTGAACAGTTTCACACAGCTTCTGTAAGAGAATTATTATCACAGCAATCAATTTTGTCAGCGTTGAGTGACTAAGAGATCAGTTGAGATCGAGTCCATGTCCAAGGCGACGATGTGTGCCGTGCTGCTGATGCTGCTCCTGCTCACGTAATTAATCAAGATTTAGGTTACATTATTATTTAGGAGTAAATTAACGATTTGTATGATACCAGCTGTTTAATGTTTATGTTAATATGCACGGCCATGAGCTTCGTCTTCGTCTTCGTCTCAGACAACGGCGGCGGAGGCGGCTGTGTGGCGGAGGCGAGGGTGTGCACCGGGAAGAGCCAGCACCACTCGTTCCCGTGCGTGTCGGACCGGCGCTGCGCCCACCACTGCGCCGAGGAGGCCGCCGGCTGGACCAACGGCTACTGCCACTGGAGGGTCTGCACCTGCCAGAAGAGCTGCTAGCCTAGCCGCCGGTCTCTCCGGCGATGGCGCCGCCGGTGCTTGCTCTATCGATCTACGATATGCATCTAAGCTTGCCTTGTATATATACACAAGCTTTCCTACACGTGTACGCACGCATGTAGCTACCACAGTACTGGTTTCATAATAAAATCATGGCGCGGCAGCTTGCAAGCTACCCCTTCGATCTCGATCTCGATTTTGATTTTTAATGTTTGAGTCATCGGTTTTTGATGTATATTTTTTATCATTCGTTTTATTTAAAAATTTTATATAAATATGTATTTTTTTAATAAATAACGTTGTTGATTTTTAAAATGTTTGATTATTCGTTTTATTCAACAAATTAAAATAAGCATATTTTATTTTATTGTGATTTACTTTATCATTAAGAAAATTTTCAACAAAGTTAAATAAGTATAATTTATTTTATTGTGACTTACTTTATTATTAAAGAAACTTTAAACATAAATATTATATTAAAAACGAAGGTAGTAAAATATAAATCAGGTTTAAAAACCAAATCACAAGGAAAAAAATGAAATTATATAATTTTTTAATAAGATGAATAATTAAATATATATATTTAAAAGTCAACGACATTGAATATTAAACATTAAATATTAAAAATCGAACAGAGTACTATAGGATCTAATTAGTTGGTGAGAAATCCATAAATGATATGGTGTATTTGGTTCGTGGACGAATGAGGGATATAGCTACCATCCATAAAATATTTCACTAATATGCTGAACAGCAAAATTAGGCCAAAATAACCAGATGAGTCCATCCATGTTTTGCATATGATGATATGGCCTTCTCTTGTTGATTGAGGTGACTTTATCTTTTGTTTTGTTAGCATGGTTAAAATGACTTTTTTTATCTAAATTATTTATTTAATTTGCGATCCGATTATATCTTTATATTAATTGCAACTAAATCTATAAAATAAGATCTTGAATGATTATATTTTGATGAAAGAAATATATACGATAAGCAGGTCCCACTAAATTTTGGTTTATCCCATCCAAAGTATATAGCTTTAAACAAACAAGAAATTGAATGACCCAATCCATACGACCCAACCAAACATAAAATTGGATCAGTCCATCCAACAAAATATAAAATATGAATGGCTATATCCTATTCATCTTTGACCATAAACCAAATACACCCTTAGTTACTACTCCCTTTGATGCTGAATGATCGTCCTATTCCAACAAATGAAACGTTCCTAATCGATCATCGCACTGTCTCGGATGGGACGCAGTGGCCGTTTGATCCATGCGATATTATTGCGTTCGATCCATGCATTCGTATGGATTGTGTTGGCTTGTATGGGATATGAAACATCGTTGCGTGTAGATCAAAGCCAATTAAGTACCATACGGGATTATATTGGTATCGCTGCACAAGTCTAATGCGACGATCACGTATGGATTGTGTTGGGTTGCACGGGATATGAAACATTGTTGCATGTTGATCAAAACCAATTAAATACCATACGGGATTATATTGGTATCACTGCACAAGTCTAATACGACGATCAATAGGGACAGAGAGAGTACTATCTTATTCCACATAGGCTTTATTTTTATCTGCGAACGTCAATGAAGTCAAACGTTAAAAATAGAAAAGAGTGAGTACTATAGTTAATGCTCGTCTTACATAGACTTTATTTCTAGCTATCGACTTATACAAGTAATTATCTAGGGGTATAGCTAGAAATATAGTTTTTTTTTTTTTGGCGGAAACGGAGGTAGTATCTTTCAGTGGCGGAGCAGCTCACATAGAGAATTTTGATACGCGTAGGATAGAAACACGGAAACCAAGCCTACAGTAATGGCATAATCTTATTATCACCATGAATCTTATTGCAAAAAGACAAAGCTCAAATTCTGTCACATTCAGTGGCAGCTAGCCTAGGCCGTTGGGGAGTTCGCCGATCGATCTGAATGCACTTGTGCTATAGCAAGATCGATATATCTGCCATGTTACGCATGCAGGCAGCAGCTCGAGGGGGGCATCGTCTTAGCTAGCTCAGTGCCTGAAGTGCCTGACGCCGGTGAAGAGGAGGGAGACGCCGTACTTGTTGCAGCAGTCGACGGCGTCGCTGTCCCTGATGCTGCCGCTCGGTTCCGCGATCACGCCGATGCCGTTCTGGCAGGCCTCCTCCACGGCGTCGTTCCAAGCTGTTTGTTGCATCGTGTGACACACCGTGTAAGGAAGGCATCAACGAATATGATAATTGTGGTTGCAATGGTAAAAATGTAATTCTTGAAAAAAAAAACAAAGGTAGGTATTTCATGATTAAGAGCCTATAGATGCTAGTAGCTTGGTCATAAATCAAACATAAATTCAATTACTACTGATCAGAAAATGAACTTTCTGCTAGTGAAGTTTGCATTATCTGTTTGTTTTGATTGCCTGAGTGCTAGCTAATGTTATGTGCGAAGAAATTCAGGAAATTGTTAGAGTCATGGAAATCTAATTAATAATCCAACGTTTGTTCTTACCAAATGGGAAGAATGCATCGCTGGCCAAAGCAGCCCCTTTGGCTTCCTCTCCTGCTTTCCTGAAAGCAATTCTCAGACTCTCTCGTCTGTTTGGCTGACCACTCCCCATGCCTAACATGCAGTTATTCTGAGAATAATTCGCAGCATCAAGTTAGTTCACTTAATCAACAGATTGCCCTCTTCCTGGAGCAGAGGGAAATGTACTGACCTTGGCTATGACAATGGCATTACTCTTTACGTGCTTGACACAAAGCCACGCGAATTTGGCATCAGAGAGCTCATTGTCTTGAGGAGCCCTCTCGGATACTGTCGTGAAGGTAATGTCTTCTGGGGTTAGATCATCAGACTCTTGAGCCAACCAGCCACCACTGACTTGCCTGAGTGATAGCATCCCTTTTCCACTTCTCTTCGCCTCCAGTATTCTCAATGTCTTTGATTTCCCTTTGAGGATCTCAAGACCCTTTTCTGTATACCCAGGTGCAACCACAATCTCGTAGAACATTCTTGTTTGACCATCTGTAGGGCTCCTGAATTCACGGATTTCTTTTGCAAGATCCTGAAACAGAATGTAGTGTGTGAATAATGGTCATGTCCAAACAACAGAAGAGTTTAGAGACATGATGAAGTCTACTGGATACCTCATCAATTGTCGTATTGAAAGCAACTATCCCACCAAATGCACTAACAGGATCTCCCTTTACAGCCAACCTGTATGCTTCAAGAATATCTTGGCGGGAAGCTACTCCGCATGGATTTGTGTGCTTAACCACAACACAAGTAGGATTCTCAAACTCTGATACACAGTTCCATGCAGCATCCGCGTCCAAGTAATTGTTATATGACATTTCCTGTAAAGAAAAAATGTCATATGTAAACCTGAAGAAATGCCATATTACTAGTGAGTGCAACATGAGTTCACAGAGTGGAAATGACCAGAACAGGTTTTATGTACCGAATAAAACAAATACTGAAGTTAGATAAACATGCAAGTAGTAAAATAAGTTGACAGAGTTGTTTTTTTTTTCTGTCTAAAGAAAGAGAGATGTTGTCCTGTGTTTCATTTTAATGAAGTACACAAGGCATGATTTTCTTGCCTTCCCATGGTGCTGAATTGCTGTTGCAATACCACCAGCATTGACTAGAGAAAGACTCTTGTCCCCATAGAAGGCAGCCTTTTGATGCGGATTTTCACCATAACGAAGTGTAGACTTCAGTGACAGTGGTACAGTAAAGCTTGGGGGGAATATATCTCCTACATAAGACCATAGTAGTGGAATGATATCTGAAAATTTTGACAAAGCCATCCAATAAATACCGTATAATTTACAAACAGTTAGGGTCATACCTTTGTTTGATTGCTTCCACAACCACTCTGAGACGGCTGAATCATAAGAAGCAACATGTTGGAAAGCTTTCCATGCCAGCATCCTGCGGAATTGCTGGTCATCTTGTTTTCCTTGTAGATATTCCAATAGAGCAGGGTAATCTTTATGATCCACCACAACAAGAACATCCTTATGATTCTGTTAGGCATAGAAAACAAATCACAATTAAGCAACAGCAGAACTGTTCCTGTCGACGAACTACATAAATAACATGTGTATAAATGGATAGGGAACATGATATCAACTTTGCATGAAGATAGCAATGACACAAAAATCCTAGCTAAGTAAAAAATTTCAAAGAACCAATAAATCACCTTGGCTGCAGCTCGGATCAATGTAGGTCCACCAATATCAATGTTTTCAATGCCATCCTCAAAAGAAATTACACCAGAGGTGACCTTGCTATAGAATGGATACAAGTTCACCACAACCACATCAAATGTCCCTGTGCCCAAAGGAAAAAGTCTTAGTTAACTGACAATACCTCATCACATGACATCCCTTCACAGGTTCAGAGAAGACAAGTCAGTAACACAAATGGACTAATAATCTCACCAATGCCATGCTCATTCAATGCCTTAAGATGATGCTCCTGGTCTCTTCGGGCAAGAATACCACCATGTATACTGGGGTGCAATGTTTTAACTCTTCCATCAAGCTGAATTTACCAAAATGAACCATTGGATAAAATGCAATTTATTTGCAGCAGTGCTAAAATTTGAGTAATGTATTACTAAACTGAGTAATCGAGTATGATAAACAAAGCTTGGAACAACATATATTTCATGAACTGCTGCAGAAATAAAACAAAAAATAGGTTATACCATTTCAGGAAAATTTGTAATTTGTTCAACTTTTGTCACATTAACTCCAGCTGCTTCCAGGCTTGATGCTGTGCCACCAGTCGAAATAATAGAAAACCTACAGTAGCAAATCTCCATAAGACATTCATAACTATAATGAAGATTATAGTTCATCCTTTATAAAATAACATTTGTTATAAAATAATCATGGTTCATCTAATCATGGTTCATCCTATCCGTTATAAAATAACATTTGTTATCCTGATACAAAATGGTCAGCCTAAGAATTATGCAGCTGGGGCAGATAAAGTGTAATAAGAAGCTTATTACAGCGAATAAACCCTAACTTTGCAAAAGGGCAAATATGATAAGTTAGTACTGCTTGATATAGGCATTTGAACTACAAAATATTAGTTGGTCATGGAGATGATGATCCAAAGCCTTATACTATAGGACTCAACATAATCTAAAATGAACTTGACAGTACCATAACTATTACGACTGAAGAAAGGGGAGCACCCCATAAGATGAAAGATTTACCCCAAGCTTTGAAGGCCATTTCCAAGAAACGCTAAGTCTGTTTTATCCGACAATGATATCAGTGCTTGCTTGACTCCTGCTGCTGCAGGAACTTATTATTAGCTCATACATTGAAATACATGTTTAAGTCAACAACGAGAAAACACAGAAATTAATGGGAATATGAAAAACAACAACGACAAAATTTATTTGTTCAAAACACTCAACCAATTTACATGGTGCAACAAATCAAATAAATCTACATGGATTTCTGGATGAAACTAAAATATACCAATACAAAAGATCTCAAAAGTACAGAGTCATCAACTAGAATATGGCATGCAAAGTGCTCAATGTTTCAATTCACATGTATGAGTATCACCTTTAAAACCACATGCCCTGAGAGATAGTTTTATACATAATGGTATACAAGAATTTAGCCTCAAAACGCGAAAGCCAACTGATGTTAAGCATGCAGCATGCATCTAAGCGTTAAAGCACATATTGGTCCCTTCTAAAAGGAAAATCATATATCCTTGCTACAATTGGACATTACAGTTTTCTGTCAAGTGTGATTTCGCATAGAGTGAACTTATTCTTTCCACGTTAGGGTTCTTTGGTGGTTTAAGTAATTCTGAACAAATAGCTCCTAATCAAACAAGAGCCCCTTTACAGTACAATATATTATATAATATATTAGTGGATCGTACTAGTGATCCAACGGTTTAGATTAGCTCTATACTAGTAAAACTTGCACTTGTAGTGTATATAGTATACATCACTAGTATAAAGGTATTATGAGAAAAATTAAAAAAGCATATATGTAATTTGTTAGTTATTTTCGGTTGATTATTATGTATTTTTTATCATCCGATCGCACGGAGATTTGTGCTAGAGGAGATTTGCAGAGAGCTGAGCCAGCCCTTAGTGGCAATGTACGTAATACATCATTTACTAAAATACCCATTCAAGGTTAGATTTCAACCATAGTATCTCCTCTCTATCACTAGTATATTTAATGTAAAGGGCCTCTCAAACAAATCCCTACATAGCCCATGTCCATTATCATGGAAAAAAACTTCATACACCCATACATTGCACTATAACCGACACAAAAAAAAAAACTCAATTTTATGGCATGAAAAATATTGCCTTGGAACACCTTTGCACCATCTCCAGCATTTCATGGAAAAGAGCAATAACTTGCAGGAGGACAAAAAAACCAAACCACGAAAGCAAGCAGTCACACATACCAGTCGACCTCGCCTCTGCAGCTACCGAAGCACCAGCCTCCGCCGCGGCCATGGCTGGCCCCGCCGCACGCCCCGCCGACGCCGAGGACGACAAGCTGGGGACGCGGCGGCTCTGCATACAAAAAAGGGGAAACCATACCAGCCACTGAGCAATCGAAGCAACGAGCAAAAAGGAAAAGAGAAAAGCAGCTCCAGGACCAGAACGAGGGGGGGGGGGAAAGGAAGCAGGACAGGAGGGGAGAACCGGGTGGTCCAGAGCGCGGAGGAGGAGGTGGCGGCTGCCGCGGTGCTGCGGGGACGCGCGCACGCCGGCGCAGACCTTGGCGGCGGCGGCGGGAGAGGAGCCGAGGTTGAGTGGCATTCTCGTAATATCACGGCCCTTTTTTTCTCGGGCCGGAATTGTTTTTGTCGCGTCTCTCTCTGTGCTGCGCGTAAGAGATAAATAGGGTGGCGCTGCTGTTTGATGGGCTTTCTTTCCGTAGATGGGCCCAAAAAGGGATGGGCCGGGCTGATCTATCAGCTCAAAAAATGCTAAAAAATGACTAACATTTATCCATCCTCGAAGCAAACTAGTAGCGAATTTTTTTTATTTTTATATTTTTTTAATACAATATTTACAAAAATACATTTTCGTTTGAGAAATTTACAAAAATATACTCTAACGCCCTTGGGAGTGCTTTTTTATAAAATCGTCCTCTCAGAGGACGATTTGGTGACGTGACTCACGGCCGTAGACCGGACGACCAACAGCCGTCAGCAGTTTTGCAGGCGGCCCCCTTGCCGCCTAGGGGGGCCGACTGCAAAACACCAGCCGCGGGGCCGGCCAATTTACAGACGGCCCCCTGGGCGCCGAAAAACCGCCCCCTAGGAGAGCGACAAGGAGGCCGCCTGCAAAACACAGGCCGTGGTGCCGGCCATTTTACAGACGGCCCCCTGGTAGCCGAAAAACCGCCCCTAGGAGGGCGGCAAGGGGGCCGCCTGCAAAATGCCACCCGTGGGGCCGGCCATTTTACAGGCGGCCTCCTTGCCGCCCTCCTAGAGGGTGATTTTTTGGCGGCCAGGGGGCCGCCTGCAAATTGGCCCATTTTGTCAAAAAAAATCACTCTCCTAGAGGGCGATTTTTTACCGCCTCCCTATAAAACCCCCTCCCAGCCTTTAAAAAATTCATAAAATTCACAAAAATAATAGAAAAAGAAGAGAGAGCTAAGAGCGAAGGCGAACGAAAGCGGCGAAGCCCTGCCAGTTTACGGATTCTTCTACGGGTAATATTTTATGGCTCTTTGCAATTTTCATTTCTATTCATCAAATGATATAGTATGTGTAGTATTGTACTACTTATTTTATAGGTAAGTAAATGTTAGATTTGGTCAACAAGGTGTAGATCTATTGAAGTTGAGCAAAACGGCTAAGGACATTGATAGGGCGCATGAGAGAAGTTAGGTTTTTTTTACTAGATGAGTAGCACTAGTTTGAGAAACGCTAGTGTCGGCGAAACGGGACAGGGGGTCCCACGTATCCCGGGGTCGCGTGGGTCTTCTACCACGTTAGCTACTTGTTGACGCTGAAAATCGCTGGGTCCTGGTTCGGCGTCTGGGTGACACGCGAAGGCCTGGGAGATTTGCTTCACTCCAGTGCAGGTCCTAAAGTTTGAGGTTCGTAGGCGTGCCAGTCAATTTGACCCTGTAATTGACAAGGAGGAAAATGTTAGATCAATGAGCCAATCGGCTGGAAGCCGATCTAGACTCGTTTCATCAGCCGATGGCCGATGCACACTGTAGCACTTACACATCGGCTTAGGTCCGATGACGGCAAGAACAATAATGTAATAATAAACAAATGTCATGCTAGCCGATCATCGAAGGGATATTCGAAAACCGGCTGTAAGCTAGATAAAATAAACAAGTATAATGCATAAATAAATCAAATAGATCCTAGCTGATCATGATCTAGTGTTACTAGTGTTGTTATGAAGGTATGCCAGCACCCGGGCCCTTGCTCCCAAGATCTTCGTCCGCTATCCGGGCCCATATACTGGTTCTTACCCGAGCTCATGCCCGGGCCCTTACCTGGGGTCGTGCCCGGGAACCTGCTTGTACTTGTGCTTGGATCGGCAGGATAAACCCATCGGCTAACCCTTAACCGATTGTGACAATAATACAGGCAAGAACATATAATAAAATATGCAATAACGCAAATCACAAATAAATGATAAGCTAGCCGACCGCTTAACGAAGCGAACACAGGATAAAACAATAAATAAATGTAGTCGGCTTTAACAGGTAACTTATCGGCTAAGCGCTCCGATAACACCATCGCACAACACCATCGGCTTATTAAGAGTAAAGCTATTATTGTCAGTCTAGTAGATCGGACCTAACCGTTGCAGCACAGACCGATAACGATAACAATGCCTCAATGAGCCGATAGATATAATGCGATCGTGATGAAAATAACTTACCGGCTATGCGCTCCGATAAAACGTCTGCACACGATGCATCGGCCTAGCAGGATCGATTTATCACTAGCAGTTCAGTAGGTCGGACCTAACCGATGCAGCACGAACTGGTGATAAATCGCTCCCAGCAAGTCGATACAGCCTGTGCTCGCGTGATGTGATATACCTAATCAATCTATGAGATCAAACTGAACTGATGCAGCCATAGATAAAGTAAATATATCGTGGTAAGCCGACTACCATAAACCAACTAGAATATCGGACCTAACCGAGGAAGTCCTAGCCGATTGGTAGTCGGTGTGACGAGACTTACCCTCTCGCAGGAGTTCGGACCTAACCGATGCAGCCCGGCTCGAGAAGCAGGATCCCGTCGAAGGGGTGGCGATGCGCCGAGTTTGTATTGATCGTTGTGATAGATTACAAGGTCCCCGGGCATACGTATATATACCCCGAGTTACATGAGTCCTTACAGGACACGGTATATGATTTCCTATCCATAACAGAAAACGCTAACGAGGCCTGACCGGACACGAGGTCAGGTTTCCTAAAAGAGATAAACCTCTTCCTAATAACTATAGTAATTAACTGCCACGCGCGGTCTTCACGGCTCCTTCTCAGACTCGGTCTGCTTCTTGGATCAATTTCCATTATCCGACTGCAACCGTCCTCTTGACCGAATCTGACACAGGTCCTTACCAAATTTTGGCGTTAACACATGCCCCCCAATTTCGGAGTTCTCCTGTAGGATTTCGAAATTCTTCCAACTTTGGGCCTCTAGATTTCTCCCATACCGAGGCGGCCCAAGATAGCCCATTTGCCATAAATGTTTGAAACAGTGCCAACGGCCTCGATTCCCGCTCGGTCATCATACCCCTATAAAAATGCTTCGTCTCCTTGCCTTTTTTATGCTTTCACATCACCAGAGCACTACCGCTTCATCTCCCACATCTTCACCAAGCTCTAGCGAACCCAGACGAATCATCGCAACCTTCTTCTCCAGCCGTTGATCTCTGCATCGTTTCTTACTCCCACAATGGCATCAGCATCTGCAGTTCCTGAGGTAATCTTCTCACCCGACTATTTTCCCCAATCTGCAATCTATACGAACCCGATCTGCTCCGTTTTTTTTATCTGTTCTTCATCGTGTTCTTGTTTACTGTAGCATCTCAGAGCCCAGATCTTGATTCCGTCCGCCGATTATCCCGGTTTCTTCTATCATGGCCCCATGGGCAGCGAAGATCCCACCGATTTCATCAGTGCCGAAACCCAACGCACTCCCTTCAAGAACTCGGCCATGTTGGTCAGTGACTGGACCAACAGCTTCAGGTCATGGCCGAGCAGATTGCCCGGATGGAGAGACTGGTACATCAGAGTATCGGCTGCAAAGAGGATCTATTGGGAAGAATCTCACATCGGCCACTGCATCAACCTCTCCTTGGCCGATATGGAAAGGAATGAATCTCTGCTCGCATCGGCCTCATACTTCTGGTCTAATGCTCTCAATGCCTTTCTGTTTGGTCATGGGCCGATGACCCCTACTCTGCTGGATGTGACCATGCTCACCTGCCTGGATACTACAAGCTACATCAACCCCTTCAAACTCCGGTTCAAGCCTGCCCACCGGCTTCAAACAAAAAACATCGGCGGCTGGTCCAGGTATATATCTCTTCATAACAAAGGAACTGGACCGGTTGATGATCGGGAGCATGTCGCTTTTCTGAACTTGTGGTTGGAACGGTTCGTCTTTGGTGGCGCAACCCTCGGCCCGACGACCAATATGCAATGCCTGGCAGAGTGCTTGGCCGATAGGAAACAAATTCCGTTAGGGCACTATCTCCTTGGCGCCACCTACCAGCTGCTTCATCAGGTGGCAACTAAGCTATCGGCCGACCAACCCGTCGGCCACATTGGGGGTCCTTGGTGGTTCGTACAACTCTGGCTTAATGTTTACACCTCCAAGGCCATCCCAGAAACTTCCCTCCTCAAGCAATCCTTCCCAGCTGATTACCCAGAAGATCAAGACCCCATTTACCGCCGATGCATCTCTATGGGTGAGGCTGCATCGGCCCTTTCTGGCGGCAAGATATCCCCTGCTGAAGTTAGTCAGTGGTTCAAGGGGTTTTATTATGGCTTTACCAGGGATGCTACCCTTTGGTTTGCTTACAATGACGCATCATCATTCGAGATGCCTTCCAACTTTGATCCACTCAAAGCTCTGAACGATGATCAGTCTAAAGCCATATTCCTATCGGCCATCAGTCCTTGCCTGCTGCCAACCGGCTTTTCTCTAGGCCGAACTCAACCATCGTATGAGTTCTACCACCCATCAACCAGCTCCCGTCAACTCGGCCTTGGCCAGCTTCCGATCGGCCTGTTCTTCACCGACAAACTCCAGGCTCGGGGCACGGTCAGCAGCGCCCTGGAATATGATCGGCTGCGGTCTTTGACAGACTCCCTCCTGCTAGGTGCTGCCACCGAGGTGTACATCTGCACTGCCAACACCAAGCCTTTTGTCCGATGGTGGTCGGAATGGAAGAAACATCTGTTCTGCTTAGCGCCCACTTGTTATTGCTCCCGTCTGGACGCCGACTATGTTGAATCTGATAACGAGGTAACTCTTGCAAGCTTCAAATATCATCCTCAATCGTCTCTGACCCTTACTTTGCAGGCCGCCAGCGTCGAGCCCTCATCAACAAGCAACAGCGGTCGGCCGATTCTGTACCAACCCTCATCGGCCGCTCCGAACTTAGGGCGCGACGCTCCATCTCCATCGGCTCTTCTCAAGGCGCCTCGGCCGATGGGACAAAAGCGGAAGAAGTTAGCGCACCGCCCCTCTTTGAAGAAGCAGAAGACCGATGCCGATGCTGCTACCACAACGCCATCTTCTCCCCAGACCACATCAGCTCCTTCTTCCCCTCAGGTACGCGCCAAATTGGACATCATTCCTCGATTTCTCATTTATCTTACCAGTTTCATTTTCAGCTTGAGTCATCGGCTCCAGAACCCCAACATTCTTCTGACATCCTTCCAAGCACCGAGCCGATAGCTTCTCCAGCTCCCCCTCTTTCAGCACCAAGTCCTCCAGCCATCAACGAGACTGCTTCTATTCCATCGGCTGACATCGGCCCCTCTGAAGAACAATCTACTCATCCTACCGAAGCCGATTTACCCGATCTGCCGACGTCCTTCCTCAGGTAACCTTTGTCATGCTCGTACTTTGCTTCTAATCTCTTTGATCACCTTTCCGATACCAATTTTGCAGTCCTTGGCCGACTTGTTCTCCTTCGACATCGGTCAATATCTGGAGGTAGAAGAAGCTACAGCCACCAGTGCAGCCTCCAAACCGTCCTTCTCAGCCGATGTGCGCGAGTACTTAACAAGCATCATCAGTCGGCTGGAAAATCCAATCGATGCACTGGTAGAAGATTGCGGGCCAATCCGAGCAAGATTTGCAGACATTGAACACCATCTGCCCGAAGAGCTCGTTGATGCATTGACCCCCGCAGCATACCTGGAGTCTCATAGGTTTAAACTTATCAAGCTCAGACAGCGTATAGCCGATCGTGCCGACCAACAGAAGATAGCCCAAGACATCCAAACCGATCGGCTATCAGCCCAGATAGACAAGAAGAAACTTGATGACATGGCAGCTGTCCCCCAAGAACTCCAATCCAAGCTAAATCAACTGAAGAAAAAGGAAGCCGATTTGCTGGGAGAACTTGAAAAAGTTCGCAAGGATCTTGAAGACACAGAATCCCAGCTCATCGGTCTGCCGCAAGCCATCCAAGATCAAGAAGCCAAAGTCACAGCAGCAGTGCGCCAAGTCATCCATCGGCGCAAAAGCTTGAAAGTCATCCCAGGCTCTGATGAAGACGATATCCGGGCCATCAATGAAATTGATCAGATCCGTCTGCGCGCAATCGAAACTATCCGAAAATTTTTGTAAGCCTTAAACCTGTATAACTGACGATTTTCCGGAACATGCCGATCACCCTTCTGCTGTCATGTAACCAGATCGGCTCTGCTACTTATCTCTCTCAGTCTTGATAATTTTTCCGCTTGTTTTGATCTAAAGGCGATATCAATTGATATCGGCTGTCTTTAGGTGACGTATAAAAACATCGGCTTTCCGAATTGCTTAGAAATCGGCTGTACTTAACCGATTTAAGAGTTGATCCAAACGCTAGGGTAGTATTTCTTGAGATATTTCCCATTAAGTGCTTTAGCAAACTCCGTCCCGTCAAGATCTTCTAATATATATGCGTTACCAGGCACGCAGCGATTAATCCGATAAGGCCCTTCCCAATTAGGCGACCATTTTCCGAACTTATTATCTCTGGACCCGATCGGCAAAATCAACTTCCACACAAGATCCCCCTCGGCAAACGACTTATTCACCACCTTTTTGTTGTAATGCCGAGCTGCCCTAGCCTTATTCTCCTTGATTCTTTCCAGCGCTCTTAACCGATTCTGAGCTAAATCTTCAAGTTCATCCGCCACCAAGTTATAATAATCATCGGCCGTCAATTGATTCTGCAAAGAAAGTCTTCTAGAGCCGATGTTAGTTTCCCATGGTAAAACCGCCTCATGTCCATATACCAACTGATACGGCGGTACCCGAGTAGACCCGTGGCATGCCATCCGATAGGCCCATAGTGAATCGGCTAATGTAGAATGCCATCGCCGTGGCTGCTCATCAATTTTCCGCTTAATTAACTTGATCAAACTCTTGTTGGAAGCTTCTGCTTGCCCATTGGCTTGAGCATAATAAGGCGATGAATTTAATAGCTTGATTCCATACTGGCAGCAAACTGTGAAACTCATCAGAAACAAAATAGACCCCTGATCAGTAGTTATCGTCTGAGGAATTCCAAACCGATAAATGATATGCTCCTTGATAAATTCGATCGCTTCTTTGGACGTGACCTTCTTCAAAGGAATCGCCTCCTACCCACTTGTGAAATAATCTGTTGCTGCCAATATAAACTTATGTCCCTTACTTGATGGAGGAAAAATCTGGCCGATCATATCAATTCCCCATCCTCTGAACGGCCACGGTTTGATGATAGGATTCATAGCCGATGCCGGTGCCCGCTGTATATTTCCAAACTTCTGACAATCTTGACATCCTTTATAATACCTAAAGCAATCTTCCAGCATTGTCGGCCAAAAATACCCTACTCTTCTCAACAACCACTTCATCTTATGAGCCGATTGATGAGTCCCACAGATGCCTTCATGCACTTCACACATAACCACCTTGGCTTCTTCCAAATCCAAGCATCTAAGCAGAACTCCCTCAAACGTCCGATAATACAACTCCTCATCAAGCAGCACATATTTAGTAGCTTTATACCGAATCCTCCTGGAAACAGACTGCGACGGATTTCGTAAGTAATCAATTATCTCCCGTCTCCAGTCATCGGCCTTGTTCTGGACATCAATATCGGCTATCTCTACCTCAATCTGCCTATTCAGCCGATATCCTGAAGCAATCTGTGCAAGATCATTGGCTTCCAAATTCTGCTCCTCTGGAATATGATTCATTGACACCATCTTGAAATCCCTCAACAACTCCATGCATTCTTCATAATATGACCTCAAAACATCATCCCTGCACTCATATTCTCCAGATAACTGTTTGATCACCAACAAAGAATCACCAATAATCTCTATAATATCGGCCCCGATCTCCTTCAATAGTTGAAGTCCTTTCAGCACCGCCTCGTACTCCGCCTGATTGTTAGTCTGATAAGGCTTAATTGTAAAAGCAAACTCAAAACTTGCCCCCCGAGGCGATACAATAACCAAACCGATACCAGATCCATGCCTGCAAACCGATCCATCAAAAAATAAGACCCACGGGATCGGCTCCACATAATCTTCGTGAGACCCCCTGTGCTGGACAACAAAATCGGCCACTGCTTGTCCTTTGATTGCTTTAGCCGATTCGTACCTCAAGTCAAACTCGTCAAGGCAAAAACCCACTTGCCAACTCGCCCTTTCAAGACTGGAGCCGACAACATATATTTGACCACATCGGCCTGGCAAACTACTGGTACATTCAGCCGATAGGATGTAATGCCTCAACTTGTACACGAGAAATATAAACACAAGCATAACTTCTCCACCGCTGGATATCTCGTCTCAGCATCCAAAAGTCTCCTACTTAGATAGAACACAACTCGCTCTTTACCTTCAAATTCTTGGATCAAAACAGAACCGATGGACTTCTCATCGGCCGACAAGTATAATCTGAACGGCACTCCTTCCTGCGGCGGAATCAAAACAGGCGGGGAACTAAGATAATTCTTGATCTCGTCAAACGCCTTCTGCTGCGCTGCCCCCCACACAAATTCTTGATCGGCTTTCAACTTCAATAACGGCGTGAAAGACTCAATTCTCCCTGATAAATTGATATGAATCTTCTCACAAAATTAATCTTGCCGATCAACGATTGCAACTCTGTCTTATCGCTTGGTGGCTCTAGTCTTAATGGCTCTTGATACTTCGCTGACTAACTTCAATCCCTCGCTCATGAACCATAAAACCCAGAAATTGCCCAGCCGATACACCAAAAGCACACTTATTGGGATTCATTCTTAGTCCGTATTTCTTGGCCCTCTCCAGCACTCTTCGTAAATCGGCTATATGGCTTTTCCCACTTTTAGATTTAACCACCACATCATCAATGTAAATTTCCACCAACAAACCGATGAGATCATGAAATATATAATTCATCGCTCTTTGATAGTTGCACCGGCACTTTTCAATCCAAAAGTCATTACTACCCACTCATGAACAAACCGATAGCTCCAGGACATCGGAACGCAAGTCTTGTGTATATCCTCTTCGGCCATGAAAATCTGATTGTATCCTGCATTGCCGTCCATGAAGCTGATAATCTTGTGGCCTGACGCTGCATCCACCAACAAATCCGCTATCGGCATCGGTACTCATCCTTGGGGTAGCTTTATTTAGATCCCGGAAATCAATACATATCCTCAATTTCCCATTTTTCTTCTCCACCGGGACGATATTAGAAACCCACTCAGCATATCGGCACGGCCTTATGAACTTGGCATCGTACAACCTTGTGATCTCCGCCTTGATCGGCTCATATAATTCTGCCTTGAATCTCCTTGGAGCCTGCTTGAAATGGCCGATACCCTGGTTAATAGGCCGATGTTCAACAATCGATCGGCTTAATCCTGGCATCTCATGGTACTCCCAGGCGAAACAATCCCGATACTCCTTCAACAATGCTATCAATTCTTCTCGTAGCTCAGGACTTAATTTTTTGCTTATATACGTCGGCCTTGGTCTATCTCCTGGTCCTATATCAATCTCTTCCAAATCATCAGCCGACGTAAATCCTTGCCCCAATTTCCCCTCGAAGTCTTCAATGGAGCCCATCAGAGTAACAATTCAGAGCCGACTTGCTGTATCGGCTGTACCCCCTGGCTAGTGACCTCGAGGTAATCTCCTTCCCATGCTTTTCCGGATAAGCAGTCAACACCGTCGGCTTCCCAGACTGGTAGATCAGTCATCGCGATGTTGGTCGACCGATCTGCTAGAACCATCTCGACTTGATCTCCCTGCCACTGTATTAGACATTGATGCATTGTCGAAGGCACGCAACAGTTCGCATGAATCCAGTCCCTGCCGAGAAGTAAACTGTATGACCCCTTTCCATCGATGACGAAAAATGTGGTGGGCAATGTCTTGTTCCCTACTGTCAGCTCCACGTTTAATACGCCTTTCGCCTCTGATGAATTCCCACCGAAGTCTTTTAGCACCATATTTGTCTTGATCAGATCTTCGGCAGTCTTTCCCAATTTCCGGAACGTAGCATGAGGCATGAGATTAACCGCGGCTCCTCCATCAACCAACATCTTTGTCATCGGCTTCCCATTTACGTATCCCTTGATGTATAACGGCTTTAAGTGCCGATGCTCTGACTTCTCAGGTTTATCAAATATAGCTTGATCAGATTGCAACGTTAGTTGAGCGAAAACCTCCTCATCTCCTTCTTCATCTGATGAAAGCGCTTTATACTCCCGAGGCAAAAAGAACACCATATTTACCGGTGCTGATACGTCCTCATCGTCCTTCTTCTTCACTTGCCAAACTTGCCTAGTCTTTCTGGGACGATGATCAACTTCTCCCTGATCTTGACCCTGTTCTTCCTGTTGCTCTCGGTGCCGTAACCGCTGTGCCCTTCTCTTCTGATTTTTCGTGAATATCCCACTAGGGCACCATTGAGGATTCTGGACTTGCTTCCCACGTATTTCCTCTTCATCTTCTTCAAAGAACTCTTCATGGATCGGCCCCAATCGGCTATGAACTGATGTTCTTTTCCCAGGCGACCGATCCCGCGAACACTCCTGCTGGCGATCATGCCGATTTCCTGTACCGCTGCACTCGGGGCAATTTTCAGCTGATGGCAATCTCATCCCTTGATCCCAGCAGAAACGAAAAAACGGGCAGTCCCAATGCGGATTATATTGTTCCGGTCCATCCCCCTGTTCATCGTACCTTGAGTACTTCTCTATCATACCTGATGAAGTAATCCTCGATTTACTCTGACGTTTTCCTTCATCGGCTTGAGCCCTGGACGATGACCCCGCATAGACCATGTTTACGGGGAACGGGTGCCCATCTATCTTCATTGGCTTTTTATCTTCAAACTTGATTCGTCCTTGCTCAACAGCCAGCTGAATTTGTTGCCGAAAAACCTTACACTCGTTAGTATGGTGCGATATCGCGTTGTGCCATTTGCAATACTTCTTCTTCTTTAGTTCTTCGGCTGATGGAATCACGTGGTTTGGCGGCAATTGTATTTGCTTCTCCTGCAACAACAAATCAAAGATCTTATCGGCTTTGCTCACATCGAAATCATATCGTTCCTCTTTGCCGATATCTTTGACCCATGGGCATGATACTGACTTCTTGTTCCTGGCCCACTCCGCCAATCCAACCTCAGCGTCGGATTCCTCATCATCTGAATCCGTTGAATAGACCTGAACCTGAGCAACTCTCCTCTGGTACTTGTCCTTTTTCGCCTCTTGAAATCGGCTTTCATGAGCCGATACCTTCTGTACTAGGTGCGACAAAGATTCGAACTCTTGAGACGAAAACCTTTCTCTGATTGGCGCCAAGAGTCCCTGAAAAGCTAGATCGGCCAGATGCCCATCGCTCAGGTTTAAACTATAACACCGGCTTCTGATATCCCGAAATCGCTGAATGTATTCCGGTACTGTTTCATCTGGTCGCTGCTTAACCGATGTCAAATCTGACAGTCTCAGCTCGTGAATCCCAGCGAAGAAATATTTGTGAAACTGTTTCTCCAGATCGGCCCACCCCCGAACAGAATTCGGCGGTAACGAGGAGAACCATGTAAAAGCCGATCCAGATAGTGATAGGGGAAAAAACCTAACCCTTAGGGCCTCTTCAGCCGATGCTTCCCCGCACTGCGCCAGGAATCGGCTGACATGTTCTACTGTAGATGTGTTGTCCTGCCCTGAAAACTTAGAGAAATCCGGGACCCTGTATCGGTGTGGCAACGGAACCTTGTCAAACCACTCAGGATATGGGTGCCGATACATGAACGCTTGTTCCTTGGGCTTGATCCCGAACTGCTCCCTTACTATTTCCTCAACCCGTGCCGACAAATCTTCCTCTCCTGCATTCTCCTGTGATACTGCTGATACTGCATCGGCGGGGTTGGTTGCCGATTCTGTCTGTGATACTCCTCTGGTAAGTACCTGGATCGGCTCCTCCTCCCGGATAGTTCTGCTGGTATCCCCATAATAAATAGATCGGTGATATCCAGGAGGATATCCTGTTGCCCCCCGGCCTGGTTTTGCGCGAACAAGTGTTCTGGTATATCCTTGCTAATGTTGTAATTAACTTGGCCTGGCTCTATCTTCGGTGGGAGAAAAACAGGACCCCGAGTTGGCTCTTGGGCAATCGATCCATCAACAGTCTTCTTGATAAGGTTATGCAATGTATTTACTAAGACCCCTGACTGATTGATGAGTGCGTGGTGCACAGCCTCGTTGACCATCTCCTGTAAAGGCTTGATTGGTGGACTCTCAGTTGTGTGCGGCTCGATTCTCCTACCAGTACTGGTTTTGGAAACTGAGACTTCTGAATCGGCCCTTGTCTTGTCATACTGAAGGATTCTAAACACAGCTTCTGGAAATTTGTCATGGTCTGTTCAACTTGCTGTTTTTGTTCTTCAGTTAGATCTTCCATGGTGACCGGAATTACGTTGTCCGTCTTGACTTCTTTTCAGCCATATTGAAATCTTGATTGAAAACAATGTTTGTTGGAATTCTGGCTTAAACTTCGTGTCCCACAGGCGTGCCAAAAGCGTGTTGACGCCGAAAATCGCGGGTCCTGGTTCGTCTGGGTGACACGCGAAGGCCTGGGAGATTTGCTTCACTCCAGTGCAGGTCCTAAAGTTTGAGGTTCGTAGGCGTGCCAGTCAATTTGACCCTGTAATTGACAAGGAGGAAAATGTTAGATCAATGAGCCAATCGGCTGGAAGCCGATCTAGACTCGTTTCATCAGCCGATGGCCGATGCACACTGTAGCACTTACACATCGGCTTAGGTCCGATGACGGCAAGAACAATAATGTAATAATAAACAAATGTCATGCTAGCCGATCATCGAAGGGATATTCGAAAACCGGCTATAAGCTAGATAAAATAAACAAGTATAATGCATAAATAAATCAAATAGATCCTAGCTGATCATGATCTAGTGTTACTAGTGTTGTTATGAAGGTATGCCAGCACCCGGGCCCTTGCTCCCAAGATCTTCGTCCGCTATCCGGGCCCATATACTGGTCCTTACCCGAGCTCATGCCCGGGCCCTTACCTGGGGTCGTGCCCGGGAACCTGCTTGTACTTGTGCTTGGATCGGCAGGATAAACCCATCGGCTAACCCTTAACCGATTGTGACAATAATACAGGCAAGAACATATAATAAAATATGCAATAACGCAAATCACAAATAAATGATAAGCTAGCCGACCGCTTAACGAAGCGAACACAGGATAAAACAATAAATAAATGTAGTCGGCTTTAACAGGTAACTTATCGGCTAAGCGCTCCGATAACACCATCGCACAACACCATCGGCTTATTAAGAGTAAAGCTATTATTGTCAGTCTAGTAGATCGGACCTAACCGTTGCAGCACAGACCGATAACGATAACAATGCCTCAATGAGCCGATAGATATAATGCGATCGTGATGAAAATAACTTACCGGCTATGCGCTCCGATAAAACGTCTGCACACGATGCATCGGCCTAGCAGGATCGATTTATCACTAGCAGTTCAGTAGGTCGGACCTAACCGATGCAGCACGAACTGGTGATAAATCGCTCCCAGCAAGTCGATACAGCCTGTGCTCGCGTGATGTGATATACCTAATCAATCTATGAGATCAAACTGAACTGATGCAGCCATAGATAAAGTAAATATATCGTGGTAAGCCGACTACCATAAACCAACTAGAATATCGGACCTAACCGAGGAAGTCCTAGCCAATTGGTAGTCGGTGTGACGAGACTTACCCTCTCGCAGGAGTTCGGACCTAACCGATGCAGCCCGGCTCGAGAAGCAGGATCCCGTCGAAGGGGTGGCGATGCGCCGAGTTTGTATTGATCGTTGTGATAGATTACAAGGTCCCCGGGCATACGTATATATACCCCGAGTTACATGAGTCCTTACAGGACACGGTATATGATTTCCTATCCATAACAGAAAACGCTAACGAGGCCTGACCGGACACGAGGTCAGGTTTCCTAAAAGAGATAAACCTTTTCCTAATAACTATAGTAATTAACTGCCACGCGCGGTCTTCACGGCTCCTTCTCAGACTCGGTCTGCTTCTTGGATCAATTTCCATTATCCGACTGCAACCGTCCTCTTGACCGAATCTGACACAGGTCCTTACCAAATTTTGGCGTTAACACTACTCCGGGGCCCATATTCTGCACAACTGGCGGCCGGCTACGGCCGGCTCTCCCGCTAAGTGCCCGGGGCCCGAGCGCTGTCTGGGCCCGGGTGCACCACCCCGTGCCCGGGTGCGTCTTCCCCGGGCCCGGGAGCGCCTTCCCCGGGTGCGCCACCCCGCGCCCGGGTGCGCCTTGCCCGGGTGCGTCTTCCTCGGGCCCGTGTTCCGGGGACATTCGCCGGTCCCGGGACCCACACGCACGGTCCCGAGGCGCGTTCCCTAGGAGCACACCAACTCTCCAACTACCTGCATTAATGACGAGGCGACAGGGCCTGTCGCCCCTGTCGCCTGCTCTGCCACGCGTGGGCATCTCCTGATGGCCCCCTGTGGACGCATGCCTATGCAGTGGACACATGCCTATGCAGTCAGAGGCTTTTTGACTTCGGCGGCGACGGCGTGTGCCGTCACATCCTCACGTCTCGATGACTTAGCCGCCTGCAGCAGACCTACTCCGGTATGGACGTAGCAGGCGGACGTGTGCAACAGGAAAAGTCTCCAGTGAAGCTCTCTCATGTATATTTGGCACTGTGGACTCCCCTTGCTCTATAAAAGGAGGATCCATGCCACGTTCTGAGGGGACGGAACCTCGAGGGCTTGCTCTCTGGTTCTCCCCGGTCTCTCTGGCTCTCGATCTCTGACGCTAGCTCACTGTCTCACCACTGTTCATCTTCCTCAGCTCGCCCGGTCTCTCTTCTTCCCCGGCTAGCTTCTCAGTACCCTGAGTTCATCTTGTAACAGCATACCACATTCATCTCCAGATAGCCAAACACACAGGAGTAGGGTATTACGCCTCCGCGCGGCCCGAACCTGTATACTTCCTCCTGTCTTCCTTATGTGCCATCCATCGTTCCATCAATCCACCGGATGCCGCAGTCGCCTGAGAACCACTCCCCTGGCCGAACCTCAAAGGGGGGTCTCCAGACTTCCCGCCGTCGGGGTTTCATCCTTTGACAGCTAAGGAGATGGAAATGAGGACGATGACATTTCATTTTTTGTAGTCATGTGTAGTATACCCTAGGTATGTAGTTGTATAAGGTATTTTTGGTCTAGCGAGTTATAACTTGCGTTTATTTGGTTATAATGTAGGTTGCTATGGATGCATTCGGTATGTCCAGTCATCTACGACCTTCGATTGACGTGCCTCTGCCGATGTGTTGGTGTGGAGATAATTGCAAAGTCACAATAAGTGAGAAGGATTACACATACCAGCAAAGGTATTGGATGTGTGCTAATTATGCTACTCCCCAGAGAAGCCAAAGCCACAAGTAAAGAAGGGGAATGCGAAGAAGCTAGTGGAGGTAATACAAATTATCTTGTAGTACGGAATATTTGAACCTTTGAGCTAACAAATTTGTATATGTTAAGGCACCGAAGCCTCCTCCGCCTCTGTGCTACTTTGTGCAGTGGATAGATACGGAGATCCGTCCATAGGACGCAAAGTTTCTTCGCAGTTTAAAAGATTGGAACAGGGAGCGGTGCGAACGTCGTTGGGCGACGCAAGAAGAGTGGGAGGCTGAGCAAAAGAGGAAGGAGGAGAAGAAGCGGCAGGAGAAGGAAGCCCATGAGGCAGAGAGGGAGAGGAAGCGGGAGAGGGCACTACATGCAAAGGAAGCTGGGCTGGAGGCGGCGAGAAAGGGGAAGTACTCACGCTGTACACAGTAGTTGCATATCTAGTCGGATATCTGTTTGAAATACCCTAAGATATGTAATAACGATAACTAGAAACATTTCATGTGCCGTTTGTACTCGTTGGATGGATAATTTCATTATGTTCATAAGCAATTAACGTGTGCTCGGTTGTTACCACTTGGAATCTACTTTCGCCGTGAGGTTGAAACTAAAAAAATCATGTTTTTGATCAGTTTCGTCGCGAACGTAGATCGTGAGGAGTACATCGTTTGATCGACGAGCGTAAACGAAGTAAAGGGGTTGAAGCATCTAGGCCCCATTGTTGATTTTGGTAATTGATAACAAGCGCTAATTGTGAACTATCCATTGTGTTTGAGTATATGCAAAAAAAAGTTAGATCCACATGCCAAGGAGGATGACCACTAATTAAACTTGATGGCGCAAAGCTATGGAGCGAGGATGAACAAATTAGCGGTTTGCTCTAATGATCGAGATGAAGGGCGATGTAGAGTAAGCTAATTTTATTTCTTTTAGCATTGCCGTACTATCAAGAGAGGTGGTAACCTTGGCGAAGAAGTGATCAAATTGCCGCACTAGGTCATGCATGCTTGGTCCAACTATTTTTCTTGATCTTTGTTGCTCAGCGGTCTGACCGGGTGTCCCAGCCGGTCAGACCAGCCTCATCCAGAACCTCCTGGGGAGCTGTGATGCGGGTGCTGGTCGGACCGCGCTCCCCTGGCCGGTCGGACCGGCCCAATCTAGTTCCGACAGGGAGTTCTAGTGGGGGTGGTGGTCGGACTGCCTCCCCCTACCAGTCGGACCGGCCGGATCCAGTACCGACGGGGAGTTCTAGTAGGGGTAGCAGTGGGACCGCCTCCCCCCACCCGGTCGGACCGGCTAGATCCAGTACCAACAGAGAGTTCTAGTGGGGTGACGGTCGGACCGCCTCCCCCCACCCGGTTGGACCGGCCGCGTCCAGTACGGACAGTGCAAATGAGATAGGGTGCCGGTCGGACCGGCTCTTCACCTGTGGTCGGACCGGCTGGTATTTTTTAGCTGTTGAATTTGAACCAGGTTGGACCAATCCTTTGCCTGCGGTCGGACAGAATATGACCTGAGTTGGGGGATTTGGCCTGCAACGGCTAGTTTTTGCGCTTGTCATCAATTACCAAAATCAACAATGGGGCATAGATGCTTCAGTCTCCCCCTTTTTGGTAATTAATGACAAACACCACATATAAAGCGAAATTATAAATGAAGTTCAATACACGAAGACAAATCATACAATAGACTCCTCCTAAACATGTGTATGACAATCACAAGAGGCAGAACGGCGACGAGAGGAGTTTGCAATATGATTTGCATTCCATCAATTTAAAATAATAGAGCGTGATAAACAATAACAGCTTGAACTTAATCAAAGAAATAGGATAGTTCAAACGAGATAAATTTTGAGTAGCAATAAACTCCAAAGGAGACAAATGAGAGTTTAACTATCCTATTACAACAAAACTGATAAAAAACAAAAAGGGTCTTCAATCTTGAGGAGGAGGGGAGGAAGGCACATTGTGGCGACGATGGTAGACAACCAGATGGGAGGTCTCTACAATCCTCATACGTCGCTCCAAACCATCCATGTGACCTTTAACACGATCAAAAGAATTTTGCATAGTTCCAACATTACTGTTTAAACCTCTCACTTGTTGAGTTATCTCCTCAAATCCGGTATTCAAACGAGTGAAGTTGTCATTTAGGGCATTGAGAGCTCCCATAACCGGATTGAAATACTCCATTGCCGCATCCCAAAATATGCATATTGAGGAGAGAAGAACTAACCAAAGTCCTATGGAGGCGGCGGCGGAGGAGGATGATTATCAAAAGAAAGCTCTTGAGGTTGAGCGGAACGAGAAGATTGACCGCTCTCAAAGGACCGCCTGGAGGGAGCATTCGGTGGAAGCCAGGGCCTATACTCCTTATGGCGAAATGTTCTATTGCCCATTCTTCCATACTTTGTAAGGATAAACTTCATTATGAATTGAGCATAATATATACCTTGTCTAAGGATGTTCTTTGATATATGCATCTCTCTAAGAATAAGGTCGGCGACATCAAACCGAGTTCTATTTATGATAGCTTTGATCACATGCCATGTGATACCACGAATGACATCCTTGTTGCCACACCTTGGGACAATAGAAGCTCTGACAATTCGGTTGATTACACTTGGCACAGTTCTTAATCCAGTGACGGTTCCAAATGTGCAATGAGCACTTGTGTCGTAGAATTGAGCTTGGTCTTGAACAGATATTGGAGAGTAGTGTAGATCAGAGTGAACTTTTTACCCTCAAGATATCTCAACTCCAACACTTTGTTCAATTTGTTCACACTCTAAAGGTTATATTACACATATGAGATGTGCAACACTCCCCCTTAATGTGATACTCCCCATTTTCAAAAAAAGAACAACAAATCAAAGAGAGAGATCAAAGAAACAAGGGCAAAGAGAATCACCAAAAACAAGCACAATGCAAGAGATCAAGCGATATTTAAGATATCTATGACATTGAACTCATTCCTCAAGTTGCAAAAGCGACTTTCATCAAGAGGGGTTTCTTCAGTAAATGTTTAATTAATAAAACACGATGTACAAGAGGCGAACTACTACTGGTACAACGTACTACGGGCTCTGACCATAACCTCTAGCCCACTTCGTCCTCCTAGCCTGCACTCGCACCTAGGCCTGGGAGTACGTCAGCCGGTCTGGTGGTATGGCACGGCCAGCGCGGGTCGCCTGCACGGGTGTGGCAGCTGGTGGGTCCTGTGTCTATGGTGGCGGAGCTCCTTCGAGCTGCGAGATATTTAATATCTCATGGATCTCCTCATCCTCGTCCTCCAAGTCGTCCTCCTCAAAAGGATCCTGTACCCAACCGCTGTCGCGTGCGCCCTGCACGGAGGAGCCAGCGCCAACAAATATCCCCCGCGCTGTAGAGTGGAACCCTGTGCACAAAAATGTTGATAATTGCAAAGTTTAATTTTGTAAGGCAAAAGTAAACTTTGATCTAACCTGAAGGACCTCCCGTGGTGGCCCCGGGGGCAATGGTCATGCCCTGCTGTGCGTGCGGTCGGATGTGGTACGCTCTCTACGTGGACGTGCCAGCTCCAGAGGGATCTAGGTACGGACCTGTCGCGCTGCGTCAGCCTATTTCAAATAGGACGTAAATATATGTTAGAACCATGGACACCTACAAAGGGAAAGCAAAGTGCAAAGAGAATGTGCCTTACCGCGCGGAAGTAGTCCTGGTCACGGTGTCTAGGATACGTGTCCGTCATAGCGGCGACGTGTGGCTATGGATCCTCTGGGGTGAACGTCACGCGTGTGCGGGTGCGGGGCTAGTACCACCTGAGGTATGCTAGGTAGTTGTCCTCAGTGTGTGGAAAAATCTCGTTGATGACCTCCTCCGTCGCCAACAACCAGTCGTCGATGTACTGCTGCAGTCGCGGATACCACTGAGTGCTGGCTAGCTGTCCCCTACGATTATACTTATTTGTAGAGAGTGCATTACACTTAATATAAGAGTTGTACTACTCAACAAAGATCGCAGTTGTACTAACTTGTGCACGTCACGAGGCACAACCATCTGCACGGGCATAGGGAAGAGCTGGCGTAGGCCGAACTGTCGCATCACGCGCTACGGACAGTGGGACTCGACGAAGATGTCGAACACCAATGACACTCTCGTCATCCAGTACGACTGGTTGCACGTGCAAAGAGCTGAGAGTCCGAGCGGTGCACGGGCCGCGATGGCCTACGGACTATATGGCTCCCAGACCACGTCGCTAGGCTGCAGACGGTCCAACTCCATAACGAAGTCGCAGTAGGCCCTCCTAACCTGCGTGTGAGCATAACGACGCTTCAAAATAGGACAGGGGGAACATGCCAGTGTTTGCGCTTCAGTGGTAAACCTAGAATTTGACGTAACGTACCTCACAGCGACACCATACCGTCCCCATAGTGGGACAGTCCTCGGCCGACTGCCCGTACAAGCCTCCAAAGCCGCCCTCGTAGGGAGAGTGCTGAATCAGAGGGCGGCCTATCGCGAAGCGCTCGGCCGCCCATAGCTGCACAAGGAGAGGGCAATCGACGAGAATCGTACCTGCATCGGTCTTTGTGCACGCGCCACAAAGACCATGGTACGTCGCTGCTAGCACAGCAGATCCCCAGCTCCACTGCGGTACACAGCCGTCCTCGCTGTCGACGATCGCACGAGCGTAGTGGATCAGTCCCTTGTCCACCACGTGCCCCGTCGTGCTGGTGAACATCGCCCACCCGAACAGCCACAGCAGGTACGCCTCCAAGCTCCGCTGCACTGAGTATTGGTCGGCGTCTTGGTCTAGCTGATCAGACTGTAAAGCAAGATTGTAGTCAGCACCATTGTTGTTTTACAGATCGGATGATTGTGAATCGAAGGAATCCACGACTTACGGTAGATTGTAGCAGCCACGCTTGCGAGGGGCCGCTCGTGGTATAAGGCGGCAGCGAACCCGGCCTACCAAGTCCAGGTCGACGGTGCACGGTCTCGAACCAAGCAGTGATGTCCTATGACCAACCGTGCGTCCCGTCTACCGAACCGACTGCATCCCCTGCAAGGGGAAGTCCCAGCAGGTAGGACACGTCCTGGAGTGTGGGAGTCATCTCGCCACACGGTAGGTGGAACGTGTGCGTCTCCGGTCTCCAGCGATCCACCAGTGTCGCCAGAAGTGACCGGTCAGCATCCCATCGCCTGGCAGGGTCCCTCTCGTCCGGTGCGAGCTTAACTAGCCTGCACAGCGGAAGAAGTCCAGCCTCACGCAACCTACAGAATATAGCACTGTATTCAATATTGAGGAACATACAAATGATGTGAATGAATGTTAGTACAGCTCTTACCTCTTACGGAACCGGTGGTCTATCCGCAGGAGGTGACGTGAAGGTCGTGGACGGAAGGTGCCTAGCTGGGCACCCTCGACGGCTGACAGGTAAGACCAGTGGGACTGGTCGAGGACCCAGTCAAGCAGCTCCGGGGTATGGTATGCCATACCTGCATGTAAATAGAGAGTTAATATAAATTATATTGTCAAAGCAACAAGAAAGAGTAAGTTTGTAAAGTTAATTGAACAACCACATTACAAATTATTGTTAAGGTTTATATCATTATTACATGACAATAAAAAAACAACAGTATGATACATATCGTTCTACAACAAAGATCAAGCATAGACTTACACTACTCCACAGTACCACCAAATGTTCGAGAACGTCTAGGACGGGGTCGTCTTGAAGTTGTACCTTTACCCATAGGACGACTGCCATCAGCGCCTGAACCCAACGGTTTAGCTTCCGCCGCACTTGGACTGGTTGCATTCTTTGGACATTTCTTATATGTATGGTCTGTTTGGTCACACTTTGAACAACGTTTATGTCTTTCACCGGATTCTGACTCATCCATGTCATTACGGATATGTCTTGTCTTGCGGCGACCTGCTTTATCCCTCAATTTTGTTGTGTCAGGATTGTAGATAGCTTGAGGATGCTCCTTAGTAAATGTCCCCGCAATACCGAAGCCGTATATCTCTTCACTCCAGGTATTGTAGATTGCTTCTTTTCTAAAATAAGGTGTGACAAAATAACGTGCTTCTATCCCGCACTCACCGCTCGCGGCAATAACATAAGAAGATGGCTTGTGGAGCAGAGTAGGCTTTCGGCACGAGCACTTACAGGTCCTGTCTTCCTTCAGCACGCACTCCTGCACAACTCTTTTGCGGTAAATTCCGCGCATACCCTTGTCGACACACAATACTACAAATCTGTGTTCTTGTGTACCTTAAGGTATAGCTCGATGTCTTCGGGCCTTATTAGTTTTACCTTGCAGGTACTAAGTTAGTAGTGTGCCAAAGAAAAGATTATTATCCGCCATTGAGAGGCCGGCTTCTCTGAACCGATCTCTGAAGTACTTGCATGTGCCATGAAAGATAAATTTAACTATGCCAACAAGTGGGAGCCCTCGAACACCACGCATCACCCAGTTATAAACCTCTACCAAATTTATGGTCATTATGCCAAATCGAGAACCATCCTTATCATACAACAATGTCCATTTTTCCTTTGGCTCATTCTCAATCCACTCCGAAAATTTTCTAACCGAGAATACCGACCTTCTTCTCATACGAGGTCCGTCACTTGATAGAGGACCAAGAGCTTGTGGAGCCTCATCCCCTATAAGAGTAGCCCTTCTGGACTGCTCATCTGTTTGTTTAGTGGTAAGCTTATCCAATCTTCTCCAAAGTTCATTGAACTTCTGTTAACGCCAAAATTTGGCACGGGTCTTTAGCAGATTCGGTTAAGAGAAAATCACAGATGACCGGTGAAGATTGATCCAGAGGAGACCGAGTTTGGGAAGAGACCGTGAAGACCACAGTATGGCAGTAAATTACCTTATCTATTAATTAGGTAGTTTTGATAATTTTTAGGAAACCTGATCTCGTATCCGATCAGGGCTTGTTAGTTTTCCGTTTATAGATAGGAAAGTATGTACCGTGTCCTATAAGGAATCCTGTAACTCGGGGTATATATACGTATGCCCAGGCACCTTGTAAACTATCCACACAGATCAATCAAATTCGGCGCATCGCCACCCTTTCGACGGGTTCTTGCTTCTCGAGCGGGGCTGCATCGGTTAGGTCCGAACTCCTGCGAGAGGGTAAGACTCGTCACCCCTTACCCAGGTGTATCTGCCCTGTCTACGGCTGCATCGGTTCGGTCCGACCTCTTAAGCCGATCAGGTATACCACATCACGCGTGCGTAGATCTTATCAGTTTACTGGGGGCGATTTATCATCAGTTCGTGCTGCATCGGTTAGGTCCGACCTACTGAGCTGCCAGCGATAAATCGTTCCTGTTAGGTTGATGGTTTTTGCGCAAGTGTATTATCGGAATGTATAGCCGATAAGTTATCTTATTACATCACAGTTGCATTAGGTCTATCGGCTTGTTGAGGTTCCTTTATTATTATTAATCTGTGCTGCATCAGTTAGGTCTGAACTACTAGATTGATAATAATAGATTTATCCTTGTCGAGCCGATCGGTGTATATGCGATGTTCTATCGAAGTGCTTAGCCGATAGGTTATCTTTTTATAAAGCCGACTATATTATCTTTACTATTTTGGTCATCTATATTATCATCGGTTTTCTAGCCGATGCACATGTGTTTCCTTGGTAGTCGGCTAGCTTACTATTCTGCCTATCTATTTTATCATCGGCTTCTAGCCGATGCACATGTTATACTGACAGCTTATCTATTTGCTTATAGCGTTATCGGTTTCCTAGCCGATACACAGGTGCCATCGGCCATCGGCTACAAGGAGCCTACATCAGTCCGTATCGGCCAATAGCCGATGTGCAATTGCTGCTGACCCGGGCACGAGCACAAGCGAGGACCCAGGAGCGAGGACCTG
Organism: Oryza meyeriana var. granulata; assembly: GCA_003991445.1. Taxonomy (NCBI): domain Eukaryota; kingdom Viridiplantae; phylum Streptophyta; class Magnoliopsida; order Poales; family Poaceae; genus Oryza; species Oryza meyeriana. The sequence continues at coordinate 315,031 of RYFJ01000803.1, read as the reverse complement.
GGCACGAGGACCCAGGCACGGGCACGAGACCCGGGTGCGGACAGCTGGGGCCCGGACAAAGTTTTATCATCGGCTTTCAGCCGATGCTCAAGCATTCCTTCGGTAATCGGCTAGCAGGATTCTTATTGGCCGATTGAATCCCTGAGCTAATATTCTCCTTGTCAATTGCGGGGTCAAATTGACTGGCACGCCTACGAACCTCAAATATTTTAGGACCTGCACTGGAGCTAAGCAGATCTCCCAGGCCTTCGCGTGTCACCCGGACGCCGAATGGATCCCCGGCGGGTTTTCGGCGTCAACAACTTCTTCTCTTGATTTTGGGTGCACAGCCTCTTGAAAAGATCCATAAGGTGCTTATTCTTAAATTGCCTGTAGAAATTAGCACCCATATGACGCATGCACCATCTACTTTGGACATCAGACCACCTTGGTGGTATCCCTTTTCAGCACATCCATCCCTCAATTGCTCAATTGTCCGTAGCAAGCCAGCATGACGGTCATGTATGAGGCATACGTCTGGCCTCATTCGTACAACTATAGACTTAACCCTTTCTAGGAACCAATACCAGCTATCAGTGTTCTCACTCTCAACAAAAGCAAAAGCCACCGGTAGAACTTGATTGTTCCCATCAATTCCAATTGCTGTTAATATCTGTCTTCTGTACTTTCCGGTTAGAAATGTCCCATCGATGCAGAGGATGGGACAACAATGCACAAACGCCTGAATGCAAGCACCTAATGAAAAGAATACTTGTTGCAACACACTTTTATTACCATGGTCAATTGATGGAAAGGCTTTTAGGTTGTAGCAGGTCTCTGCATTCTTCTGAAGAATACAGGCTAATAGACGAACCAAATTATCATAAGATGCTTTAAATGTGCCAAACCTCATCTCTACAATCTTCTGTTTTGCCCTCCAAGCCTTAGTATAACTAATTGTGTATTTAAATTTCTCTTCAATATGTCTAACAATTGATCTTGGTTCGTACCCCAGGTTATTCATAATGTGGGAGTATATATCTGTTGCAACAAATACAGATGTCATGTTTTTATGATATTTTTCAACACCGGGTAAGTAACTTGAATACTCGGTCACGATTGAAACCTGCCAATAATCCTTCCATTTACCCTTGAATGCGTGCACCGCCATGGACACCCATCCTTCACGCATTTCACTTCATACACTGATTTGCTTGACTTCACGACTAAGAACTCCCTCTGAAGTGACACTGCCCATTGTTTTACTGCATCCTTCAAATCTTCTACATATGCATACTTAGCCCCCCCGGATGACCTCATCCTCCTTGTACTCCCATGGCACATGATGCTGCTCGGAGATAACAAAGCCTGAGAAGTCCTCGTTGCTCCATTCTGCAGGCATCACGTTGTCGTCATCAGACGAATCATCATACTTTACATGCTCGTTTTCAGCATCTTCCCTATCCATTTCTTTGACGATGGTGTCGATTAGTACTCCCTCATCTGCCACAGCTCTTGGCTTTCTATCTTCTTCATTCCCTTCTTTATTTTCTTCCATTGTTTCGGCATCACCTCCTCCTGCCGTATTTGGACCCTCATCATCTTGCACGGGCATTGCAGCAGCGGTGTTATCATTCTCATACACCAACACAAGTATGCACAATGGCCAACTATATTGGAATGCATTCTCCACGTACCATCTCTAAGTGGCAGTGCAATCCACCGGCATTAGTTCCCAAAAAAACCTTCAACTGCACGACTGACTACAACATACAAGGTTATTGCGTTGATCTGAAAGTCCAATCGAAAGCCTCCCATCAGCCAGTTGTACACTGACCCAAAACTTCTCTCAGCTGGCCTATCAATGCCCTTAGCCGTTGAACTAAACTCCGACAGATCTACACCTTGTGCACCATACCTAATATTTCCTTGCCCATGAAATAACTGAAATATCACTTTATTTGACATATCTGTTGATGAAAAAATACAGTTAAACTAGGTACCAACATTCTCTTCACATTTAAAACCGTGTAATCGAGATTTTATAACTACCATCTCTACACAAATTAAGTCATCTAACAGATTGACTCAAAACCTATAGATCTACGTGCCACAGCCCTAAATCTAATTTCAGGTAATTAGTGTTATGCCCTACTGTCTTTAGAGTGCACTTTTCAAACTTTTGCATTATCGCTTCATGCGAGATTAAAGTTTGCAAATATTTTCAAACTCTCGATAATTAAACCCTAATCGGCAGAAACCAAACATTACCAAAAGGTGCATCAAAGTAAACAGAAGCATATATGGGAAATAATTTATTCAAATACTAGTTTATTTATCATGAATCAATATAATTTTTCCAGAATTTATTTCATTATTTTAGACCTCTTAAAAATTCAAACAAGTTTCAGCCTGGATCCTTTTCCTTGACCGATGCATTTGTATAGTCTAAGGATTTTCTAAAGATGTTTGGTTGCACATAAAATCATGGAAAAATTCCTGTAAGCAATATCTCACCTAATTAATCCACTGTAAATTTTACATGATTTTACTACTTCAATAAATACTTCAACAAAATCCCTCAAATCAGCAAAGCTAGGAAGCTAGCTGAAATAAATTGGTTTACTTCTAAAATTCACCAAATAAAAATAAAGATTAATTAGGCAGTGAAATTCTACCAACAGATGTGTCAACAAGAACCCTACCATCATTAATTTTGGCTCAATTTAATTCCCGAAGAAGTCACATAAAATAATAGGAGCAAATCCCTAGGGACATAAATTAAACTGCAGAAAAACTGGATCAATCCCCTACTTTGCTTTTTCACCAAAGATGAACCAGACCACTTCTAACCCTGAAATTTGGTCAGCAGGTTAAACACATCTTTCTCTACCTCCAATAATTTTCCCATAATTTATACTCCTCATTAACTTAGTGAAACAATAATGCAAAGACTGCATATTGGACAGCTCACAAGACTTAGTTTCTGGAGGTTTCTCCTCTCATTTCTCACTTCCAAGAGGACCCCCACAAGACCTGGCCCACTTGTAAGCCATAGCACAGCATGGGACAGTGTGTTGCACCAAGAAATTTACCCACACCTCTCTCTACTCCCTAGGTTTCCCCTTCATGGACCCACTAGTCATAGACTAAATCTAGCCAAATATGTGTAGAAAAGTGTTGTCTTACATGTGGGACCCACCATGAACACTGTAGCACTAGAGCAACTCAGTAACTGCATGCCAGACGTGTCATTGCCTCCTTCTTCCTCTCCCTCACAGCACACAGAGGCATAGAGATGAGCTCAACCACTGGAAACCTCAACCTTTTCGCCTCAAATTTCGCCAGCCGAGTCTCTTTCTCATCCTCTCCACGTTCCCACCGAGGAAACCAACGGAAACCCCAAGGATCACTGGCGGCAGCCCCATCCTCCCTGCTGCCGAGAGTGTTCGACCGAGCTCGAGCTAGCTCCGGTGAGTTCCATCCCTTCTTGACCCCGGGAACGTGATCTACAAGCTTTGATCGTTCCATTTTTGCACTTAGCCGTCCCAGGTTTGCTGGCCAAAGTCGCCGTGGCACCGCCGTGCTTTGTCTCTGCTCTGCAGAACCGCCACCGTGACACCGTTGTCGTTCCGGCCGATCCAGTACACCGCCGACCGAGCCAGCTCGCCAGCGTCGTTGCCTTACTCCCAGAAGACAACCGGCAGAAGGGATCGGGAGATGGTGCGGTGAAGCTTGAGATCGAGGTCATCTTCTTCCTCTCCGGCCAACTACCACCGTCGCCGATTTCTTTCTCTCTGGTAGGCCTCAGTCTAATTCTTTATACAGGAACCATCCCCGTGGACTCTCTAACCTGCTAGACGCCTCACCCCGACTACAGACCGACTAGAGTAAGCTGACGCCAAGAGCCTCTGGATTTCCGCCGCCACTGGACCTTCCTCGGAGCAACCACCGTTATTCCAGCCCTGCCGACTGACTCAATAGTTTCAGTAAGTATCCCTGATGCCTCGGACATCGCATGCATGCATCCCTTCAGCCTGGGGAGTATAGTCCATATGCAACCTGAGCTAGTCTGCCGCCTCCGTCATCATCGCCGTCGACTCCGGTCACCCAAGGTGGCAAGGCGACCACCTACAGCTTCGCCCGAGACTCCTCTTCACTTTCTCTTTTGGCTGCGCCGTCTGAAACGCCGCCGTTCGCCGTCGCCACCACCGAGAAGCTCGCCGGCTCAGCCTGCCTCGCGCCTCCCCTACTCTGTCTCTCTGGCGTGTGGGCCAGGCTAGAGAGAAATAAGAAAAAGAAAAGAAAAGACAACCGATTTATTTTACAACAGAAAAATATGCAAACTTCAGAAATCCATAACTATTTCATTTTAACTCCTTTTTGAGTGAAACCAATTTTGTTAGTTCTGTAAATTTGTGAACTTGAATACTGTGAAATAAAATAATACCACTTCTGTACAGAAAATATCCATAAAATAATATGAAGCAAAAGTAACTTATTTTGTGCCTAGGAACTTGGAATATTTCTATAAAATCCATTGTAACTCCTTTTGAGGTGAACCAAATTTCTATGGATTCATAAAAATGTTCTCTTTAATTTTTTAAAATAGAAAGTGAGAACTTCTGTGTAGGATTTTTCTCTAAAAATAGAAATATCTTTTATATACCTCTTTATAACCTAGAAGTTTATAAATTTCTAGAAAATTCATCCTAACTGCTAAAAATGTGAAACCACTTTTGTTTAACTCAGAAAATTGTAACCTTTACTGTGGACACTTTGTATTTGACAAAATACCTCCCAAAATAGGCCCAAAGTAATTTCTAACCTTTCTTTTTGATAAACTTGTAAAATTCATATCTAAATCTTTTTAAATCAAATTTCAGTGAACTCAATTTTGTTAGAACCAGTAGGTTATGCTCTTTTATATAAAAAATGCATGCCTTCTTGGAATCTTAATAGAAAATGTCAGTCAAATATAATAACTCAAGGTTACAATATAAATAATTACAAAACTGCCATTTTCAGCCTTCCTATCTTATTATTTTTGTATCTCCCAATTCAGAGATGCAATTGACTTGGTTCTTTCTCCTAAAATCTTGTTAGGACATGCCCTACCTACTGTATTTATCTCATAATTAATTGATCATTTTGCATAGACATGTTTAATTGCTTCTTATTTGCATATTCGCTTTTTATCGTTAGATTCGGAAGTTTCGGAGTACGTGGAGCAAGAACCTGAGTTTGAGTGTGACCACTCACAGCAGCAAGGCAAGCATCTATGCAAGCATCTAAGCATATTGAACCTATATTTTTCATAAATTGATTTGTTTGCGAAGGAAATATCTATATGCATGTTTCGGTCTTGTTAAAATGGGAAAAACGGGTAGAGTTTATATTACCCAATTGTATGTATTTTCATTCCTTGGTTATTGACTCCATGTTGTTACCTTGTCACCACTGGTTAAGGACTTTGGGATACTTTTATTTTATCGAATGCTTAGCCATGCTTATTTCTAGACTTAGAAAAATCCGATAGATGGAGCTATCCATTCAAAACTAGTTTAATACGTATGGATGGGTTAAAATCTGAAAAGAATAACTTCTGATTTATAATTAAGAATATGTTTGACTTGGACGGATGATAGGGCGATGACGGGATGGTGTTTTCCCGATGCATATAGCTCCGTTTGGGTCGTTAAGGACTGAACATGTTGACGTCTATTCAAGCACCCTACGTACTTTCACACGCCGGGAATAGGACGGCTTAACTCAGTAGCACGGGAGGCTGTGGCTATCTACGCCCATCTGTCAGTCGTGAGGGAGGTATTTCCCTTGGAGGGCCTCGAGCGCGCCTGGTCTTGGCCGGAGGTGCCTCCCGCGACGGTGAGCCCGCCTTAGTCACCACACACACACGACTAAGTCGTCGGGGGCCTAGACGTGGTTTAGATGGTTGGAGTTAAGCGTGGGAAAGGTTGTGTTGTGACCTCTAGTCCGCACTCAACGTGTAGAGCGTGGGTACCGGCAGGTACGGATCAAACTAAAGTGTAGCCGTTTGGCTTCTATCACATCGTGTGGGTAAAAATGTACACCTCTGATCAGAGTAAGAACTATTCGAATAGCCGTGTCCATGGTTATAGGACGACCGCTTGATGTGTTAGTCAGTCTATATTTGCATCCAACTTAGGATTATTGTGGTGGTACCATAACTTAGGATAGTCATGGATGGATGGGTTTATATAAGAGGCTTGATGTTAAATATGGCTTGGTTTTAGCCATGAAAGATGGTATGCTTGTGTAGTATAATTATTTTGGGCAATGGTGGCCTATTGTTGATGTTAGAGCATGGGATTGTGTTCATTTTTACTTCCATTTCAGAACTATAAGCTTGCTGTCCTAAATTTTTAGATTGAGCTATTTCACAAATGTTTATGTTTTAAATGTATTACTTGCTAAAAAAAATCAGCTTTATGCAAAATCAGATCAACCTAGCCATACTCCTTGATGTAGAGACTAGCATTACTCCTTTGCACTATTATTATTGTATAAGTCCAGCTGAGTACTTGTTGTACTCACGCTGCATATCTTTCAGGTGAGGATAACGACGACTCGGATGTGGTCTACTATTATCCCGCCGAGAGTGGCGAGGATAATTTGTAGTTGAAGTTATGCTCTATCCCCAATCGGTTGCCCTGTGGTTTGGTATTGGCACCACTGGTTTTATCCTTTATGGCTATATTTTCCGCTGCTATCTTTTGGGTTACTTTGTGATAAATCAGGGTGTGAACCCTCTATGTAATATATATAACCCTGCTGCTCGTTTGTCCATATTTAGAGTACTTGTGATGTTTATCAATTGCTTGCGATGAAAGTGTGAGGCTAGTCACTTTCCTAGGGACTAGCTGAACATGAGTATGAATTTAGAAATGATGAGATGCATAGATGTTGGTTCAACCGTAGGCCATGTCCCCAAAAGTGTGTATCGTGTTTGATCGCCACCTTCATGTGGTTTGATGGGCACACTTCGTCGTTTCGGACTGGTGAATCAACTCTCTAAATATCTCTTTATTTCTGAATTCGGCGCGTTGGAATTGTATTGTGATTGGGTAAATATTATGGCAAGGCTGCAATGAGGATGGATGGTTACTGTACTTAATTGGTTTTTATTTGAGATCCCATTTATCTAGATATTTCGTGTTGTTATAATAATTACTCACCATAATGCATTTCCGTAGTGCCCATACTATAAGTAACAACTTATTTTTATATAGTACTATACACGTAACCAGTACAATACTACATCAATTTTTGTATAGAAATAGAAATTACAAAGGGACAATAGATTTTATCTGCAGATGAATTAGCAAACTGGTAGAGCTTCGCTGCTTTCGTTCAGTCTTGCTCTCAGCTCTCTCTTCTTTTTTCTGTGAATTTTATGATATTTTTTGAGGCTGGGAGGGAGTTTTATACTGGACTGGCTAAAAATCGCCCTCCCAGAGGACGGTAAGGGGGCCGCCTGTAAAATAGCCAGCTTCGCGGCCGGTGTTTTGCAGAGGGCCCCCTTGCCGCCCTCCTAGAGGGCGATTTTTGGGCAGCCAGGGGGGCGCCTGTAAATTGACTGGCCCCGTGGCCGGTATTTTGCAGGTGGCCTGGGCAGCAAGAGGCTGTTTGCAAAAGTGTTGACGACCGTCGGCCGCCCAACTTATGACCGTTAGCTACGTCATTAAATCACTCTCTAGAAGGTCGATTTTTAAAAAACGCTCTCCCAAAGGGCGTTGGGAGTATATTTTTGTAAAATTTTCAAACGAAAATGTACTTTTGTAAATATTTTATTAAAAAAATATAAAAATAAAAAAAATTCAGCAGCTAGCTATACAACTTTCGCAAAAATACCTTCTAAAATCTTTCAGATATAATAGCTTGTATATAACTAGTATGCATAGCTTGTATATAACTGACGTATAACTTTCAGACATACGGCAGTGCAATGGTTCGCGTGAATCAGAGGTTATGGGATTAAATCCCCTTGCACACACTTTGATTTTTTCCATTTCACTTACACGAAACTCGAAACCAAATCTAACGGTCCAAAATTTAATAGATTTTCTCTAGAAATTTATGTCACAGAAAACGTAGCAATTCCGATTAGAAACAAGTTTACGCTAATCCATTAAATTTTCGTATGTTTTCCACATCTTCGTGCACCTTTGCTTGTATTTATGCATGATTTGCGCGATCTTTTTCCTTTCTCCATTTTCCCTCTCAAGTTCGGTCCCACCAGCCAGTGTCCGTCCACCTCAGCCCGGTCGAGGAAGTCCCCGAGAGGTGGGCCCCACATGGCAGCGACTCTAAACGCGCTCCGTAAGACACGCGTCCCCTCCGCGGGTCAGGGTCAGGTCTCCCTTCCTTCTCCGTCGCGTCGCCCTCCCTCCTCCTACTTCTACTCCTAGGGCTCGGATTCCGCCAGGTGTTGCTCATCGCGAGCGCGCCGCCGCCGTGCTGCCGTCGAAGACCCCGTGCGGTAAGCGAGCGATCCGTCGTCTGCCCACCGCCCTAACCCGACTCCTGAGTCCTGACGCCGTCCGGGGTCGTCGTGTGGGGTTTTTGGGGGGTTTTTGGTGACGGTGATGGTGATCGGTGGGGTTTTGCGTTGCTCGTGGGGGTTTTTGTTTCAGCGGGTTTGCAATGGATTGGTCTTGGCTGGGTGGTGGTGCTGTTGATGTGGATGGAAGATTTTGCTCGTTGATTACGATTCTCCCCGCACTTGTGTTGGATCAACCAGAGCGCGTATCGCTGTTTGTTGCTTTGATCTGTCTTTGGCCTCATGCCGTTCATCGTTCGCTTGACTAAAGTGCAGAAATCGATGGAGGAGAGGGGACATGGCAGAGACAGACAGTTCGTTCCCCTATTCCTTTTTCCCCTAATAGTGAATCCAATTTCGATCAAAAGTGTAGGAATAAGACTGTCTCTTTTATTCAACACTACTTTCCATGGCATCTGTTTCAGTGAATCCAATTTCGATCAAAAGTGTAGGAATATGACTGTCTCTTTTATTCAACACTACTTGCCATGGCATCTATTTCAGCGTTCAGAAAAAAATGATATGTATATTTTTTTTTGGGAAAAGAAGGAAAAAATATTTTTTCTCCTGGATTACAATCACACTGCTTTTGCTTTATTCGAATACCACTTTCTTAGGTTGCCCAGCTATTCCATCGCCATTCCTGCATAATATATTGTAATAAAAAATTCAGGAATCATATATGTGGGTAATACAGTGTGTCTACTCAATTGCCAGTATGAGTAATTGAGTATGATTTTCTCACGTAGGCTAATGCATGTCATGGATTGTGCATGGTTCCCCACAGCTAATCAATCCACTAGTTTGTTGGACCAGATAATTTATCTCATGATGTGGTGCCCTGTGCCGCGCCACATGGCTACATGTGATTCTGCACTTCATGCTCCACCACATAGCATGCTGCATGAGCACCTGAATAGCTCTGCTCCGCACAGCTGCGCACCATCTGGGAGGCCTACTTTTCATGCTTTTTATCCTCAAAAACTGACAGATAGGAGTGATATGCTGAATTGATCTTGAGTTGCTCACTTGCTGTGACAGTACAGTTAGAGTTTCATTGTTTGTGGATTGTTCGATAATAGCAAATGGAGGGGTCCTGTTGATCCGTGGCAGCTTGCCAGCTTTCTTTTATTGATTTCTGGCAGATAGGACACTGAGCCTCTTCTGTGTGTGTATTACAGTATTAGTACAGCATTGACTGTTATTTTACTTGCATTTGAGGAAAAAAAAGGGACGATGGAACAATGAAACATATTTAGAAGTACCACTACTATCATATTCTGTGCACTTAATGCTGAAGCATCATTCTGCCTTCATATTATATCATAGTTTTTGCTCATTTGGTTTCTCAATTTCATTTGTCACTATATCGATATCCTCTTGCTTTCGTAGCTGGAAGTTGTAGGCTTGCAGTTGGGGTTGGTTTCAGTAATGGTAAAAATTGCTAGTCCCAAGTAGTTGAAGACAGATTATTTGCTATTCCATCGAGAAATATTAGCAAGAGCAAAGAGACTAAGAGAATACTTTTATATAGCGATTCATGCAATACATTGTTGGTTGGTCATTCTGGTTTATAAATTTTCCCTCAATGTTGAGGTGCAATATTGTTCATTCTGGATCTTGTGAAGAAACTGGAGTTCAGTCATTTTCACTCACCTATTATCATCCTTACTGCATTGTAGTCCTGATGTTTTAATTTGGACATTGCTGTATTGTCGAACTGATTATTTCGTTTTTCTTTTGTAAATGACAGATCATATAGTAATTGCCTACTGGACTGCATCTTTGGAAATGAACCCACCTTCACACAAGGCAAAAAATGAAGTTCTGACTGGTAACAACCCTGATGCTTATGCTGCGACAACGTATCAACCTCTACTGATGGTACCTGGAAACCCTCCAGCTGTTGCTGCCTTTCCTCCAGCGTCCCAGGGTGCTTCAGTCTATCCAGTCAACAACCCGGCGCAGCTTTCAGAGCAGCAGCAGCAGCTTGCAATCCAGCAAGTGCAACAGCTCCAGCGGCAGCAGAAGCAGCAGCTTCAGGCCTTCTGGGCCGACCAGATGACCGAGGTTGAGCAGATGACCGAGTTCAAGCTCCCCAATCTTCCCCTTGCAAGGATCAAGAAGATCATGAAGGCTGATGAGGATGTCAAGATGATCGCGGGCGAGGCACCGGCTCTCTTTGCCAAGGCCTGTGAGATGTTCATCCTGGACCTGACACTGCGTGCCTGGCAGAACACCGAGGAGAACAGGAGGAGGACGCTGCAGAAGAACGATGTCGAGGCTGTGATCAAGAAGACTGACATCTTTGATTTCTTGGTGGATGTCATGCCAGAAGATCAGAAGGCGGATGGCATGGGTTCCCAGGTTGCATCCATGCAGACCATGGTTTCGCCCTATGCCCCAGCGATGGCCTTTCCCTTTGAACTGTATCCAAACCAGCATCCCCACGCATTTATGTGGCCTCCACAAGAGCAGCAGGAGCAGTGGCCTCCACAAGAAGAGCAGGAGCAGAAGCAGCAGCAGGATTCTGATGGTGGACAAGATGAATGAGAATATTTGAAAAGCGGATAATCACATTCTGATATTAGTATCCGAGTGTGGTTAGCTTGAGTTTGGTTGGAACTTATCATAGACTCTTTTGTGTGTTTATTTCGCTGTCTTCTATTACCGATAGGAGGGTGAACTGATTTGAAACTCTTGGTAGCATTCGCGATGAAGTTCTCAATGGTTATAAATCTTGTTATATTACCTCAGTAACAGCTATTGCAAGAACAACTATTTCCTCTGGTTGGAGAAAAAGACTAATTGCCCTGTTTTTTCCAGATAATTGTATCGACGAATCATTTATTACAAACGAGTCTGTCTTATCATGGACAGCGTTTACTTTGGAAATGTTGGTTTGCATATATAGGATTCAACACAACATCAAAATAACCAAAGCATCACAGTCAAACAGGCACCAAGACGCAGAAGCCTTCTATTGTTTGAAGCCCAGCATCTACACGATGTTTGCAGCAGTAATAGTTTGCATACTTGTATGTAATGGTAAATAAGCATTTGAATTTTGCAGCCTTTTTTCTTTTCTCCTCTACTGGTTAGGTTGACAGAGGATATGGCATCTACAAAAATCAATTCATGCTGACAAGGGGGGAAAATGATGAATGAAGCTTACTCTAGGACTTATCATTTACAAGTTCACCTACCCTACAAACAGCAGTGTGTCACACTGCTCACTCTGAATCAAAAACCAAAGAACAAAAAATGTTCATATATAGTATATCTGGCCTACATTGAGAAGACTTTCATGGGGAACATTGAATATCACACTGTTCTCCCTGCAGATCTTCCTGAGAAATGCAAACACATAATTTACAGCAATCTTCTTGATGATCCCTGAATCTGGGCGCGCGTGAACGACGGTGTTCCCCAGGATGTGTACGACGCCAGCATCCTTGCATCGGTTCAGGAACTCCAGTTCATTGCCAAATGTCTGGCTCGAGTACCTTGTCAGGCTGTTACCCCTTAGTGGTGACTTGGCAGGTACAATGGAATCCTGTGATGAGTAGCTCAGGTCACCAGTGCAACACATTGTGTTGCTCCCAGCCTTTCCAGTTAGCAGCAGTGCATTGCTTGATCCCTGAGTCTTCTCCTCCATCATGGTGAAGTCTTCAGAGTCTGAATAGTCATCCATCATGCTCTCCAGCCTGACAAAGAGCAAGAGCCTGTCGAGGAGCATCTTCTCGAAGTCGTCATCTCTCTTGTGGATGTCCTTGTATCCATACCTTGCAACACAACGGAACATGTGGAAATTCTTTGGGCCTATCCTCTTCACGATGAACCGTTCTTCGACTGGGACAGTGTATACTGGAAGGTACTTGACACATACGAAGATGACAATCGAGTGGATGGCAGGGAGGTTGGTGATAAAATGGGAGAAGATATGCGGGACGCCACTTGCCAGCTCGGTGTATACAAAGCCTATCCCAGGCACCCTAACGAGGCCGAGGCTTGGCCCAAGTCCTAGAATCCAGGCCATGGAGACCTTGCTGTGCATCTCAAATTCATACCGCTTCACGGTGCAGAAATGCCACACATACATGATGATGAAGAAGGTAATTGCAACGACAAGTGGGACCCAACCACCTTGGTCAACCTTGTTAATGCAGGCTGTGAAGTATGGGAGCTCCACCATCAAGGAGAGCACGATAAAAATGACAACAAGGATCCAGTGGCTTTTCCATACTAACAGCATTATAGGGACCATGAGGAATGTTGTGACCAGCATAACTATCACCACTGCAGTGCCTGTTGAACAACATCATAACAAAATAGTTAGGGTGCCATCTATCGAATGCAAAATGCACCATTAAGGTTCAGTTGCAATTATATTTTGAGAACATCAGTTGCCAATTTACAGTATCCAAAACAAATTGCAGTGCTCTGTTTTGATAAAGTAATGCTGTCTATCAGATAATGCTGACCACTTTACTTAGAAAGATAACCTCATTTACAACATGAAGCATCATTCAACATGACAACAGAAAGTTCATTTAGGATTTTATGATTCTCCAGCTATCAGTTCTCATCTGAATTGCTTCTTTTGTATGCACTGCACCAGTCTTTTAGAACCTAGACTCGGTAATTGACAACACATTGGGCACACATCATGTCACAAAGCTAGAAATGCTTATGAACAAATGCTGATTGTGTTTGGCTTAAAACGAAACTATGACTATCCTAGATGTGTATGTCCACATGTGGCATAGAGGCCAGATTTCTATTCATTATCTAAAAAAAAATGTCTAATTTAAGTGCATTGGAAGTACCACAATCATGTTTATCCCTATTCAGTAACATGTTTGGTATGGAAAAGAAGCTGTAAAAAGAAAAGCTAGAAATGCTTATGAACAAATGCTGATTGTGTTTGGCTTAAAACGAAACTATGACTATCCTAGATGTGTATGTCCACATGTGGCATAGAGGCCAGATTTCTATTCATTATCTAAAAAAATGTCTAATTTAAGTGCATTGGAAGTACCACAATCATGTTTATCCCTATTCAGTAACATGTTTGGTATGGAAAAGAAGCTGTAAAAAGAAAAGCTCACCGTATGCATTTCCTATCTGGCTTTGGTTCTTGAATCCAGCTGTTACTGCAATGCAAAGAATCATAAGTACCCAGTTGATGTCAGGGATGTAAATCTGCCCGAGAAATTTCTTTGAGGTGTGGACAACACTGACTCGAGGGAAACAGCCCAGTGCGAGAGCTTGCTTTATTATTGAGTATGTAGCAGATATAGTGGCTTGACTTGCAACTATTGCTGCCAGAGTTGCAATGATAAAGACTGGCCAGTATATGGTATCTGCAGCAACCAGGGAGGACACCATGAGTACATTACTACATATAGTGCATACAGCACTAGTAAACAATAAGAATAGTGGGATATGCACTTCGCCAAGTTGCACATGGGATGCATTTGCATTCTACTTTATAACAGCCAAATTTGTAAGTTTAGAAGGACGGGGACCTGGAATGGAGCGATAGAAGGCATCAACTACATGGTCCTTGTTGCTAATAATATACGCAGCCTGTCCAGTGTATGCTAGGAGAAGGCAAGGGAACACCACTAATGTGAAAGCAATCTGCAGATAGACATTATTAGTTTACTGAAACAATTATCAAGACTGATTTGTTTGAAGTGTTAATACCTGAATGGCCAAGACAGGGAAATGACATAAATCAGCATATAATGCTTCAGTCCCTACAGAGAGAAAATATATAAGTAATTCTGCTGCTTCTTATAATCGATGAATAATGACATTAATCAATGAAAGGTAAGAGAATTGCCAATAACCTGTGATGCTAAGCATGATTCCTCCGAGGGAAGTCCAGCTCTCAGATTTCCCTCGTCGGAAATACCGATAGATATATACTGGATTATATGCTTTTAGGACTGAACTGTTGTACTTGTGTATGTTCAGTGCCCCAATAGTCCCAATTAGGATAAACCAAAGGAGCACTATAGGTGCAAAGAGCCACCCAACCTTATCTGTACCATAGTGTTGCATGCTGAATAAGCCAATTAGTATGATCACCGCAACGACTACAACCACATCTGCGAGGTATTGAAACAATAAACATCAAATGATTTTACAACAATAGTAAATAAGATTACATAGAAAATAGTGCTTCTCCGTAAATCAAGGGAAGTGAACATTGCAACACAGTGACCCAAGAACAATATTTGTATACATACTATTTCAGATACCATTGCTGGTTTCTTTCATACAATTTGGTCAAGCTCATTCCTGTATACTAGTTTAATATCTTAAGTTCAATTAAAAATTTAACAGGGTTGACAACACCAATATAAAAATACAAAGAGCAGAATTACCTGTACTCATCTTCTGATTTTGAACTCTTATTCCACCTGATGCAGAGAGAACTGCAGAGCAAATGTAGGTCACAATCCAAGTTCCAATTGGTTTACTAATGAAACTACTATCATGCTGAATACCTGATATAGCAGGAGTAAGGATCCCATCTCCAATGGCTGTACAGGTACCAATGAGAACTAGAATAAGAAGACAGTTCTTTTTATATGCGTGTCCCTCTAGCCATCTCTTTACTTTTGCTGCAAGTGAATTCTCTTCATAAGTTTGCCGACTATATGTTGTTAATTCTTCATCTGTCTTATGTTGGTTGGGTATAGTGCTGACCTTTGCATGCCGGCAAAGTAAAGAATAGAGAGCGAATGTGCCACCTGTGGACAAAGTCTAAAAAGTCATTATCTGAAAAAATGTGCAAAATGCAAACAAACTACTCCTATGTCAATTTATTGTCAAGTGAACGAGTGTCGGTAACTGTTCTCCAAGCACAAAACGGAATAAAGTCAGGACGTCACCTTCTATAGATTTCATGACTAGTACAGTGCTGTTTACCAATCACTGGCATCTCATATTTAAATCCTGTTGATAAAAAACAACAACACTACGACAATGTTCTGTTATTTGATTCTGCCAACCTATCCAAATGGTAAAATTGCATATTTTTTTTCTAAATTCTCATCTCATACTAAAATCCTGGTATATTTGCCAACATGATACCTGTCCTAACTGCATTTATATTTTTTTGCAGATAACAGGTAAATAAAGAAGTTTCTTATTGGGGTAAACATTGGCAGAATGTGATATCTCACCTTGACCATTATCATTTGCCCGCAAGACAACAAAGACATACTTCATCAGAGGAATGAGAGTGAGGGTGTAAATGATCAAGGAAAGAGCTCCAATAACATCCTCATCATCATCGACCCCATGAGGGAAGATATTGTAGAAAACATACAATGGAGATGTACCTAAGTCACCGAAGACAACACCAAGGCTCTGAAATGCGAGCCGTAGCAACAAAATTGACGAAAACTTCTGCATGAACAAAAAGAAAGCACACTTTAGCTTTCCATGAGCTAAGAATATGATATACACATTGCCAAAATGACATATGGAGTATATCATTTTTCTACACCAACAGCACTTATGCCAGTGCCTAGCAATTTAAGGTGAAACGAATAAATTATACTATAAAATCCGTATATGGTTCCTGCATTTGGAAACCTACAGTAACAGCACACCTATCATACAGTTTCCAATCCTTTTTATATTGACATGGTCCCCAAAACCATGAGGTCATACAGAATCATCCATGTCAAAGAAACAATGTTTTTTTCTTGTTCCAAATGGAAGCAGAGACAGCTGGAAGCAAGATGGGTACCCAGGAAAAAAATCTTTAGAAAAAAAAGGCTCAAAATTTGACATGCAAGGATCAATTTCTGACCTTCTCTGTGTACATGTTCTTGAGCCGACTAGCCTCCTCATCCATGGGTTGATCAAGGTTCTGATCCAAATCCCATATGCTCCCATGGTTCGTCGTCTCGCTATCTGATATCGACGCCATAGGTCTCCTTCAACCTCAAAGCCTCACACCAGGGAGCTCCCAAGTGGCTGAAAGCGACCTTTGCTTGAACCAAAAATGGAAGCTTCCAATTTCCCAAATGGAACTCCAGAAGCGTCGCTACCAAAGCAAAGATCAATTGCAACTCCGAGAACTCTCACCGGCAAATTCCAACTCAAATCCTCAAATCTTCCACCAAAACCGCTGTCACTTTGGTCTATGTAAAGGCTAATCTGCCAAGAAACAATCAAGAACAGGAACCTGTATAATCCAAATCAGAATGCCACTTCGAATCTTGGCAGCAAAACTCTTGCCAAGATCGAACTCCTCCCTCTTCGATCCCCCACAAGAACAAAAAATGGGAGCTTTTGTACAGAAGCAAAGAACCCAGAATCGCAGCAACAAATCTCCAAATCAGAGCCAAAAAATGGATTTGGTACTAACTGGACTAGCAATCCTCGCTCCAAACAATCCCAAACGCTTCACCCGGAGATATCAACCAAGAAAGACTCCTGGAACCAAGAAAGCCAACCAAAATCTCAATCTTTCCACAGCAAAACCTCCCTCAAGATCAAGTTTTGATGCCACAGTCGCCACCCAGAGCACAGGCACCGAGGTGGGCCGCCGTCCAATTGGCAAAAGCGCAGCAATCTTGACAGAAGAGAGCGAGGGGAAAATGAGAAATGATTTATGGTGTGGGGAGTGAGAGAGATAGAGAAGCAGAGGGGGAGACAGAGAACGCAATATGCACGGTCATAAAAGAAGCTGCAGGGTACGTGGAGGAGCCCACAAATTGGGAATTGGAATAGAGGAATTTGAATTGAAAATTCCAACCAAAGGAAAGAGTATTTTGTTTGTACTGAATTTCTTCTGAAATCAAAAGCGGCAGTCAAGTTCGGTGCTAGAAATCAGAAGTAACGTTTCTCTTTGGATTCTTGCACATGAGCATACCAGTGTGCCAGCCCTTTCTTTCCTCAGCTGGCAAGTCCCTGGTCCTGCCACTGCTATTGTTGCCTTCCTTATTTGATTCTTTTTCACCCTTGTGGATTATTTTAGTGAATAAAATCATTTTATATGTTGGTGACTGTACTATTGCTAAATTTGTTTATTCCTTATTTTCAAAAGAATGGACTTTGTTTATTAATGAGATCTAGATTTTGTTCTTGAGTTATTCTGTTTGATTCACAATCCTCGTAGAACCATGTAGTACTCCTACTAAGGATTAAGGTTTCTTTGGAACAAAAGAAAAATAGAGAAATTTCAAAAGATTTAAATCCTATAGAAAAAATATCTATGAGGCCCTTTGGACAAATAATTGAGTCTCTAGAATTTCTTTGAAATTTCTATGGAATGGCATGTTTCACGGGAATTTTGGAGTATTAGAGTATACGGTAGTTAGAGATATATTATGATAGGATTAATTCGTATATACTCTTTTTTTTATCTCTAACCATTTCTTATCTCTACCCATATATCTTCTTATATATACCGGCCTCAGAGGCTCAATACAATTATCCCGGTTACGCAATACATCATCTTCCTATACTGTTCAACATGGTATCAGAGTGAGCTAGAACCTAGCCACTGCTCATGTTTCCGCTCCGTCGCCCCCGAGAGGGATCGATCCCCTAGGGGCGGCTACCTTTTTTGTTTTGTTGTTGCTTCTTCGTTCGTCGCGTTGCGTCGTCGTCATCGTCGAGTCGAGCAGCAGTAACTTTGCACCTCCGTCGTCGCCGATCTGGATGTAGTGGCCCCAGTCGTCTTCACCGATCTATTACAACCGGCCCCCAAGCTCCAACCCCAGCCATGTCGTCTAGAGGCCGCCGCCAACCTAGGGAGGACCCGTCTCCATCGCCAGGGCCACCGTTGGGTGTCGCGGCCCTACTCTCCACCAGCTTTCCCAACCTCCGTTCCGGCCACCACCCTGAGAATCCCCATCGTCGCCGCCAAATCCACGCCGTCCCTACCCCCACCGATTCCATCTCCGTTGGGAGGGGGGAGGGGGCGGACTGCCCGCACCTTCATCCTGTGCTGCCGTCGGATGGTGGCCCCGGCCACGCGCCCTCCTTCGGCCCCTCGCCACCTCGGCCAGTCTTCGTTGCGGCTCCCTCCTCCACCAAGCTATCTTCGCCGCCGCCCGAGGCGGGTCTTGTCTCCACCATTGTTGCCCCAAGGGTCTTGAGTCCCGTGACCTGCTGCCTCTCCTCAAGGAGGTGGCCTCCGCCATGGGCCCTACACCTCCCTGCTGGGTGCTGCCAGACGCCGGATGCTGGTGCCTTGCCTTTGCTCTGTGTGCGCGCGCGCGCTATACGGGGGAGGTGGACAGGAAAATAGGGGCTGGCTGACTTGGGCCATGTGATGGGCTTTTTGGACAGCTACAATGCTACTGCTACTGTACTGTATTTTTTTCCCGATCAGAGATCGGGTTTGCGTTGTTCACCGCTCGTTGACCTCGACGTCTCTACTTCAACATCAGCATCAACTCCTCATCTTCGTCTGGCCCTGCGTATCGTCGGCCAGATCAGCCAATCAAGGGTCCAGTTACGACATCATGTGACAGATCATCTTCGAGTACATGCTCTACGCCAAGCTTCGGGCTACCGTTGCGTCGCCCATTCAGGCCGCAGTGTCACTGCGTGTGGTCCACATCCACTGGCTATTGCAACACTGAGAGGCACCCTCCTCAGCATGGCCTCACCGCTAGTGGACTTTTTGCCACTGCATCGACTTGGAGCTGCAACTGTGTCGCCTTTGAGCCGCAGTGTCGCTGCTCTCGTCGTCTTCACTGCCATTCACGTATCGACATCGTCGTCGTCCGCACTAGTCATCGTCAGCCACTCGAGGTCTTCACCTTCGTCGAGCACCGTCGCCGCGTGTTTCTTGAAGCTGTTACTGTTGCCGCTCCAGGCCGGTGGTCTAGCTACCCCTGCTTGGCTATCGACATTGCCATTTAGGCCGTCAGTCCCGCAACTTCGCCTTCATCTTCGTCCAGCATGCCTCGTCGCCAGCGTCGCCGTATCTTCCTCGACTACACTTTGCTCTTCTCCAACAACTGCATGCTGCTCCGGCAATTCTCCCTCTACGCTGTTCTAGCGCCGCGACCGTCTCGTCATCAATACTCGCCTTCGGCTACATCAACCACGGCTACTCTACGCACGGCTACCTCGACCACAGCTACTTCGTGTCCTTTGCTTCGGCTACCTCAACTTCGGCACAAGGGCTATCATCATTTGAGTCCTCTCGTCGGTTTCTTCTCCAGTCTAAGCATTCGCGCTGCTCACGCTTGGACTGCGGGGGATATTAGAGTATATGGTAGTTAGAGATATATTAGGATATGATTGATTTGTATGGACTCTTTCCTTATCTCTAATTCTTCCTTATATTTACTCATATATCTCCTATATATACTGATCCCCGAGACCCAATACAATTATCCCATTTACACAATACATCTTCTCCCTATACTGTTCAACATGGAGGATTCCTAGCATAAGCTCCAACCTCTTGAATTTTTTTATTTGTGTCTACCTCTCTTTCAAATCATGTGTTTTTTCTATGATCCATCCAAATGATTTTCTATGTAGTTTTCCTATGTTTCTCTTTCCTTAGCATTCAAGTGACCATGACATTCTAATTCTATATTTTTCCTATTCTTGTAATTTAATAATCATGTATTCCAAATGAGCTCTTAGAATAAATATGTGAATAGCTGTATCATTTCCTTACAAATAAAAATGTTCGGCAAAAATTGGATCGGAGATTAGTAGTAAAAGACAATAAGAAGTTCTACATTCAAGATTTAATTTTTTTACTCATTTAATTTCAAATCAGATTGGACAAATAAATTTATCATGGTTGGTTCTTTGCATCTCATGATACAGGGCCCAGAATTGGTTTTCTAACTATTAAGAAAACTCTCTTATGAGCAAATTATGGGTGAAACTACACATTTATTAGCTCGAATAGAAATATAGACTTGGAAGCAAAGCAATACCAAATTAGCGGCGCCATTAGAAATTCTCTGGAATGGTCTCGTTGGAAATATTGACTAGATACAAACCAGCTACGCAAGCATGCAACCTGTGCAAAACCGTCTCTTTGGCACAAATGGTAAGCCGATTTTGTCTTTGGGTGCACACAAAAAAGGACGCGACTACACAGTATATATACACTAATTAGTCTTAACCAGCTATTATCACCGTTCCGACAAATACCAAAAATAACATATACCGCTTTCCCCGTGGCCATACGTTTTCGTGGCTAGAATGCCAAGCTGGCCACATCTTTCATCCAAAATATATTACATATGGTTACATCTAATTTATATGTAAGTTACATCTAGAATATATATAAGTTATATGTAGAATCATGAAAAATTATCCTCTCCTCCTAAATCTATGTCAAATCATGCAAAAAGATATAAGGAACAAACAAAATAAACTTTATCAAATCAATATCCATCCTTTTACTTTCAAGGGTTATGTTTTCTACCTTCATTTACTATATCTATCAAATTATTTAAATTTATTATTGTTGTTAACTTCTCTAGCAGTGTTTGTTACTTCTAATACCATAAAGTGTTACTTCTATTTTCTTAGAATTAATTTGTATATGACATAAATTACTTTTTTTGAAAACAATAATATAGAGATTACCTCAAATAAAAAAAATTATGTATTTATTTGTGAATTTTCTCTACATTTTACCTATGAGTTTACTTCATATAGACCCTTATTTTAACACGTCTATATAATTACTTCTAATGCTATAAAGAACTACTTTTATTGTAGGGCTTAGTTACTTCTACTATTTAAGTAAATTACTTCTAAATATTTGAATATATTTAATATTAGACTCGTTTTATCATATATTTTGAGTGGAGTATAATGGTAAAAATATATCTTAAAAATAATACATGGTTTAAAATATAAAAGTCATCAAAGATTAAAAAATAGACTAGCACATACACACAAAGCACGCGATAAGACTAATCGGTGCACGCTGCACCCGATTAGATTTTACCCAAAAAAAAGTAGTACAAAACAAGCGAAGCATTCATTTGAGCACCTACAAAATTCAAGCCATAGGGTACCCAATCTCAAGACACGTACGGCTGAGACAAAGGCAGAACAACCACCTCATTGGCACCATCGACAGCGTGCAACACAACTCATGAATGCAGAAATGTGCCTTGTATTCACCATTAGCGTCAGCTAGCATTGTCGATCGAAAATGACACTCTACCATCGATCTCCTTAGAAAGATATATACACCATACACTTTCGTGTGGTTTTACGAGCGTGGCATTAATAACAACAGTATGTATATGTCGCGAGACACGTGAAAAGGCGTCATAATTTACATATCGTGGTTTCAAAAATATTGTTGAAAATCCAACATTTATTAGTAATAGTTGGTTGTAACTCATGATGTGATCTTAGGCCTCCTTTAAAATGTGGGAGTTTTCCATAATTCCTGTCAAAATTAAATTGTGAAATGTACTTGCTAGCGTAATGACAATTTCAATCCAAAGTTTCGTGTTGGACCCTCGATATACTTTCCTTTAAATTTTTTTGATACCAAATTTCTCTTTCATTGTCTAACATTTTTTATGATAAATAGACAGAAAGGAAAATTATGAAAACCACCCCAAATGCACCATGAGTTTAAAATTCCCCCATAAGTTGATTTGTTACAAATATCCTATTCTAATTCACCTTGGTTTGAGATTTTTCCATTACCGTTTGCTCGCGTGTTCTCGTGGTCTGTTTCCTCTCATGCTACATAATCTAGCACATCTCTTGATCGTTGTGGTCCCAAAGCTTGCCACTTTAGCCGAGTTTAGCACGATGGAAGCGCGAGACATAGTTTAGTCACATCTATCCCACTGCACATATAGCCCTAAATACACTTTCTTTCTCTGTGACCTAGTGTTACACAAAGTTCGTCTTCCCGACCTTAAAGCTGTTGAAGAAACCAATCGCCCCTGAACCCCATGAGGTAGGCACAATAGTTTATCTTCCAACGACCTCAATACCTAAGAGCAGGGATTCGTGACCACCATCACCAAATGCATTGTTTGGCACCATGAGTGGAGATGCCGTGTGGGGATCTGCGGCCACGAGAATGTATGAGCAGCTGCAATAGAGGGATCTCAAACCATAGTGAATTAGGAGGGAGGTATTTTTAACAAAAGCATTAGGGTGGTGTATATGTAAACCAGCTTAAACACAAATGCTCTTAACGTAGTTATTGTCCTTCTTTCCTTCTCTAGTGATATTGTTAACTCTAGCTAGGTTTGTACTACCTTTATCCCAAAATAAGTCCATCTTTGACCATTAAAACATAAATTAAGATAAAGTGAAAAAGGCCAAAGTGCCATCTATTAATACAAAAAATAGTATAGGTGGGTGGATAGGTGAGAGTAGGTAAGGGGTATTGAAGGAATAAACTCATCGATTATGGACCAGGGGTAAGTAGGGAGAAAGAAATAAACTTATTTTGGGATAAAAGATAGAGCCTAAAAATAAATTTATTTTAGAATGGAGGGAGTAGCTAAACTTGTCATGTCCTTGTTTCTTGCTAATAAATATGTTATTTAGATCCTGTCCACAATGACTGCTGCTGACTGTGAGTTCATGGAACTATCTTAACACACTACAATATTTCCTTTGTCCCATAGAGAATCAACTACTAGAGTTCAAGCTTTTTTTCAAAATAAACCAATTTCTATCTTCATACTTAACATCGGTCCGTACAATAAGAAATTATATCCCTTCAATACTACTTATCTATATCACCCACCCACCAGTACTACTTATATCTAATAATGAAGGATATATTGTTTATTTCTTTCTCTTACTTAAATATGTATTGTGATGCTAAAAATGGCTTTATTTTAGATCCGAGAGAGTAACATTAACTGAGGGACAACCTTTGATGCTAGTCAAGTCACATTAGAAGAAGAAAAAGATGTTATATATTAATCGCCACTAGTGTAGACAAGAGGTACAATGTCTCATTCCTGCCAATTAATTTTAAGAGAAAACCAAGCACATGCAAGTGTTGTGATCACGTTTTACTCGATCGGATTTATAGTTTTCTATGTTATTACTTTAACTCACCTACACACACATGGATTGGGGTAACCAACAGATCGATTTGATGAATTAATAGCATCTATAACGTATTTAGATGAGAAGAAAAATGAAGAAGAAAAGGAGTCAAATAGTAATTAAACTAAAAGGTCCATGATAGCGAAAAGTGCAAAAATCTCGATCTAATTCGGCGACATATATATGGACTTAGAATACCTGGATATAAAACGAGTTTAATGTTCTAAGCATGGTGCTAATTAAGGTAATAAACCTTGTTCAATCCGATCCAGGTAACTTTACATTCAATAATATGTCTAGTGTGTATTGAATATTATCATGCCGTCCAACATGTAACTTTTATTATTGACACTTTTGTATGGATATTAATAAAGCAATAAAAAATTGATGTTTGAGTCCAATCTGTCCCTGCTGACGTAGGCGTTTCGGATAAATGCATCGCCAAGTCAGCAGCGACATGTTGTGCAAAAAGATAAACCTGTTTGACCACACTAAGGTAAAGTGAGAGCTCATTTGGAGCAGTACTATAGACAAAAAAGGTTTCAACATATAGTAGGGATATTCGCATGAGTCGAAAAAAATAGTGTTATAAAAAATCATAATGTAGTGTCTTCAGGCTGTATCTTGGGAAGTTCACGAAGAAATGGGTTCATAAGTAAAGACAGAAGGGCAAGGATATAAATATTTGCAAAGAGAAAAATAAATAAATAAACAGGATTATATTAGAATGAGGAGTTATGTAGGGGAGTGCCTATCTCACCTTAAGAAAGTGGCTCTTCGAGCATCCATAGGCCTTTTTTGGATCTGGATAGAGATAAAATTTGTGGGGCTATTTTGAAATTTATGAAAGCACCGCGTGGAGATAGACTCCAAGAAACAGCAAGTCCCATGTAGTAGAGTTTTTCTCATGCATATGGAGAATGAGGATATAAAGAATAGAAATATTTAGTTCGTACTACTGATCTTTGGAACTAAGAGAGAAGTGCATAGTGGAGAGGTTACTATTATGTTTAGATGGAGGCTATCTAACAAATAAAGAAAGCAGAAACATATCGTACACGATTAGCTGCTGACCACCCTTTTTAAGTGTACAGTATAAAAAACTTTGAGAACTTTTATGGTGCAATTTAATCTACTTACAGTATATACTGTCAGTATAAATGATCCAACGATAGTATAAACGACCCAAGGGTTTAAATTAGTTTGTTCTCCCATTTTAAAAAAATTACAATACAAAATTACAAAGGATAAAATTATCTTTCTATACTATTGTATGGGGGTAATTCCATAAATTTACGGCGTACAGCAAAAAAACGCTAGGCGTTCCCCCCGCTCGATCCCATTCCCCATTCCCTATGGTCGTTCACCAAGACGAGTTGTAGGAAGAGGAAAACAGCCGATGGCAATGCGGATGAGTGACGGAGGGCGCAGATGGCGGCTGGCCATGGATGGCTGGTGGTGGGTAGGTAGCACAAGCAGACGGCCGGCAGGAGGGTATGACTCCAATACCAAAGAGATCGGGAGGGCTGGCTCACTCAAGACGGCGAGGAGATGACTGGGAGGCTAGGGACTAAAGCACGGAATTACTAAAATGCCTTTTTCAATTTTGTGGTAAATTCTTAAAGTGCATATATTTATACCAGTAGTATATAGTACCAGTAAATTTTACCATAAGTACTCAAAACTTTAATGATTCTAAAATTTCTATAATTTGCAATGGCATGGTCGATAAAATTTAACTATGGGTCGGTCAACATACAAACATTTTCCAAAAAAAATCAAGGAGAAAGCACGCAGCTAGTTACCTGCTGGTGCATCATTCTTAGAGTAGACCATTCCCATGTAATCGAACACTAATTATTCATTATGGCCACCAAAAGACTACTCTTCTTTGTTTCACTCTAATTGGTGAAAACTTATAATTCACACAAGTCAGTTAGCTTGTAAGAAAGCTTCTAAAACCCCTCTAGTGTCACCCTTATTATTTACGAAATGATTTGACATAATTTGTTGCAAACTCATGATTACACTAGTTGCTTAGCATGTTAGAAAGCTCTTGAAACCCCTATAATGTCGCTTTTATTATTGTATATGGAATGATTTGATTTCATTTTGTTGTGAAGTCTTGATTCATTCCGTTTGGTACATACTCATGATTCACACAAGTCGCAGTGCATGTAATCAAGTTCTTGAAACCTTGAAACTTTGAAATGCGTACAGTCAAACTTGAAACCTTAAATAATTAGTCAATGCAAAAATATTAGGATTTGACATGAGAAAATGATACAAGTAGATTTGTTATGAAAATCACTTTCGTATAGTTATGTTTTCAATAGATTTGATAAGCATATAAGTTAGAAAAAGTAGTGATGAAACATATGCATTAGATACTGTGTCAATATCAAGACCAAAAGTAAAACAGAACGGAGGTATTATAATTATGCTAAACTAGAACTTTCACCTTGTTCTAATTAATGAAAACAATGGTCCTTCTGCTACATGCTTATTTAGAAAAATATTTACAATAAATTATTAGCTTCTAAACTTGTACTTTCTATCAATTCCTTTTGAGATTTTGGATACATGTGATTTTCTACCTATTTCGAGATTTTGACTTGTACATTTCTTGGTTAAATTAATAGTGTGGATTGTTGACAATATAGCATTAGATCCAATTTGAAGCCACCCTCTCTGTTGCTTTGCTGCACGTTCGTTCGTCCATGTTGGCCTTATGCTTGACACTTAAACGCTTAATTTCTTGCGTAGGTTCTTGATCTTATACTATTTATCAATGTGCAAAACATGTACAACATTTCAAAGTGGACAGTCGATTACACATTCACTGCAACTATATTCCATATACATATGGTTCAATAGTTTAATATGTTAGATCATGTGTGATATATGTGATGAATAATTGGCAAAAGCAAGTATTGTTTAGACTAATATGGATTAAGTTGAAAAGAACTTGTCTTCGAAAGATGTTCTCTTTGTCTTTGATGCGCAGGAGAAGTAAAGAGATGATCATTCTGAGCGATAAGGGATTGAGACAAGGATGGGGTTTCCGTTGTCAAAGTCGACCGGAAAATGTCACTAAATGGTCATGCTTGAACTTGGGTGCATGAAAATGATGGATGACGTGGAATAGGGAAGTTCTGCGCCAATTGGATCATTGGTGTTTGGACATAATGGAGTTGGACCGACGATTACGCAAGTGGTTTAGTTTGTAAAAGATTATGGGGTTGTGAGTCATATGGGTTAACTGGATCATGTTGGGCTAAATCATAAGGTTTTTGGGTTGTCTCTACTCTATTGTTTAAAAGGTAGAGCGATGGGACAGAGTAGTACAGGAGAACAGAAGAGAAAAACATTCCTTTTGGGGTTTGAGAGGAGTGAGATTATGGTGGATGGGATACTTTTATAGACACTTTTAGAACATGCTTTCATAAGTAAAGTTCAACAAATTCATTTATAATTCTCTTTTTTAATTCTAATTTAACGTGTAGTGAGTTTTAGTAGTTTTTTTATCTGATTTTATATTGCTTCTAGATTTTGATCTAACCATTGGATTGGAGTGCGGTCTTCTGTGTTAGATTCTTTATGAAATATAGTTTCTATCTACCAAGTTTGGCTCAGATCTATCACTTAGTTTTTAATTAATCTAGGTTTTATGCACACCTATTACTCTATCAGTTTTCATTCAGATTGAAGTTTGCTTAGATCCCGTTAATTTCATCCGTTGTTTTTCGTGTTTTTTGGCAAACAATTTTTTTGGCCATAGTCTTGGCAAAAACTGAACCTAAACAATGTCTAGAACTTATCTTTCAAGTTTCACATCAAACAGATTTTATCCGAGGTAGTGGTGTTGTTTTTACTATGCGTATGCTGTTCACAGGTTTGGTTACTCATCACAACTCTATAGTAGTTTTACTGTAGCAGCTGATTACAGTACTGTTTTGCATCTTTTGAGTGTTCTAGTTAAAATGACCTTGATGTCGCATAGGGGTGGGGGGTTGAATATGCGTTCCTAAAAAACTTAAAAAAGGAATTAAATTCTTATCAGAAGTTTCGATCGCAACGATCGGAAACTTCCGATCCCTAGTTCTGAAATCAACAAGAGCAATTTAATCACATGCACGAAATCTACTTGAAGTAAAAGGTGATAAGCAAGCTATCTAAGCAATATATAAGTTCATCGACTAGATCAACAAAGCACACCAAGAATCCTACATCTCCATTGAAGAAGCTCCCAAGCGAGCTGGATCTCTTTCAACCGCTTTTCTCATCTCACTATCTTGCTTCTTCCCTTGCAGAGGCGAAGCCGACCCCTTCACAAACTTCCGGTGGCTCACCACAAGCTTGGAAGCTCACTGACAACTCCTGGCCATCTAGGAGACCTTGATCTCCTAGAGTAACAAACACAATCAAAAATTTGCTTGTTATAAACTCAAGTGCTCAAAGAATGGAGTGAAGCTCATTAGCTCTCAACCTTACAAGCGCTCAATCCAACCCTATTCTTTCCTCAAATCTCTCTCACAAAGATCTACCACCATGTAGGGATTTGAAAGGGGCTATTTGGCTATGGATAGGTCTTCTCTTTCCCAAAATCAACAGCAACACAAGGAGGGGTAGAGGGGTTTAAATACCCGAGCCCCAAAAACTAGCCGTTATTCACAGATTTAAACATCAGAGGTTCTGATTGAGGACAATCGAAACTTCTGAACAACACTTGGGAACTCTGGAGAAACAGATGGGAACTTCCGATCACAATGACCGAAACCTCTGATCAGCTCTCTCTGCCAGGCAGAGAATATGGATCGGAACTTTCGATCTCAACCATCGGAACTTCTGATCCGTCTATCTTAGCTAGATAGAGAGTGTTGATCGGAACTTCCGATCCTCCCAAACAGCACTCCAAAAAAAGGGCCATAACTCCTTTGCTCTGATCTCCGGAGGCCATTTTTGACAAACTAGGGCTCTATGAAAATCTTATTGAGAGGGCTACCCAACCCAACCAAAAACAACGACTAAAACTCCTTAAAGGATAGGTTAAGGCTTGGGTTTCTCTCAAGAAAGCACTTGGATAGGTTATTTTGAGCACCGAGACAAACAAACACATCAACATTGCATACCTCTTAATAGTATGGTATTCCTAAAATGAAAATAGAAAAGCCACACAAATAGGAATACCTTCGTGCGATCTTCTTTCTGTACCTTGAGGGTTACCAACGCTTCTTTTTTTCATTTTGATTGATGCTGATCATCCGTAACTTCACATGTTCTTGCAGGGTCCATCGACACTAAGTTTTTACTTGCCCGTTCACCATCGCATGGTCCGTCGGTGCCAAGCCCTTCACTTGCCCTTTACCACCGCATGGTTCATCGCGCTCGAGCATTGCTTGCCCTTCACCGTCTTGCCATATAAGGCCACTTTGTATCCCACATCTTTAATATGTTCACTTGATCATTTTCTTTACCATTTGCTTATTGACCATCACCAATGATATTCATCTTTTAGCTTCTCTTCCTCATCAGCATATCCATCAATATTCTTATTATGATGCTGGAACTCAAACTAGTTATACCAACTGATGGAAATAGTTTGTTCCAACCTATGTTATCATTAATCACCAAAACTTCCTGTAACACAAGGATCATATATCTTTCGACCTCTCCTCATAAGGCAACTCTAGGGCATAGATCTTTCACTAGTAATATTAGAATAACTTTTATATCAATTGTTATTATTTCCGCTGCGTGTTTGATTCTGTTTTAGAAAAGAGACCGATGATCATTCACCGCTCTAATTGACACCATCCCAGTCCTACACAATAGTTATGCAAAAGCCTTGGCCCTCTTTACAACGCTGGGCAGAAAAAACACAGGAACAAGAAAACCATAGGAATTGAAGTGGTATATTTTTCTAATACTATAGGAATGGAACATACACGAAAGGAGAAGAGGAGCCTTTTGATAGCATCACAAGAAACAAAAGGAAAGGAAAGTTTCTAGACGTTGAATCTCTTGCTTAGTTTTCTATGAAATTGAGCTATAGGAATGCAAATATACAACCCTATGGAAAATTTTCTTTCCTTCCCTATGAATCAAAGCGTTCCATAGAAAAAAATCCTTATTAGAAAGTTGAATTCCTTCGAAATTCCTATGGCAATGCTCCATTTTAAAAGGGGCCTAATACTTGCACTATGCATTCCTTTTATGCCACTAGCTAGTTACAAGTCTACAATTCTGTACCCATTTTATATAGAGAGAGATTTACAAAATTATTGATACTTTGATAAAACAATGACAAAATTACATATCTAAGTCACTTTATCGCAAACTATTGATGCTTTAACAAAACTTGCTTAAAATTTATTGTTTTATGATATTTTTGACAAAATATCTATGCCATTCCCATCAAGTAGTTGGGGTGTGACAGGACGCTCGTCTCAAAATCTGTTTCCTCGCAATAAGACAGTTGGACCCCCACCTCCAAAATAAAAAAAATTTTCTTTTAGCTTGTTATTTTGAAAAAACAACCGATGATGGACAACCAGTCTTTCTCTGTCCTCCTTGACTGCTAAACCAGCAGGCCCACATAGATGACACGAATTGAAGTAGTTTTGAAAGGGACAACGTAGAGAAAGGGGTCATATATTTATATACCCATGATTTTTTTCTCAGTAGTATGTCCGTATATTGTAATAGATACATACCATCGAGAAAGAATAGACAGATCGACTACTGGAAATATGCTGAAAGTTTCTTTTCTTTCTTCTCTCGCACTACGCACGGGGTAAGAAGAGGGGAAAGTAAGAGGATGGTTACGCTGTTAGAATAGTAGAGATTTGGGTATAGAGCATATATTAAAAACAATAAATTTAAGGCATATACCTGCACAAAATTGGACCAGCCAAACCTTGTTGGTCCATCTCTGCAGTATTCAATTATCTTGTTGGCCTGGACCAGGCTTTGGCTAGTATGGCGATGATATTTAAGTAAATGTTTTAAAATATCATTGACATACATGTGTGTGTACAATTAACTTTATGCAACTAAATGGGGCCGTCATATTTTAAAACTCGTACAGCAATAAGCAATGAGATTTAACAGACTAGGTTAATCGAGAACTTTATCAATCCTTTTACCAGGTAATTAAATATATTGGTAATTGATCATTGAGATCAGATCGACGGTGGATTATGCCACACCGGTACTGCATCCAATTCCTTTTATCCTATCATTATTCATGCACCCTCCAAACACTATTGAAACGGTTTTA
Source organism: Oryza meyeriana var. granulata (assembly GCA_003991445.1). Taxonomy (NCBI): domain Eukaryota; kingdom Viridiplantae; phylum Streptophyta; class Magnoliopsida; order Poales; family Poaceae; genus Oryza; species Oryza meyeriana. Next base: position 284,120 of record RYFJ01000803.1, on the reverse strand, counting down.
AAAAAAACGGAACAACAGCACTAGTGCAAAATTATTCTATTGCGCAGAAAATTTTTACACCCCACCTGGACGTATGGGACGGGGGAAATTATCAGGATAAAATGATAATAATTTCCATAAGAGCAAGTAGGATCCATGTTGAGGGACGTATAATGCAGATTTTTTATATACAGTTAGGGCGAAATATGAGGATTTCATGAATCCGATGCGATAAAATGAATTTGCATATGAGGTATTTGCTTTATCATATTATGCCATGATGAATTAAAAAAATATTTTTCTTAATAACTATTTGGTATTTTTTTTAGATGATATACGTGCATCCTTAGAATCAAGGTGTACAGATGGAAAGAAATTCTATAGGAGAGGGCCTTTCGCCCTTGCATTTGAAGTCCTCCTTCAGATTCTGCCACAACATAGAGAAAGGAAGAATGGGGGCTCCTTTAGGTTGCATAAATTTTATGGAAATTTCGTAGAAATTAGTTAAATTCCTACGAAAATTCTAAAAAATTCCTTCATTCCGAAGGATGTTAACAGAACAACCTAAATTCCTATAGGAATTTGTTGGTTTGCTTTGAGATTTGTTCTTACCTCGTGGGTCAATCTAGGCCCCGAATGCTGCATACAAGTCACTATCTCGTAGATTTTGTTTTTCTGTAGCAAATATATCTTGTTGAGCGGTGTTATATTTATTTATCACTACTTTTTTTTTGTACTTTTCCCTTTCATTGTACTCAACAACTTTATTGTTTGTCTTGTACGGAGGATGGTCACCTTTTGTAAAAAAAAAAGAAAGAAAGAGCCAAAGTGGCGTTCCATATGCAGGATCAAGTAGTACATATTGGTCATTGTCTACAGTAAGTACATATAGTACTTTAATTACTAGTAAAGCAATTGTTGCTTATATATGATTAGTGTAGATCACTTCATTTGCTTTAGGCATCGTTTTAAGAGTTTTTTTCTTAGTTTATTGATGGCACGTAAAATAAGATAAATTATTAGCATATAATTAATCGAGTATCAACTATTATAAACTTAAAAAATAGATTTATTTGATTTTTTTAAAAAAAACTCCTACGTAGAAATTTTTTTAAAAAACATACCGGTTAGTAGTTTAGAAGCGTGCTCATGAAAAACGAGGTAATAGCTTAAGCTATAAGCTCTTAAGAACGGTGCCTAGAGTATGATTGTGTTTGAGATAGTTTTTTCTTTAGATTGTTGATACGGATTATTTTTTATTAACACGATAAATTAATATTTTAAAAAATAAATTTTATAAATAATTTAGAATAGGTAGTCTAATCAATATGGTAGGAGAAAGTTTTTTAAGAAGTCGGTTTTTTTAGAGACGTGAAGTAAATAATCTATTTAAAAACTAAAAAAAATAGAAAAGAACATAGCCTCCGTGCAAGCTTCGTATGCGAGAGTACCCCACAATAATCTTTGACTGGCTAGTAGTACGATACAGAACGTCAAGCCCTGGTCCCGGCATATGTACAACGAAACAATGAACAACAGGTGTCGATCAATTATGCAAATCATGATTAATATGAACAATCCTTTCTCAAAAGAAGATAAACAGATATGCTTACGCTATCTGTCTGTCTGGATCATTTTGGATAATTGATGCCACAGGACTCCAAAATGTGTACAGAAATAAAAGATAGCATGATGTAGTAAAGATATCAAACGAAGCAAGAGAACAGCTGAGACAATGATAATCAGAATCACACGCCCATGGGTCCCCATAGTCAGATGACCTATTATTTTCGTTGTCTGGACGGTGGGCACCAGTTTGGTTTCCTTGTACTGTACCTACTATTTCGTTTTAATGTAATAAGCTTGTACACATTTTTTTAAGAAGGCGCGTTTCTTGTGTCTTGAACACTAAATAATCTTGAATACTTTTACAGTGATCTCAACGAATTCTACTCTCAATAGAAAATTTTATTTTACTATTGTTGGAAATATAGTCAATTTTTAAGTATATTTTAATCCAGAAATTTATTAGAAATATTATAATGAAAATGTGAGTGAGTGATCCATTTGTTGTAGTAAACATGTATATGTTGCAAATTGCATCTAATAACATATTTAACACAAAAAAAACAAAAGAGAGTATAAAATTATACCAGAAGCCATTCCATTCCAGTGTCAGGGACACTAGAATCAGGAGTAGCGTTGTTGATGTTTAAAAACTTGATCGTCCGTCTACTCGTGCAGGTAGGGGTAAAAACGGGTCGGATACAATCGGATCTTATCCTTCCCCTATCCTAACCCATATTTTCTATCCGGAATATTGTCGTATACGGATAAAAAAGGATAATGTCGGATATAAATATGGAACAAATACGTACTGAGACGGATACAAATAATATCGGATACAAATATTTATTCGGATATCAAGTTAATGCAACAACCATTTAATACCACATAGATAATAGCAACGTAACCATTCTATACATCCAGTTACCTACACTCCTACATAGAACAATTCAGGAAACCACATTGAGATCGAATAACAGGGACACATTTCTGCAAGCTGCGTCGACTCGGCGAGAGCAGCAGGCAGCGGTAGCGACCAGGCACAGGGCTGCGAGCAGGCAGGTAGCTCATCCCTCCCAGCCGGTCAGATCGGCCTCATCCAGAACCTCCTGGGGAGTTCTGATGGGGTGCCGGTCAGACCGCGCACCCCTGGCCGGTTGGACCAGCTCGATCCAAAACCGACAGGGAGTTCTAGTGGGGGTGACGGTCAGACCGCCTTCCCCACCCAGTCAGACCGGCCGGTACTTTAATGTGAGAGGTAACCTTACCAACTAAATGTGAGTGTGAGGAGGGCGGGGTCGCGGGGGTCGGCCGGTGGAGCAGATGGACGGTGCAGCGGCAGCGGCTGTGTGAGGCGTGAGCCATGGCGGAGGAGGCGCTGACCGCTGGAGATGAGCGCGAGGAGGGCGGGGTCGTGAGGGTCGGCCGGCGGAGCAGACGGGCGGTGCAGCGGCGGCAGCTACATGAGGCGTGAGCCGCGTGACTGCGTGAGATCTGATATGAGGAACAGATGCAGTGAGCAAATCAATTTGGATTAGGTTTTCTTATCGGGTAATATCCGAATTTCTTACCGGGTAATATCCGTTTTTATACCCGGATAATCCGTATCCGTCAGATACCGTCTTCCCAAACCCGAACCCATATCCGTATAAAAATACCTGTTTTCGGATCCGATATCCGAATAATCACCTAGGTACCCGAATATATGACCCGAATTTGTCCTGTTTAAATATGGGCGGATGGGCGGGCGGGAAATACCCAGCCCGTTTTCACCCCTACGTGCAGGTCTTCAGATGAGAGCAGCTTCGAAGGCCTGCTTGTTTAGGAAGCTTGTGCGTGCATGCTTTTCTGAACCGGAGATGAATAAATCCGCAGCACAAAAATTAAGAGCGGCAGGTGAAAGGTGAAGACTCAGAAACTCTTCACGTTCATGTTCACGTCTCGACTCGCACATGCCACGGCTCGGCTCAGCTTGGCCACGACCTAGCCCAGCACGCACGCGTGTGGCCTTCCATCTGCCACCCTTAACTTGTCAACAGGTGCACACAATTGCTACCTATTTAAGTTGAGTCAATTCCTTGTTAAAATCCCATGTGGGATTAAACAATTTTACCACCCAGCATTAACTTTGGGCCTTTTGAAATTTCTGGGATTAATGGGCTAAGTCCATATAAATCTAACAATCCCCACCAAATTTCAAGACTCATAAGAAATGCTCTTAGTTTTGCTCCTGTTTGACATATCAGTATTTCGGTGGAGACTGTTAAGTTGAACTCCACTTAGAAAGAGGCTACACTTATCCACAACTAATCAATGGACTATGCCTTGAATTGACAGTTTTGTGCGGATAAATTTTACCCAATTCCTTAACTGATACTAGGCTGCTAAAAGCATCCCTTCTGTTTGGAGCATATAGGTCATACTCTAGGCCCATTTATGAGTATCTAGAGATCACCCAAATCTCATAGACTGTGACCAGCAGTCGAACTCATATAGGTGTTTCTTCTAAGATGTTCTGTTAGGCTAACATCTGCTACTTAAATAGCCACTCAGACCACATTTAAGGTAATAAACCAAAACCTACCATACAGAATAGGAGAATAGTACATCACCATAGAAATGAGCCTTTTAAGGGATTCTCCTCCTAGTCAACCCAATAGCTTGTTTCGCTATCCTACTTCACGGGATCTCCGATCACATAGGATAGGTTACCACTATGGTGTGACTCACGTGGGTCTCAAGCCCATCTCACTCAATGTACTGTCTATCATATTACATGATAGTGCCTTAGTGAACTAGTCTGCTAGATTCTTTGTTGTCTGGACATAGTCCAGTGCTATCACTCCAGAGTTTTTCAACTTTCTGACAGACTTTAGTCACTTCTTTACATGCCTAGATGACTCATGTGTCCTTAGAACTGTTCACCTTAATAATCACAGTCTGATTATCACAGTTCAACAGGATAGCCGGTATTGGTTTTTCAACCACATGCAAATCTATAAGGAGTTCACGAACCACTCGCTCAACAGTGGCAGTGTCTAATGCTGTGAGTTCTGCTTCTATTGTTGACCTCGTTAAGATAGTCTATTTGCAAGATTTCCATGAAACAGCGCCACCTCTAAGTGTGAACACATACCCACTTGTGGCTTTTATCTCGTCAGCATCAGATATCCAATTTGAATCACTATAACCTTCTAGTATCCTTGGGTACCTAGCATAGTAAATGATATAGCTCACAGTGCCTTTTAGATATTGCATTACTCTCTCAAGAGCACGCCAGTGATCATCTCCCGGATTTGAAACAAACTGGCTTAACTTCTCACGGGCAAATGAGATGTCAGGCCTCGTAGCACTAGCCAAATACATGTAACACCCTCGCTCTGGCATCACCTGCAGTGACACCAGAGAGAAAGCACCGCAGAAGATTAACGTGAATCAACTCCCACGGAACCGCAATGCCGGTACCAGTCCTAGGAAACCTTGCTAGTACCCACAGTTAATAGAGATGTACCACAGCAAATAAATAAATAAATATTGTACCTTTATAAGTTGCGACTTTGGGCAAGCCCTGCGTAGCAACCTGCAAACAGAACAGCAGCAGCGGAACGACAGCGAAGCGAGAACCCAATCCACAAGCAACGGCTTGGAATTAGTAAAGAAACCCTAATCTTCACTTCAACTTCAACTTCAACCATCCTGAAGGAGGGGAAAAGGGAATGGACTGAGTACATACATACTCAGCAAGTCACAGAAAATGTGAGGTATGCAGGCTACCAAAGAAAGGCTGGGGTTTATTTCGCAAACCTTTTTATTTGAAAATATTTTCAAAAATCCTAAGTGTGAGTTGTCTCAAGTGTGATTGGAAAGAGGCTCTCGCCTCGATCCTGTCTACGAATTGCTTTGCAACAACTCAAGCGAACGAATCAGATTTTTTATTTGTTTAAAGTTATTCCTATACCGCCTGTCGGATCTGAGCGGACAGCGCACACGGGTTCAGTGGGTCTGCCCTCAGCAGCTTTTCACCGTATTCTCATCCATTACTTTATTTTCACTTTCGTCCTTTCTAGGACGTCATCTCATTCTTCCTCTATTATTTTCCTTTCACTTTCGTCTTATTCAGGACATTATCTCAACTCATATTCCATTTCAGTGGCTCCTCGAGCTATCCATAATCTCAACTCAAAGCACACACTGCCCCCACTTGGGAAGCCTAATCTATGATGCCTTTCAACATCCCGGGTCACACAGTCCCGTTTTAGACCACTTAGGTCATCCATCAGCCACTAAGGCCAATTCTGGTAACGACTCCCATACCACAAATCCATTTTCGCAAAGCACTGGCAAACAAATCTACGCTAGAGGAATCATCTCACATTTGCCCGTAACCGTGGGTATGGCTATGATCGAACAGTTATAAAAACCTTTGCAAAGGTGCACGCAGTTTTATCCACACGAAGCGAGTCTTACTTCCCGCACTCGTCAGCGGGGAAGGTTCGTGACAAGGCCTTTCCAAAGCCCACCCAGGATAGCACGTTGCCCTATAAATGGGTTCTCAAACCAAAGTACCAGAAACTCATTTCTTGTACTCAGGGATGGGGTATATCGCCCTCTTGGCACCTAGTCGCTCCCACATTTATTAGCAACCGAACGATCCTAGGAACACTGTGAGATGTTCGGATGAAATTCCCCAAGGAAACGGTCTTTATAGGCAAATACGAAGCGCCACCACACAGTCGATCACTTTGCACTGCGGATTTTTGCAAACAAATTTTGTTTCGCAATCCTACTAACATCGCATGTCGGGTTTTTAAACTTTTGAATCCCTGTTTTTCCCAAATCGACAAACAACAGTGATGTAGGTAGGAACCATCAGCATCCCATGCTTAGAAGCACGATTACCGAGGTACCACAGGTAGAGTGATATGAATAGGATACCAAATGTCCTACGGGGTTTTATGCAACTGCTGAGCAGGTCCGTCGGTTTCGTCACACAACCGAAGCGATCAATTTATATGTGCACACTAGCAATGTATTTTACAAACAAAACATTTTAAATTAGGAGCAATATGTTTCAAGGAGTGACTTGCCTTAGTCTTCGTCTTCAAACTTTGCAAAATCCGATGTCTGAGAGAATTCCCGAAGCGTCGACTACACGCGAAACGAGAGAAAAATACACAAAACCCTAAAAATAAAATACTATTATTAATAACTAATAGTGCCGGGAGGTATATCTTATTTTTAGAAAAATTTTGAGACTTGAACGGCGGATCACATTCGGAGTTACGGATAAAAAGATATGGAATTTTGAAGTTTTAAAGACTTTTTGAAAGAAAAGGATTATTTGGATTTTTGGATAATTGAATTATTTTGGAAATTTGTGGTTGACAGGTGGGACCCTATTGTCAGTGACTAGAAGAGAGGCTGAGAGTTGTGGCCCACTTGATAGAGAGAGAAAGGTAGGGGCCACATGTCAATGAGGTAGATTAAATGGGCCTACATGTCATAGATACATGGGGTTATTTAAATGGTGTTAAGTGAATGGGGCCCACATGTAAGTGGGACGTGAGAGAGAGAGCTGAATGAAGGGTGGCCCCAATGTCACTGGTATAGAGGAAAGGAAAGGGATGGGGCCATATGTAAGTGGAAGGAAGGAGACAGAGGAACTGACAGGGAGGTCCCACATGTCAGGGGCCCACATGCAGTGAGATGAGGGTGCACTTATTGGATGGGACCCACATGTCATTGAGTCATATAGGGGTTAATTAAATTTTAAACCATGTAGGCCCAAGGGTAAGTAGAGGTGAGAGGGTTCTTTTTAACTGCTGGGCCACTTGTTTAGTGGCTGGGGTGGATTATTGAGGCGGGGGCCCCTAGACAGTGAGAGGAGGCATGGTTTGGTGAGTGGCTGGCTATGGCGGAGGGATCGACGGTGGTCGGTGGCCGAAGGGGATTTGGCGAGCGGCGGCTTGCCGGAGGAAGGGGAGTGCCGAAATGGATGAGGGAAGGATTGGTGAACTTGTTGAAACAGTGTGGATCGGTGGATGGTGGCTGACGGTGGTGGCGATGGCGGCCAGACCGGCAGCGAGGTCATGTGCCTGTGGTTTGCCGCCAGCGACCATTTCGTCGATGGGGAAGGCCGGGGTGCTTCAGAGCGGATGTGGCTCAAGTGGAGGAAGGGAATGGAGCGAAACATTGGTCCCTACCTTGCGCGATGGCGAGAAAATTGAGGGCGGCGTCAATGGCTGAGCGGCTGCTTCCGATTTGGGGATTTCCCGTACGGCGGTGCTCGGGCGCAATTGGAGACACGGCTGGGCTCGCGAAGGTGGCGAGTAGTCCTACGTGTGTCTGCTCGGTGGATTGGGCTCCGGAGCGGCAGTTTGGGGGCGGTCAGAGCAGCTATGGTGCAGCAGAGGGGTGCTTGAGCTTATGGGGCAATGGCACGGCGCAGTGGCAAATTTATAGGCGGGAGGCGGCGCGTCGCGTCGCGACGGAGAAGAAGGACGGTGGAGCTAGCTCGGCTGACGCGACAAGGCACGGTTGGGCGACGGATGCTGACAGCGCGCCCGTGGCTAGCGTCATCCGCGGGGCCACACCTTGCTAGAGGAAGGGGAGAAGGCAGAAGGGGCGGTGACGAGACGAATTAAGGATTTACGCATGCGGTTTTTGACTTTGGGAGTCGCCGGTGAGAAGACTTCTCGAGCTTGGCTAGCCTTTCGCCAAGGCAAGCATGGCATGTGGTGGAGCGCAATTTGCGTCGGGCGGCCAGGGAAGCGGGTCCTGCAAGGTTGACGAAGGGGAGCGCATGCTTGTGCTTGCCGAGACACAGGGATATGGCGAATGGCCGTCCTGTGTTGGGGGAGCAGAGAAGAAAGATCGAGAGAAGAGAGAGAAGAGCAAACAGTGACGGGAGGTAGAAGATGGAGCCGACAGTTGGGGCCTACGGTGGAGAAAAAAAGGCATCCACCCGGCTGAGAGACTTACAGGTGGGTCCCATATGTGGGGGAGGGAGCGGCTGCAACTGTGTTGGGCCGGGCCGATGGGAGGAGGAGAGAAGATGGAGAACAATTGGCCCACGGTGAACAGTGAGGTTTGATAATTTCCAAGGAAATTTTTGAAAGGGTATTTTGAGAATTTTGAATTCAGTTTTGACTTTAATTTTTGGAGTTTGACCCCCAGAAAATTGGGGAATTTTGGGAGTGTTCCTGAGTTTGGATTTGAGCATATATTATATATTATTATTATTATTATTATTATTATTATTATTATTATTATTATTATTATTATATTTGGAAGAAAAATGGATAGGGATTTTGGAGGGAAAAGATAACGAACTCCAAGGGATTTTGGATATTTGAATTTTGGAAAACAAGTTCGGGACTTAGAGGAGGATTTTAGTGGAAATTAATAGGAGGTCAGGGAAGGTTTTTCAAAAAAATATTTCAAATATTTGGAACTCGTCCTGGAGTTTTATTTGAGGAATCATTTCTGGAGGGTTTGGAAGGGGTATTTAAATTTGAACTTAATTCTTGGGATTTGAGAGGGTTTTGGTATTTGGGTTTACAAGATTTTCAGGAGTTCTACAAAGGGCTTTTAATTAGGATTGTGATATATATATATATATATATATATATATATATATATATATATATATATATATATATATATATATATGAAATGAGTTAATTTCTGAGTAGGCTTAGGGAGGGTTTCAGAGAGGATTTACAAAATTTGATTCTTGATATTTGACAGAAATTTTTGATTGGGGGTTTAGGAAGGGTCTCAAAAGAAATTCAAAGGGGATCTCGGGTTTGAATTTTTCCGAGGAAATTTAGAGAGAGACATCGAATTGCAAAATTCGAGTCTTGATAATCGGAGAGAATTTTGGATTCGAGGTTTCAGGGTCTTAAGGAGGTTTTGATCTGAGATCTACCGTACTTAATCCTTAAGCACACACAAAAAGCCAAAAAATTTTGAAATTAGGATTTTTATTAAATAGGTTTTTGAACGGCCCGGGAACTAGAGCGCGTTACAATACATCAGTGAACCAATGATCTGGGAGTATCTCAATTGATCCCTCGTTATTCTTCGGTTTTTCCTTAATAACACACTGGGATCATATGGAGTAGGAGCAGATTTGCAGTCACTGTAACCAAAGCACTCAAGATCTTTCCACATAGTGGGATTGCAAGAGTGTAACCCCACCATCACCCCCTCTCAGTAGCTTAATGTTAAGAATCACATCAGCCACTCCCAAATCTTTCATCTTAAAGTTCTTGGACAGAAAGTCCTTTACCTCCTCAATCACACTGAGGTTGGTCCCAAAAATTAGTATGTCATCGACATACAGGCATAGGATCACTTCCTCTTCCCCCACCATAGCGATAGTACATGCATCTGTCAGCTTCATTCACAATAAAGCCAGCAGATGTCAAAGTTCTATCGAACTTCTTATGCCATTGCTTAGGTGCTTGCTTAAGGCCATACAAAGACTTTAACAATTTACACACCCTTCCTCCTTAACATTCTACTACAAACCCATCAAGCTGATCCATATAGATCTCCTCCTCCAACTCTCCATTTAGGAAAGTTGTCTTAACGTCTATCTGATGAATGAGAAGAGCATGAGAGGCTGCCAGGGCAAGTAGTACTCGAATTGTGGTCAATCAAGTAACAGGTGAATAAGTGTCGAAAAAGTCCCCGCCTTCCTTTTGGGTACAACCCTTGGCCACAAGTCTTGCCTTGTACTTTTCAATTGTACCATTAGATCTAAGCTTTTTCTTGAAAACCCATTTACATCCTACAGGTTTGCACCCATAAGGATGATCAACGACCTCCCAAGTTCCATTAGACACAATAGAGTCCATCTCACTCCATACCGCTTCCTTCCAATTAGTCAGCGTCAGAAATGAGTATGCCTCCTCTATTTTCTTGGAGTGTCATCCACGAGGTATACAAGTGTAGTCATCACCAAAGATTTTGCAGTCCTCTCTCTTACTCTTTCGAGTAACTACAATGTTATCCTCCTCAGGATTTTCCATAGGCATTTGTTCGTCATGTTCTATCGGCACAGATGAATCAAGAGATAAAATAAGTTCTTGACTAGATGATCTAGGTACCTTTTTCATAGGAAACTCATTATCAAAGAATAAGACATGAACTCAAATGATTGTACCAAATACGCATGTCCGGTACTCCATAGTTACAATTAAGAACATATATCCACACTGGTTGGAAGCGTAACCAAGAAAGACACAATCAACAGTTTTCAGTCCAAGTTTGCGCTTTTTGATTATTGGCACATTTACTTTGGGCAAACATCCCCAAGTGCGCAAGTATGAGAGAGTCAGCCTTTTCTTTTCCCATTCCTCGAATGGTGTTACTTCATTATTCTTTGTAGGAACTCTATTCAAGACATGACATGCAGTCAATATAGCCTCACCCCACCATTCCTTGGAAAGTCCCGCAGTATCTAACATGGCGTTAACCAAATCAGTTAAAGTGCGGTTCTTTCTTTCAGCAACCCCGTTTGACTGGGGTGAATAGGGAGGTGTCATCTCATGAATAATGCCGAGTTTCTCACAAAATACAGTAAACTCATGTAAAAAATACTCTCCACCACGATCTGACCTTAACCGTTTAATTTTCTTTCAAGTGGTTTTCTATCTCAGCCTTATAAATTTTAAAGTAATGCAATGCTTCATCTTTTGTTTTCAATAGGTACACATAGCAAATCTAGTACAATCATCTATTGAAGTCATGAAATATTTCTTTCCTCCTTTGGTCTACACACCGTTCATCTTGCACAAGTCGGTATGAACAAGTTCTAGTGGTGCCAAGTTCCTCGCCTCCTTAGCCTTGTGAAACTTGCGAGGTTGTTTTGATTAAACACACGTATGGCACTTAGAACCTTTGACCAAATTAAACTTAGAGATTAAACTCATGTTGGATAAGCATGTCATACAGCCAAAACTAATGTGACAGAGTTGAGAATGCCAAACAGTAGACTCGTCATCATTACTCACATAGTTCACAACTTTATTACATGCATCATTCAAAGAGAAGCGGAACAAGCCTCCGCTATCATACCCTTTACCAACAAATATACCATATTTTGATACAACACATTTATTGGACTCAAAGACAAGTTTAAAAACATCTCTATAAAGTAGAGAGCCGCTCATGAGGTTTTTCTTTATTGAGGGGACATGCTGCGCGTTCTTCAGCTGCACGGTCTTTCCCTAAGTAAACTTCAGATCGACCATACCAACACCATGAATAGCTGCATGTGACCCGTTCCCCATCAACAAGAAGGTATCACCGTTCCCCATCAACAAGGAGGTATCTCTGTCGTCCTGATAAGATGAAAACAAGGAAGTATCAGCACACATATGAATATTAGCACCAGTATCAACCCACCATTCAGGTGAGCGAAACACATAGAGAACTGTAGGTAAAAAATTACCATATCCCGTAGTTCCTCCAGCCTCGCTAATGACCATGTTGGCGGACCTCTTCTACTTATCTTTGCGGTCTGGACAATCCTTGGCCCAATGAACAGAATCTCCGCACACAAAGTAGCTGCCCTTTACCTTGCCCTTCTTCTTCTTCTTAAAAGTGGTATTGCCCTTGGGCTTGACATCGAGCTTGGTCTTCTTCTTGTGGAAGGCTTGAGGGTTCTTCTTCTGAACTAGATTAGCGCTAGAACCTCCCTCAGTTCTCTTGCCGCGATTATCCTTTGCCCTCGCCCCCTCACCTTTTCTTCAAGACCCAAGGAGCCAATGAGTTCAGTGTTCACCAATGAGATCAGTAACACTAAACTCTTGTCTCTTGTGTTTTAGAGAAGTAAAGTCTGTCCAAGAAGGTGGCAGTTTGGTAATAATAACATCTACCACAAACTTGTCCGGCAACTCGCAGTTGCTGTTCTCCAGTTCCTTTGCTAGCACCTGAATCTCATGATCCATGAGATACAGCCCACTGCTAGCGTCAGAAACTCTGAACTCAGTGAAGAGTCATGGTTATTCATGTTCACGTCTTGTCTTGTCTCAACTCGACTCCACACGCCATGGCTCAGCCATGGCCACGGGCTGGCCTGGCCCGGAGCGTGTGCGCGTGTGGCCTTCCATCTGCCACCCTCAACTTGTCAACAGGTGCACACAATTGCTACCTATTTAAGTTGAGTCAATTCCTTGTTAAAATCCCATGTGGAACTAAACAATTTTACCACCTAGCATTAACTTTGGGCCTTTTGAAATTCCTGGGATTAATGTGCTAAGCCCATATAAATCTAACAATTATCAGTAGTTGAGATGGTAGTATAAATATATAGATTGGTTTCTACTGCTCTCTCCGTCCTAAAATATAGCTACATTTAAAGTTTGAATTTATCCTAATTATAATTACCTAGGACATGTAAAAGGTGAACTTTGGTATAAAACTTCCTATCCTACCTTAGAGCGCCATATAATCTCAACCATAGTTTGCCCCGCACCCCACCCACTATAAAGAAAGCATTTTTGACCGTGCACCATAATTATTAATCCCTCTAAAAAATTCTTAGATAGCTATATTTTAGGATGGAGAGAATACAAGCAGAGACCATTGTAAAACATTTCTTAATCTTTTATTTTGGTGAAGTGCATGGGTGGACAAGGTAGTTTGATTTGTCTGTATCCCTCTCAGCGTATATCCTCTGCATATTCTTTTGGTGGCAACCTTGACTACCAATGCGACAAGTGAGAATGGTGTGAAGTTATCATGCATCCTACCCATGTCTAATTTCCTTTTCTTTGCTATAGGGTTGATTCTCTAGTTTAGGATCAATATGTTAGGGATCCTTTGAAATGCATGACTTCTATAGTCATCCCAAATCATCTGTTCTAAAGGAGTTCTTAGTGTTGTAGCAGTCCTTACTTATACTCCGTGTATACATCAGGTCGATTATTTGTCATTTGGTATGGATACTAGACCTTTTGTGTTTGTTTTCAGATTTGTTCTTCATATAAAGATACATAATCCTCCTATGTATTCTCGAGAAAAACTATGTATCATAGATAAAAATTGTCACACGAAATTACCATCTTGACAAATTTTGTTGTTTGTACGTCCTCTGGAGGCAGATTCCTGTGTTGTTGCTTCTCAACCCCCATATATCTATCTGAACGAATATGGAAATAGTGCCAAAATAAGGTTTACAATTTGCTAAAATGCTAAATGTGTGAGTCATAAAAACTCGATTCACATTTCACTTGCACAATTCTTGTGATGAAGTCCTAAGCTATGATCTTACCTAATAGCCAGTTGACCATGCTTATAAATAAGCAACTCAAGATTCATAGGATGCAACAAATCGGTAGGCTTTCTCAGATACATGTTTTGATACCTAATTTTAAGATGTCGAAGGAAACTGAAGCATATTCAGTTAAAAATTGGATCAAGTAGATCTAATATACATGAGTTGATGCAGATGTCCCTTACACCGAGAAGGCACTGAATGGACACAAGTTGACATGTACTGAACCCATTCACATAAATCGTATAATGGCTTGATGCTTGGAACTTTGTTTTACAGAACATTGATTTGCATTGGACAATTTGAGCATCAATTTGTAAGTAGCATACGTAGTATGTATAGCTGGGTGAGTTGGTTAATCCTAGTCTTCACTACTATTACTTGACTGCATAAATTTCTTTAGTTGTTATCATCCTTGTAAATTGCATTTGTCATTCATTTTTTTGAATGGTGTGCACAGAAAAAGTTTACAAATTTTAATGACATACTAAATAATATTTGAATGTCATATTTTTTTTACGAAAAACAGCAGAAAAGGCTCCTACTGCGTTATATTAAAAAATAAAAATATTTATAAGTTATGTACAAGTTAGAGAAAAAGAAAACAAAGAAGATTACATCACGTTGTCTAGCCATGTTTGCCATAAATTCCTATCTGCTCCTTTGCCCGATGCATATGTAAGGCAAAGTCATCCTTAAAAGACTTCTTCCAAATGTGAAAAGATGGCTGAATATTTTTGAATATGAGATCATCGCGTCAAATCCAAATATTCCAACATGTCATTTCAAATTATATGCAGAGTCACAAATGTTATGTATGAAGTTTCCTTTTTCCAGTTTGTTACAGGTTGGGAGAGCACCAACCATATAGTTCACCAAATGCATGATTTTCCATATACAAACCATATTTCACTGGAGATTGGATGGCAAACATCATTCCTGTTTTATATGTGGTACTGATGCTGCCAAGACATATATATGCCCTTCATCCAAAGCTCTATTATTTTTCTTGTACTGAGTGCGAAGTTCTCATGGATTTCCAAGGCTGGGTGGTTTGATGTACAATGTATAATTATTCTGCACTTAGAGTACTAACCACCTTTTCTAACCCAGAAGATGTAAATCTTTTTGCTATCTACTTAAGAAACCTCAAGCTCTGGAACTTTGTTAACCTTCATAATTGTATTGCTGTACTATGCAATGTTATTGAGGCTATGACAGACTGCATATCTTCAGATTACTCTCAACACAGAGGAGAAACAACCAGTTAGCTACATGCTAAGTGCTAACAAACAAGCTGCTACATGTCTGGTGCTCATATATGTTTCACTACATACTCATTCTCCAAATCTCAAATAGCGTAAAAAGATCAAGATGCTTCTCAAAGAGACAACTTGCTTAGTAAAGATTGGAAACAACAGAACAGAGCAGGGGAGGGACGTTAAGAGTCTGCAAGTAGTTTGCAGCCATCTCTCTCTCTGATTATTCTGATACAACCATCTTGTCGGATCATTATGACCCTGATGTATTAGGATTATAAAGTAATGATCCCCATTATATTATAGGTAGAGTAACGATTTAAGCTTGCGAATGAACCTCTTAAAACAGTAGTCAAGAACTTCATGGTGATCTACCTTATAGTTCCCATGGAATCTGAAAGGAACAGGCAAACTGTTTTGCTACATGTTCAAGACAGGTATAGTGCGCAGAAAGCGTTGGAGTCTAAATTTTATTTTGAAACTTAATTTTAGAGTTGATTTTGAGATTTTTATCGTAGTTTATTTTTCAGCATTGTCTTTTAAATCACTAAGAACACATATATAAAATTTTTACCCATATATTAGTTTTTGTTGCTTTGTTTAATTTTTTATGGCTTATCAGCGGTATAGCAAACGATGGTTCTGTTTACTCCATTGATGGATTACAACTCATTAAGCTTTTACAGGTCACGAAGAAACCAAATTAAATAGGAGAGTTTGGTTTGTAATTGAAAGGTTTTGTATGTATAACCAAATAATCCAATTCATTTGTATTTCACAGCATACTTGTCGTTATTAACTAATTCTAGGAATATTACGAACAACTCCTTCTAGGCAGTGGCCACCAATTGTATCTCTACTATTATAAAAAGCATAGTGATTTTGTCAGTTTTTTTTGTCCGTCAACTATGTTATCACGTCAGTCTTTGTACGCCACAGGTAGAGGTGAGCAAAATAAACCAAAACCAAAAAACCGAACAGATATAGCCGGGACCAAAACAGAAATGTTCCGGCGACATGCGTGGGTGCTGCACTGTTGTTGCTGCTGCTTGCTTGCTCTTGGCCCATTGCTGCCTTGCTGTTTATTGCTGCTACTCTACCGTAATGCTATTTGGGATTTGGACTCTGGTTTCTAATAGAAGTAGAACTCTTTATTTGCTTGTTGAACTATTAAGTTGGAACTTGGACTGTATCTTGTTGAATTGGTGTATCTATTTTGTTCGTAATCTGAATCTGCCAAAATTCGGTTATACCCGAGATCGAAACCGAATTACCCGAGACCGAATTTCTCAGTCTTATCTTTTCTCAACATAATTTCGGTCTTGAGTTTCTGGTAACCGAATTTTGGTCCAAACCGAAGTGACTGAAGCGAATTAATCGGTTAGACCGAATGCCCAGGCCTAGCCGCACGCGCTGTGCGTCCTGCCGTATACGAGCGAGGGAGCCCTCGCTTCTCCATGGACCGGCCTGGTATGGCTATGAAGCTCTTCACATATGTAGCGATGAATAATTTTCACATGAACAGTACGTGAGGTGAAATGCTGTCCCCTAGATTTCAAAAATGGATTTTTTTTCTCCTCTTCCTATATTTCCATTTTTATAAATATTTTATTCATGATTTTTGGCACCCGTACACACTAATTTATGAGCTTATCATATCAATCCTTTCACACGGTGTCCATTTTTCATGTGTCTCGGCTCTTTCCTTAGTATAGTCTCACTCTTTGCCATTGATTAAGGTTGACTCCAAACCTCTACCTATCAATAGACCAAATAACCATACGAAGAAAGATATATCATGCTCCGAATGTTATTCAGCAAAATACCATTTGCACAATTTAGTTTAGAGTATATCATTTGTAAGCATCATTTAGGACAACACCATTTTTTTATATAACAAAACAAACAAACCAAGTGGCTGCAGCCACAACTGCCACCTCCGCTGATGTACATGACAGAAGAAAAAAAAACACAATGAACAAGAATAATAATTCTATATATAATTTAAATACTCCGTTACAACGTATTGACAGCTTGCTAATATAGCTTATAAAATGAGCAATTTTCTAAGATATAAACCATGTTGATACGCAGCATGTAATCCGGTTCCTAAAAGATATTAAAAGGAAATCATTTCTTTATGTGGAATGGAAAGGGAATATTCATGTCTTGGTATGTCTGATCCCGCTATTGGGCCGGAAAGGCAATGTGGCCTGCAAAAGAGAAGAGCATCCGTCCAGGCTACATCGGGCGAATGTTGGCGCAAAATGGAAAGGAGTTCAATTTACAAGTGGAATACATAGCTTTTCGATTTGAAAGTTTGTAGTTTGAGTTTTACAATTTGAATAGAAATTAATTTAAGATGGAACCATTACAAATTCAAGAGGGAAGTTTTTGAAAATTCAGTACACACTAGTAGAAAAACTATTTTTACATGTGATCGGCAACCTATTTATACATGCTACTTTCAACATATTCAGGCTTAGCTGAATGACTTTTTTTTCAGAACCAATTATACAATCTTCTTGAGTATTTTTCTTTTCTCCTTTACTAGTGGAATACTGCGAAGCCGGGGGATTAGCACAATCAGAAAAGAAAAAGGTATCATTAATACGGTTATCAGTTTAACACCATGTTGAGCTAGCAATTTCACTCGGAGTACGTGCCAAAGTCATCAGAAGCGAATGGCAATAAGGGAAGTACTGCCTACATTTTGCTGCACAGATCTTGTGATCAATTCCAGTACTTACTGTGATGGATATATCTCCTTTTACATATAGGGATAACCCCTTAACTATTAAAACCGTCTAATTTATCTTTCTCACGATTGATATTACTGAAGTGAAGTGGTTTTCGCCTACATGACATGCCTAGTCAGCAACATGCTGAAAAAACATGCTCAAGACGGAGACAGATTTGGGTGAGCTTGGCAAGCTTGACATGCGCGTGACGGTGAGCTTGCAGCAGAGGCGGCGTGGGCAAATGGCGAGATTGCGGCGGAGGTGGCGCGTGTAGAATGGAGAGAGAGGGGAGGACGAAGAAGGGAGGGGATAGCTAACATATGAGCCCGTTCCTTTTTTTATTTTTATTTTTTGCTTACTAGATTGCCGCCTCATCATCACGTAGGAGAAAACCACCTTGATCTGAGCCAAGGGGTGTAAATTTAAAGGGTGACTTATACCCAATTTTAAAGTAAAGGGGTAAGTTTTAGATAAACTAATAATTAAGGGGGTAATATGGACTTATCCCTTACATGTACTAGTACTCATCCAACAATGAGCAAACCAACCTTATAAATAAACAACTAAACAATTTCAGATGTGGGTTGAAACAAACTAGTCCATGTTGATTTTAGCTAGAATATTTTTTTCTCTCTTCATATATCAAAGTTTAAGATGATGGAGTAAACTGAATCATGAGCTTGTCTTCCCCTAATATAGGAGGAATTTATTGGATGTGGTTAGAGGATGGCCAACGACAACACAAAATGCATACCAATTCCAAAATGTTGCGCATATAAGAAATGCTATCCTATAAATTAGAATCCACTTTTTCTCACCTTTCGCTCTCTATAGATCGGGAGAGCTCTCTCTCCTAATTTCCGTGCACAACTCACTTTTTAATTATTAGTATTTGTTAGACATCATCTATTCACACCTAAAAAATGATTAGTAGGGATCACACGAAGTAATTGATGACTTGTAATACCATATTTTCATATTTGACTTGTAATATTTACGAAGGTACTTTTTAAAATTTTCTATACTGTCTAGATCTACATTCTCAATGAGAATTTTGAATTGTGTGCTTATGTATATTGATATTATAATATCAATATTCAGACTATAAAGTCATTAAAAATTGATATTATGATATCAATATTCAGACTATAAAGCGATTAAAGTATAATATAAATTTAAAAAAGTTTTAAAAGATCCATCTTCGATATAAAAAAATACTAATGGTTATCTTAACTTCATCCGATGGTACTAGTAATATATATTTTTTTGCTAGAAGGCATTTCACGTATTTATTTCGTTAAACTACCACCTGTTAGCCCCACTCCATCAGATCATAAAATTTTTACTAGCATGTATTTTGTTATGTAGTACAATTTTTACACAACAAACAATATACACAACGGTGATACATTGACAATAAACTATTTACACAATGGTGATACATCGATAGTAAAAAATTTACTACCACTCTTGCGGGCTGAAGAATAAAAAAATTACATATCATAGCAATCAACGCTGTCCACGAAGGCCACCGCTACAAGCGCCGGCAATGGTGGAAGAGGAACGGCAGAGGATGCTGGCACCGTGGTCAGTCGGCTAGGGGAGAGCATGGTCGGCTTTGTCCTCTCCACATTGTGCGGAGGACAGTGCATGGGTCTGGTATTCCCCGTAGCGGCAGCGCCTAAGCCCTCAGATCTGGGGAGGGGCAGAGGATCGAAGGCCGCATGTCCCGACGGCATTGACCCAACTATTTTCTCTTGCTAGCAAGCTTGCGATGGAGCAACCAGATGAGGGAGCTGGTTGCCTCCTTGCCCGTGGCACAGATCCAGATGGCAGGGGGTCGAGATCCATACGTGGCGGCAGCATCCCGCGGAGGAATAGCCGGTGGTGGGCAGGCGGGCAATGATGTTGGCGGCGGCGCCAGTGACAACGACTCCATGGGCCGAGCAGCAGGCCTCTAGCCAAGGAGGACCTCGAACTTGCCGGAGGAACACCACCCAAGCGAAGGCGAGGTCGTGGTGGTTGGTGCCGAGAGGGAGCCTAAATCTAGAAAAATAAGGATGAGTGGGGTTCGGTTGGATTTGATTTTTTTAGGGCTTCAATTTTCAGATCTTTCATTGTAGACCCTTGACTTGTTGCTTACTACATGATTAAATTTAGAAATAGTAACTATGGCATTTGTTATTTCTTTTGATGCTGCAATTTATTAATTAGAAGGAGGAAATATATTTTCCATAAGATAAAGAAAAAATAAACCCCATAGGTCTTAATTGCCACCTTTGAGGTAAGGAGAACTGGAGAAACCACCGTTACAACAGCTTACATGTTCATTATTTGCACTCCGACAAGAACGAGGAAACGAGGAAAGGACTGCATGAAGTGAGTGGAGAGTTAGTAACAATGGCAACTCCTTTGTCTCTCTTTTTTTTATAGGAAATACTCCATGTTCTAAAATATAAGGATTCCTAGATTGTTTAATTAATACTAAAGTTAGATCAAAAAATTCATTTTCAATTACTTTAGTTATCAATTTTTAAATTCTCTTTCTAAGCATCTGATTGGCTTTAGAGTTATTGAAATGATGGGAATTATATGAATCAGTATATAAATGCTTATATTATGGTATAAAATTTAAATTCTAGAAATACTTATATTTTAAAATGGAGGGAGCAGGAATTGTCGTTCATCGGAGTATTGTTGTCAGATTCATCGATGCAACTCCATGCACATGTTCAATTTTGTGCTCAAAGATGAACGAATTAATCACTTCTGTATAAGCTTGTGTACAATATGTACTACTACCTAGGATTAATTATGTGGAGATTAGTGTTGTAATGCTTCACTCCTTTTGTTTCCTACTAAAATATATTCTTAGGGTTGTTGCTGGATTGGCAAAGCTGCGTTATCACGATTCACGAAGGTTCATTCTTCAGCTGATCAGTTTCATGTTAATTGCGGAGTATAAACTTCCGTTTCAGATTTGGCCTAGTCCGACAACACACTACTAATTTCTCATCAAGTTTCTGAATTCTGATCAAACAGATCAGATTAAAATGCTACTCTGCATCTGAGTTTTGCATGACTGGTTGGCTATACTATTGCATGCTTGCCCAAGGATCTGAAGGGTGAGTCGATCTTTACAAATATTTTGTGATTATATGATTCACAGTAAAATTATGGAGCAATATTCTTTCCCGTACAACCACACATTCCATTTACATGTTTGTTTCAGACTTTTAGTTGGGATGCGATCGATAAGAATTACATGACTAAATGCATGACTCGTGGATCCGATTCACATCGCATGGCACAATTATCATGATCAACTCGAGGACTATATATTATGAACAACTCATCTTACTGACCACTAAGCTATAGAATAGCTAAACATATACGTGCATGTTTGATACATGTAAATTAAACAATTGTTCAATACACATGTTCAGTATACACATTTGTTGTTTACTAGTAGTTTTATAAGAGGTTAGAGAAAACTGAACATAACTCCTGAAGAAGGTTAGAGAAAACTGAACATAACTCCTGAAGAGGGGTTGATTTTATGTGGCCGGATGCCCATTAATTCTTCATGTACAAATTTATTGTGTTTAATGTTACTAACTGAAGATTGGATCACCTATAAGACAGGAACTCAAAAAAGTAGATGGGATGTGAGATGGAATGGTAAATAAGATGGAAGGGTAGGTGAACTATAATT
Organism: Oryza meyeriana var. granulata; assembly: GCA_003991445.1. Taxonomy (NCBI): domain Eukaryota; kingdom Viridiplantae; phylum Streptophyta; class Magnoliopsida; order Poales; family Poaceae; genus Oryza; species Oryza meyeriana. Next base: position 262,571 of record RYFJ01000803.1, on the reverse strand, counting down.
TCCAAACTTTTCATGTACAAACTTAGTGTGATTACTGTTACTAACTAAAGATTGGATCACCTTATAAGACATCAACTCAGAATAGGAGATGGAATGTCAAGCGACTATAGTTGCACAAGTTTTAAGTAGACTGAAAAACATAAGCTAGATATGAACTCAGAAAAGAGATTGAATGGGTAGTGAACTAATTCTTGAAATATCAAGTTGCAAGGTGACTGACAAATCGTTCATACGTACATGTTTAGGGTGCATAATAATAAGAGAGAAACAAATTCCTAACTAAATCAATAAACATCAACTTTCTACCCATTCCCTAAGTCAAGTCGAGGAGATTTGTTCTTATTCAAGAGAGAACTTATGATTTCGCAGACAGAGAGAGATTTGAATCCTTGGTATTATTCATTCTAATACTTCGGCTTACAAGACCGACTCTTCAACCGCTCAGATATCCATCCTTGTGTTTGTCTTATCTATCTATATCTGCACGCTGACAAATAGGGGTAATTTTACGTGATTCACTACGCTTGTTTATGCCTCACCTTCTAATTTTGACTCTATTAATTGCCTGGTCACTAGTAGTTAGCGACACTCTTCCTGTTGGATTTTTAGCTCCCCACGTCGTAGGTGATCAAAAGCCAAAGCCACAGATGTAGGTTGCGTAATTTCTTATACCTAAGGGTCCCACTCTTATCAACAATGACTTATTAGGATCAGTGTCACTACCCAACTACGGACTCATTAGCTTGAAACACTCTTCAACATCTTCATATATGCTTTTCAGCTTTTCCCTACACTAGTGATCACTAGAAATAATTGGATATTTTTCATGCCAATTAGCTGCCAGCAACCATGCTTTTTTTTCTTTTGATCTAAAAGAAAAAGTACATTTGTTCTTTTATTTAATTAGAACAGAAAATACTACAGTCGCTATGTCTGTCGCATGCCTTGCCAACAACAATAAGTTGATGTATACGTCTCCGTCATCTCAACGTTTCCTTGTTTGTCCTGTTCTCAGACATGCTGAGATGGACCTGCTCAGTGGAGTACATGGACGATAATAAAATGCTTAATGCCACACAACCCCTGTACCTAAAAGAATGTGTAATCTCTTGAGCAAAAGATTATAACCAACAACAAGGAGTGACATAAATATAGATCAACGGCTGTGCTAGGATATTTATGATAGTCGCACCAATTTCATATGGAGAAAGTTCAAAACATTAGTAATTGTTAGAGTTTGCATGAATATATATACGTAGCTAGTTACAAAGTAGGATTTAGAGTTGTAATAGGTATAGGGTAGAGCTAGAACCAAACTATGTCCTAAACTCTCTTAAATAAAGAGGCACATATATTGTAACCGTATGGTGACTTAATATAAACGAGGGAACAACTGGCCGGCGATATATCGATCGAGAGTCGTTGTAATTCTGATACGCTGTAATTATGCTAGATCGGAGAGGAACGTTCGTAATCAGTGCCCCGAGGATATAGGCTTCGGTTGAACCTCGTAGAAGATCAAAACGTGATGATGACACCGATGCACGATATTTATTAACAAGCCAGCCGAAGCCTACATCCTACTTGTAACCGACTATGTACACCTATTCGACATAAACTCTAACAAACTCCACCTTGGCAAATATGCCAGACCAATCTAAATTTGTTCCTTACACGAACCTCCGTGTACTGGACTTGAGTTGGTTTCTTTTGCAGCTCACACCGAGCCACCTAATAAGCCTGCAACCAAGCTCACTGCCATCAAGAGACTTCACTATTTCTGTAACTTCTTTCTCCGAACTCCACCTACAACAGTACTCCACCTTCTCTTCTATAATCACAGTCGTCTTACTAAGTGAATTAGACTACTTCCTAGCTGGCACATCCTAGAGTCTTCGAAGAATATGTTTACCTTCATCTTCTATCTTGACTTTGATTTTTATCTACTCCATGACTAGATAACATACGTCATCACCAAATAGACAACTTCAAACTCACCAGACCATTATGAAGAGAACTCTTTTTTGCTTGATGTCAATGAACCGAGCTAACAAAACCAATATCCACGCTTCCCGCATCCTTAGGCTGAGCACTTGATAATTGAGAAAATTTATCGTCACCTTGAATCACTCGAAGAATATTTTCATGATAGTGTTCTTCTTCCTCTTCAGTGACGCAGATTTTCATATATCCCCATCATGCCAATCCACAAATCTTCAATATATCCTATACTGCCAAACAGTCTCGTTGATGCCGTCAATGATATTTGACCCGATGTTGCCTGGGTTCGCCGCTACCTCCTCTTGTCGGAGATAGCCTGTCGAGTTCGCCGCTTGCACCACCGCCTACTGCACCAAAGGCCCGTGCCCCATAGTTTGCCCAACAACACAACTATGATTTCCGATTGACCATCCATTAATCTAGTCACGAGCCGAAGCCGATGAATCATCATGTTGTCTTCCCAGCCACCAAACGAGCCGAGCGCCACGTCTGGTCATCTCTCTATCAAGTGCAGCTCACCGAAAGACCCGGGCCACCCGCCCGAAGTGTTCGATTCCACCTATCTGAAAGTGCATCTAGGCCCCTAAGTGGGTTTTGGTGAGTTGAATGACAAAACGATTAAAGGACTAACTTGTTTGCTAAGTATTGAGCAGGGATTTATTCTTATGATTATATTATGATATTATTGGCTCATAAGAATATGCATTGTTGATGGTCTCATGTTTGGAAAGCATTGGACAAATCATAATACATGGATTTTATTGGGTCTTTATTGTTGATGTGAAGCAAAGCTTAGTTTAAAGTCGACAAGAGTGTGTGAAGATGTCAAGCAAAGGGACAAGTAACGAGGGACTAAGCAAGGGGGAACCAAGTGATGACTTGGGACTAGTAACCCATGCTAGGGTGAAGTGAACGTGTGCTTGGAGTACACCTCGAGTCTTATCTAGCGAAGCAATGCAAAGCATCGAATCTTTGTTGGATCATTTGATGAAGTGGCTTATAGATGGATGATGGTATGTCAATCATATCTGTTGAAAGGTCCTAAGTCACTAGCTCAAGATGGATATGCTCAGTGGTTGTTCAATGTTGAAAGACCTCAAGTTGAGAATGATCAAGTATTGGCATGTTGAAGACATACAAGCTCAAGTGGATGAAATATTGTAAATGTTTAAATCTTGAGTATAGGAATGCCGTACTATCAAGAGGGATGCAACATTGACTGCATGAAAACACCAAAAGTGCTCATAGGTCAACCCATGTGAGAGAACCTTGAGAGTTGAGTGTGCTGACCAGAGCAAAACAGGTCTGGCCGGTTTTCTCTGAGTCAGCCCTAATGGCTAGTTGGTATGAAAAACCGGCCTGGCCGGTTTTAGGAACCAGCCTGACCGGTTTTCCCCTGACAGTAACGGCTAGTTTTTTTGTGAGTGGGTATTTATACCCTTTGGCTCTCTTCCTTGAGGGCTGCTGGTTGATTTTGGTTCTTGCACATTCTAAAGGGTTGCTAACACCAGCAAGGCTCTCCCCAACCTCTCTTTGTGAGATAGGCTTGATTTGGTTGAAATCTTTGAGTTGGGTTGAGAGAGAGTTTGTATGTGAGCTTTAGAGAGCAATCCATAGTCTTGAGCACTTGAAGGTGAAGTCTCGCAGCTCGAGAAGCATTTGTTACTCTTGGAGGTGAAACCTCCTAAACGGCTAGGCGTCGCCGGCGAGCTCCCAGGTTTGTGGTGAGCCACGGATCGTTTGTGCAGGTTTGATCTTGCCTCCGGAAGGGAAAAGATCGCCTTAGTGGAATCGGGGACATAGCTTGACCTTGGGGTCACAAAAAACTTCCTCAACGGAGACGTAGGGTTCACGGTGGTGAATCCAAACTTCGGTAAACAAACTCCTTGTGTCTCCACTGCGGTTTGTCTCACATTGAATCTCTAGCACATTTACCTTGCTTCCGCTCGATCTACTTTGGTGTGCTTGTATTATGTGCAGGGACTAAGTGAATCTGCTGTGCTACATCAGCAAAGGCACATCTTCAAGTTTGGTTTGTATTGGAACTCAATAAGGGGGTGTATTTTACTTGTGTAGGTTCTGTAGTAGAAAACCGGCCTGGCCGATTTTGGGCTTTGAGTCAGAAACCGGCCTGACCTGTTTGGGAAACCGGCCTGGCCGGTTTTGGTACTGACTTTGCATTAAGTTTTTATAATTGCAGAATTTGCCTATTCACCCCCCCCTCTAGGCGACATCTTGGTCCTTTCACTATCGAGTCGTCGATCTCCTTTAGTTTCAATCAACCGTAAGCGTCACGTCTGGTTGACTTCTTGCACCAATGTCCCTTCCTAGATATTATGTGCAGCAGTCGCGGTGTAGGGCACCTCCATCGTATCTCTACCTATAGATCTCTCTCGTGGTTATGCTCTGATACTACTTGTTAGAAAACCAATATCTATATCGTGCTTCGGTGTCGTTATCAAGTTTAGATCTTTTATAGTATGCATCTGTGTTCGGTTACTGAGGTCTATATTGATGCTGGTTTTCTAACAGTAACAAAAATCAAATAGCTCAAAAGGCGGTGGAGGTTCTACATTACTGACCATTGGTCAATTCATATGTTACTGAGCAAATAGTGTTACAGAATGTCAATTTGCCGAAAAACGGTTGTAGTAAAGTTTGGCAACTCTTGAATTATAACGCACGAGGCTATAACTATGTTAAAGATCTGATGCAAGGGCACTGCATTGGAGCTATGTACAATGTTTCGTAGCTATTTTTAAGCCCAAATATTAGTGTATTCACAGTAATTTTCTTTAATTTTGGTTAGCTAATATGATTGATCAATTTCTTCTATAACGTTAAAATCTACAGGCTCTAAAGTTCAACATGAAAATATATCACATTACCCCACTACCAATTAATATATTACCACCGTCCCAAAATATAACAATTTTTAGCTATATATCTTAACAAGAGTTGTCAGATACATAGCTAAAAATTATTATATTTTCTCTTATTCAGATACATCGCTAAAAATTATTATATTTTAGAATAGCGGTAATATCATAAAGCTCATACAAACATGTTGCATCATCTACAATTTATTAAATTTTAAAGCTTAATTAACATGTAAGCATGTCAAAACATTAGTATTATTTCTATAATATTTCAGTATGTATCTATCTATCATCTTAACAATATTTAACCTATATTCATCCATATATTTGCGGGACATCACGCTCCAAAAATGAACCCAGCCACGATCTTGGGTCACATTCAGCCCATCACATGCCCCTGACTTTTCCTTTCGGGTGGACTTATCAATTGCCTTCCTTCCCCTTCCACCGGAGCCGCCACTTACACTACCTTTCAAGAACGGAAGGATAAATTCCACCACATCGCCCTCCACATCCTTTTCCTCTCACTCCTCGTCACTTGCTTCCAAGGACTCGTGAAGTGAAGAAGGCGGACGGAATCCCGGCGACATGATTGCTCGCGGCCGCAGCCTCTTCCTCAGATCCAATGCGGCCGCCAAGGTGGTGTTGATTCTGCCCCTCTTGGAGTTTTTACTGCAACTGCGTATAAGAGGAAGAGGCGTTTGTTGATGCTTTTTTTTTCATTCCATCTTGTAATGCAAGAAGTGAAATGACTTTGATGTTTCCGGGTTCTTGTTTTCTGAATATTCGGAGGTAGTGTTGTTTCTTTTTTGGACTGTGGAATTGGTTTTTGATCCTTTAAGAATCAAGAACTGAACAAGGTGTTGGTGTTGGTAAGAAGGGTTGGAGGAGTGTGTTCGATTTGTTTTTCAGTCTTTTGTTAACCAAGATTTGTTTAATAACTGGAACAGCTCTGTGTGTGTGGTTTTTTTATTCTTTTTTAATTTGCCTGCAGTAGATGTAATGTTAAGTCAGATTTAAGATGCCTATGCTTCTTTGAGCAATTCTGGAGCAACAATAGAGCAACTCTCTGAACTCTGCTTTTTTCTGCTCACCAGATTATCTTTCCTGGTGATCTCATCGTTCTGTGAACTGTGATCAGCAACTTACATTCATTCGTCGTTTTGTTACAAAGACACTTGATTTTAAATATTTAAGCTATAATGGTTTTGCTCAAGATTAGAGTTTTCTTCTGGACAGCTTTGGCAATAGAACTCGAGTAGTTTGAAGCGATTTTCAGCTTTGAATATTATTTTAGTGTTAGCATTTCTTACATCTCCTGTGCCTAATATTCTGCATTTATTTTCCACCTCTTTTCTCGCATAGGCAAGCTGCTTAGTAAGATATGTAGCCACCACTGGGAGTTATCCTGACTCCTCTGAAGTGACAGCCAGATATTTCAGCTCTGAACCGTCTCTTCAGGTGGACTCAACAGAAGAAAATGGGTATGCTTTATGTGCAGAAATGCAGAATTACAACATAGTTTATGTGTATAGAAATAACTGGTGTAACTTCAGTTATCTACCATTAATTCTGCAACATTATACCTGTATCAGGTTCAAGGGCCATGGCATGCTTGCTCCATTCACAGCTGGATGGCAGAGCACCGATTTGAATCCTCTGGTTATTGAGAGATCTGAGGTTCTGTAATCTGGCATTGTCTTAGTTGTTTCTTTTGATTATCAGAATGTAGCACAAGATTTCTAACATGAAGTTTGCATGTTGACTTCTCTTCATACTACAGTTGTTTCTAGATTTATCTTAAATTATATTCAACGAATTGCAGGGTTCTTACGTTTATGATATCAATGGGAAGAAGTACATAGATGCTCTTGCAGGATTGTGGTCTACAGCTTTAGGTATGTGCATTAGTGCAAAATGTAGTGTCGGATTTTCTGTGACATATCAGAGAGATTTTCCTAGTAAAACTCGTTTCCCACATATGTAGTAAATGCCGTATTGCGTGCATACTAATTGAAACTTTTGCTATTGTGCTTTGTATATTGCCTCTTTTTCTTCGCATATAATTCCCTTTGTTTTCAGGTGGTAATGAGCCTCGATTAATCAAAGCTGCAACTGATCAATTGAACAAATTACCCTTCTACCACTCCTTTTGGAACCGTACTACCAAACCCTCATTGGTACATATTTCTTTGATCTCTCACTACCTTCACAGGAATATGGTTAAAACTTCACTCCTTTTGGTTGTTGATATTTCAAATAGTGTGCTTGTTATTTTACTTGATAATTCCTAGTTTCACCTTCTTCCAAATAGGAATAAAATTTGATGCTGCAATTTATTACACCACATTTAGTAGCTCCCTTGTTTTTGTCAACAATTGGTAGTTTGTGAATGCTGATTGTTGAAGTTATACTGCTAATTTCAGGATCTTGCTAATGAAATTCTTGGTATGTTCACTGCAAGGGAAATGGGAAAAGTATTCTTTACAAATAGTGGTTCAGAAGCAAATGATTCTCAGGTACAATAATTAATCAAAACAAATACCTACAATTTATTGGAGTTTATGCTATTCCTGTTCTCATTATGATCTTTTCTGTTCAAGTCTGGTTAGTAAAAAATTGCAAAAATAAACGTTGTGCCAGAGAAAAAATATTGATTTTATTTACTGAAACATAAATAGTATATGGTCCATCAGTTGTGATATTCCATAAAGTACGAAAGGCAGATACCATCGGTTCAGAGGATTATGGTGGAGTAGAAGTAAGGAAGTGCTAAGTATTATAACAGTGCTGGTTCTTTACAGGTAAAGCTAGTTTGGTATTATAACAATGCATTGGGAAGGCCAAACAAGAAGAAATTCATCGCACGCTCAAAATCGTATGATTCAGTTTACTTTACGCTTCAGCTTTTCTCCTAATACGATAGACGTCTTGTTGATACATTTTTTTTCATTGATGTTTACCTGATTCCCCAATTCATTTTGTCCTGCATGTCAGTTGTATATTTACTTGCAGTTCAGTATATAAGTCTTCCACATGTCAATACCAGATGATGGCGTCAGTTTATATTACCATGCCTTTTGCAATAATTTTGCATCAATCTTATCATTTAAGCTCCTTAACTTGAATTTAAGTTCTCGAACCATTTTGGATGTCACTACATTCCTTCTGCTTGTACATTTTTACAGATATCATGGATCAACATTAATATCAGCCAGTCTATCAGGGTGAGTTAATCATACTCCAGAATATCAATATTTCCTTTTTTAATTATCAAATCTGTAAAACAAATATTCACAGTAGTACTGAGGTAATTCTATGATCCTAAGTAGGTGTTTCCTTCTCCTGATATATTTAGAACTTGCTGATTTCTGCATTATTTTCAGTCTTCCTGCTCTTCACCAAAAGTTTGATCTCCCAGCACCTTTTGTTCTGCACACAGATTGTCCTCACTACTGGCGCTTCCATCTTCCTGGTACTCTTGTTGCAGCATTTTTATTGTGGTATTGGGGGGTTATAATCACCACTCGATATTACGCTAACGAAATGATTTTGCTGTGATATAGATGAGACGGAAGAAGAATTTGCAACTAGACTTGCCACCAACCTGGAGAATCTTATTCTCAAAGAAGGACCAGAAACGGTGAAGATCACTTTCCATATGCCATCATAAAAGACCATCTCCTATATTTTGTTATATAGTTCTCTGATATATTTGCCCTCCTTTTTGTTTCTCAGATTGCTGCGTTCATTGCTGAACCTGTGATGGGTGCTGGCGGTGTTATCCCTCCTCCAAAGACATACTTTGAGAAGGTGACCGGATCACATGTTCGATTTTTTTATGATCCTTAGGAAAGACAAACTGCCTTCCAGAAATATTTGGCCCAACCTTGATGTATTTCTGAATTCAAGAAACCTTTATTGCCTGTTGAACATATTGCATTTTATCATATCCTTCAGTTTGTAGTATTTGACAGATTTTTAGCTGACAACTGTAGAGAAGTTATTTTATTCTCTCTTCAGGATTATCTTATTTTCCATCAAACTTGGATGGAAAACTGGGACTATTCTGTGTTTATTGTTTCTCGGTCAGCCCATACAACTGTTCTGGGCATGCATAAAAAATTGCGTTGATATTTAGGTAGAATTTAGTTACTATACTGTCTCTAAGATTTCTTACATTTTAAGCAACTTCCAAAAGCCTCGATTTTCTTCTATGTAGCTTCATTATTATTTCTATGGTGTTGATGACTGTAGGTACCAATTATTTGTTTTTTCCACATAAAATATTTTTATTCTTGTGCTGCCTACAGTAATTTTGTGTGGGTTTGTTCTCTACAAACAGATTCAAGCAGTCCTGAAGAAGTATGACATCTTATTAATAGCAGATGAGGTACTCGAAAGTTTCTCTGTTAGAAAGAAATTCTGAATCTTAGAATACTTACTTGGTGTAAAAATTAGTATATCATCATCCATTTGTAGGTCATTACAGCATTTGGAAGATTAGGAACCATGTTTGGATGTGATATGTATAACATAAAACCAGATCTTGTCTCAATAGCCAAGGTGAGTTCAGGCTTCAGTAGCACCAGAGTGCTTCTGATAAGAAGAGAGTTCTCTGCTCTTTTATTTGTTTTGAGAAACTGACAGAGGAGAATTATTTTTCTCCCTTTTTTTTTCTTCTATCAGGCTCTATCTTCTGCCTACATGCCAATTGGAGCTATTCTTGTTAGTCCAGAAATAACGGATGTAATTTATTCGCAGAGCAATAAACTTGGTAAAGATAATTCCATGACATGAACTGTTTTTTTTTTTTTTTTGCTTCTGTATTGACAGGCTCATTTTTGTTTGTTACAGGTTCTTTTGCTCATGGCTTTACATACTCAGGGCATCCAGTTTCCTGCGCTGTCGCCATAGAATCATTGAAGATTTATAAGTAAAACACACTTTCCACAACAGCAAAAAAGGTTCCTATTATGTTGGTTTGAGTGTCTGATGAATCCTTTCCAATTGCTATTAGAGAAAGGAATATCACCGAACATGTTCAGAAAATTGCCCCAAGGTTCCAGGAGGGAATCAAGGCCTTCTCCGGAAGTCCGATTGTAGGGGAGGTATTATCATGCCCAAGTTTATTTTTTTAATTTTGTGAGCTTTCAAAGAATCAGATGCATATTTTTGTTCAAACGCCGCTGTGCTCTTCTCTATGCAGATACGTGGTTTAGGATTGATACTTGGGACTGAATTTGTCGACAAAAAGTCACCCAATGATCCATTCCCAGCTGAATGGGGTGTGTACCTATCATGTTTGAACGCTTTCATTTTTCTGAAGAACGTACCAAGGCTTTTAACTGAAAATTTTGACGCCAGTCTAAGTGGAGTATTGCAAACAAGGAAATTTGGTTATTTATTCCCTTCAAAAAAAGGGTTATATTTACCTAGTACCATTGTTGTAGCTAATTATTATTTAACTGAGCTCCTTATGGTTGGTGATCTCAGGTGTTGGTTCATTGTTTGGTGCTGAGTGTGAGAAGCGTGGAATGCTTATCAGGGTTGCTGGGGATAACATTATGCTTTCACCCCCGCTGATAATGACTCCTGATGAAGTTGAAGAAGTAAGATCACATATATACAATATCCTGTATTTTTCTTCTATTTTGGTGTAGCTGATTGAACTAACTTGAATCTGTCAAAATCCTGCGTCAATATTTAGATTATTACCAAATATGGTGATGCCCTGAAGGCCACAGAGGAAAGAATTGCAGAGCTCAAATCCAAGAAGGTTTAGCCAATGTTTGTTTGAAGTAACAGTGATTGCTGATGGTGATGACAATGTTCAATGTACATAGTAGTTTCATCTCTAGGTGCCAATAATGAACTGTAAGCCTGAAGCTTGTTCTTGGTGTGAACAATGAAATAGCACAATTGTTACCTACAACTGAATAAGGGAATGGGGAAATGGCAAGTGCCTCTGTCATATCAGTGAGACTTGGCTTTTTTTTTTTTCAAATGCCTTCTTATATTATTAGGTGTTAAAAGTACCAAGTATAATTTAAGCAATGATGTGGTGCTCTGTGGCTTTATACAAATACGTTCTCAAATCGGTGAGAAAACAAGTGTTGTCACAATCCATTCAAACTGTATAGTAAGCCAATTAGCTTAAGTAATCGGATGTTGACCTGAAATGGTACCTAAACAAATGCTAATGATACACTTGCTAAAGTTGCAGTTGCACCGTGTGTAGGTGTTTTGTAGTGGTCATTATCATAGATATATAGGTTATTTTTATCACCTCTGTAATGTTTGATAGCTGGTAAGCATCAGTAGCCTCTCACCTGAAGTTATGCATTGATGTCTGATTAGTTTGTGTTCTGTTGGTTAGGTTGATCTCTTGTTTGACTTTGCTTTGGACTTTTGAGAGCTTTTCTGGTGTGTTAGGTGGCTAACTTGCTCTCCCTGATGTTCCAATGTTGACTTGGTTAATCGTATGATTTTCAAACTGTTGTACCAAATTTGTGATTTCTCCTACTGTACCGCATTTCGCTTGCGCAAATGAAACTTGTCAATTTTTGCAGCATGTTTTATTTTGTTGATTACTCTGGGTTGAAGCAATCTTATCTAGGACTTGTCATCATGCCATTAACCATGAGTGGCTGTGGCCTAATTCCAACTCTCAGTTTAGATGGTAAATTTATGTGGTGAAGTTGAATTTTCATCCCACGAGGATACATCAACAATTCATCACCAAAACCAGTATGATATTATTAATCCACCAGCACCAAATGAATATCGCAAAATGAACCCAAATATTATATACAGAATGAACAAGATGATGATCAAGTAATAAACACCATCATGGAAAAAATTAGTGCTCAACACAGCTACTACTCAACACGGGGACAACCACATAAATAAACACATAATAAAATGAAAAATAAATACTACACACACAGCAATACAGCATGGCATGATCAGCATGATGAACTACCACGCAGGAAGAGCGTCTCTCATCAGAAGCACATGTCAAGGAGGCAGCAGCAGCAGAGGGCAGCACAGCTGAAACAAACAGAGGAACGCCACGTCAGCAATGCGTCAGCAGGAGATCACAATTAATTAAGCAGGAAAAAATTAATGAAGAGAAAGTGAGGAGAGATTCTTCAGAGAGAGAGAAAGAGAGGGGGCCTCACCATCCTTTCCAGAATCCGTCGCCGTGGTGGCCGCGGCTCCTGGTGTCGCCGCCGGCGCCGGTGGGGTACTGCTTCTCCGGGTACTCGCCGCCGTCCCTGGTCGGGTAACCTGCCGGCGGCGGCGCCACGTAGACCGGGTACGCCTGCTGCTGCTTCTGGGCTGCCTGCGCCGGGTAGCCTGCATGATCAACAGAATCACGCGTGAGAAAAAAAATCGAAATGCTACTACTCAGCTACTCAAAAATGAGGTGCTCGAATTCACGAAGGAATTTTGGCTAGTTGTTTGTTGTTACCTGTGCTGGGAGGAGGAGCCTGGTAGCTCATGGTGAAATGGACTGGTGATCAACTCAAGTTCCTCAAGAAAAGAATGACGAACTGAAAGACGACGATGAGATGGAGCTAGCTAGCTAGCAAATCAAGAACCCTCCGAGTAACTCGGAACAAGAAATGACTTCGAGAAAGAAAGCAGCTAGGATAGGACGAGATGGACGACATGTCGAGCAGCTGATCTCTCTCACTATATATAGAGATCGATCGACATTTGCTTAGACGCGTCGACTTGACAGAAGAAGTAGGAAAGAAATCAACAACGTTACTATACCAGATTTTTTTTTTTTTGGTTATTGTTGTTGCTTGATGGATGCAGCATTGAGCACGCAAGCAGGCAGGCGAGGATGAGAACAAGGAAGGTTCATGGCTGCGCCTGTGGACGCGTTTGCGGTTGGCCGCTTTGATTTTTCCAACCAAGCTAACTACTTTCTCTCTCTCAAAATAAATAAATTATTTAAATTTTTTTTAAAAAATAAATATAAGAAAGGTTAAAGAGTGCTTTATTATTGTAAAATGGTATTAAAATCTAAATTGATGTTGTTAGTGACTACGGCTTGTAGTAAGGAGTCACTTAGTATGGTTTTACCGTGTCATTTAGGCACATAAACATGTAGGTATAAAAGTTCTGATTTATAAATACAGATACTTCTTTTGTAAAAAAAAATCTAATTTCTAGCTAAAAATTCTCATAGAATCGAGAATGAAGCGAAATTACGTGAGAGAAAACCTCAGATTAATGGAGTCCGTGGTCGAACAGAATAGCACTGCTTAGTGATTAAAAGCGGAGCGCCCCTTTCTTGTTCTTAAACAACATAGATAATATTTAGATTAGTATCCATAAATTAACTTTTTAAACAACAAAAGTAGTTATGAGAATAGGAATTAATTTAACTTAAAACAAACGTTGAACTCTATCCAAATTTATTTTGGACGAAGAGAGTCGACGTTGGGTCAGCGTCGCCGTGGCGCATGACGAGGGCGAAATGGCGAATACGGAAATGGTCGGTGGAGGGAGAGAAGGCGTGAGGAAGACACGTGGATCAAGACGCGTACGGTGTGATAGATGGCTGGTTTGCGTTGTGCCAGGTCGGCACGTCACCGACCATTCCTGCTCTGCAGATAAGTATGCAGTAGAGGCTCCTTTCTCCACTGCACAAACGGGTGGTCCTCCCCTTGTCCCCAAATAAAATCCTCCGTCATATCCTAAGGACAAGTTTAGTATAGTTAAAAAGGAAATGATCAAAGTATACCTGATTAATTTAAAATATAAAAATAGTATTGGTAAATGGATAAATAAAGGTATTAAAGGAATATAATTTTTTGATTTAGGAATGTAAGGTACTTAAAAGGTTAGAAATAAACTTATTCTAGAACACATTTTGAATAAGGTTTTCCAAACCGCATAGTTACCCCACTAACCACGCTCACTACGAAGGTACGGTAAAGGTTATCAGCGGTGGAGTTTTTATAAAAATGGAAAATATTCTAGAAGTCGTACATGATCAATAATAATATTTGACGATAAAATTTTATAAAAAAATGCTAAGCTGACTCTATATTTTGGCATCACTACGAGGCAATGTTAGTTTTAAAATTAAAGTTTGATGCTCATGGATAATATATTATGGATGCTATAAACTTTATAGTTGCGGATATTACTACGAGGCATCACTACCCATGTGATTTTCTTTTTTTAAGTTACAAACTGTGGTTATCGCGAGCTAACTACGATCTTACTTACGAGATTTGAAAATTTTGAATTCAATATTTTGGAGATCAAATTCACGCGGTTTATGATGATATAGCTGCCTTACGGGGAGCAATAATCTCCCCACGGACGGTATGAACTCCTGGTTTGAACCAAGAATCAATGTACTTTGGGATGGAGGGAGTATGTTAGTGTTGGATCACTACACCTAATTATTTTTACTCTGTTGGGCTCATTTTCTCTTTAAGGAATCTTTCAAAACAAGGATATCTTACAAGTATTTTTTTTAAAAAAGAATCTAGTTCTCCAAAAAAATCATTTGAAATTTCTCTATTTCAAATAAGACCTATATTGGATTATTCATAACAATAAATCGTGATAATAACAAGAAAAATGCACTCGAATATTAGTCCAACGAAAAAACGTATAGGTTGTCATAGGAAAGGCTACTGTCTCTCGTGGGTAGCGACTAGCTACTGAACTCTTGCTCGGAGCCTCCGCCTCACCGTCACTCTGATCACCTTTCTCCTCTGCCTTCGGCGTCCACGACGATGACGAGGGGGAGAGGGGAGGGGATCCCATCTCTGCTTGGCCTTAAGTAAAAGTTATGGTTTCTTTTGCATAAAGTTTTAGTAAAGCTTTATTTAGTGAGCTCTATCAGCTATAGCTTTTTTCAAAATCTTCAGTTGATAGAAGCTCCTCAAACAATTCAAATTCTCATACAGATTTACAGAATTTGTAGTTATAGAATTCAGAAAATAAATTAGAAGTCAGAAGGTAGAAAATCTAGCTTCTCTAGATTCTCACCAATTGGCTTCTTATTAGCTGTTTCTTAAAATCTTAACATCCACCAAACATAGCCTATATCTATTACTAAGTCGAAGGTCTATCTTCTGAAAAAGAATTTTTGTAGGTCTTGTGCTTTTGTTTTTATGGGCGTCCCAAAATTCTAGTTGTCTGTGAGATGGCTGAGACTATCTTAGGATGATAAATTATCTACGAAAATCCGTTATGAAAATAGGTCTATTTCCACGATCGGTTCTCTTTGAAAATCATGATTTTTTAAGGGGTTTTCTTACTATAACCGTATATAAAAATTTTAAATATCTTTTGGGTTTTTTCATAAAAATCAAAAACTGAACATTCATTTTTACAGGTGCATGTACAAAATGACTGATTTCTACGTGCCTTGAACTAAAGGTGGTTGCGTAAACATCCATATAAACAAGTTACCAGCCACATACAAAAAATGTTTTCTGTACCAGTGTTGTTTAAAGTCTTTTGTCTTCTCTCTATTTTTCGGTGGCTTCATCGGTTGCATGGTTCTCGATAAATACCTATAGTCTATTGGGTTATTAATGGTCGAGTCGGCAACACCATCTTGAGGTCGCTGATTTTTTTTTTATGATGGTGGTTTGAGGAGCTCCCAGAAGAATGAAAATGATGCCCGATGATAATTCATATAGTTTTGTGTGAGCTAGAGTTAATCAATATTATGACTATACTCATTTGCTCATATCGCTTGTGGCGTTCTAAGATTTAGAGTCTATGTTTTGTCTTGTTTTGGTAGCTCTTATATGCCTCATTCTTTATAGGGGTGTTTGAATAAGCTTTTTTTTACTTATAAGCCGCACGTAAAACAAAAAAACATCATTAGCGCATAATTAATTAATTATTAACTATTAAAAACTTAAAAAATAGATTTATTTGATTTTTTAGAGATAATTTTATATAGAAAATTTTTATAAATAATATACCGTTTTATGTTTGAGAAAGCATGCTAAAAAAACCGAGTTCCGAACGGCACCTTAATCACGCATAGCTGGTTGTAACCATCTTTTTTTACATAACATAATATGCCCTGTTTTGAATAAAAAAGTCTATCGATTCCATTTCTAGGTCACAAGAATCTACAAAATCATCGAGTTAAAACCTCAAAATAGATTAAAAAAAGTCACATTCCTTACTTTTTTTCTAATTAACTACTTTTTTCTGCAACTTAATGTACCTAAAAAATCTACGAACAGGTGGTGGCTGGCTTTAAGTAGAGTACAATTTTTCAGGTGCAGTCTGCTTTTCTCACCCGTCAACGTTTTGGTCAAACCAATGCACCAATGTTGCTGTGTTGGAATGTATAAAAAAGAGTGGGAAACAATTTTTTTTAGCACGTTTTTTAAACTGTTAAATGATATTTTTTAAAAAAAAATTCTATATAAAAGTTGCTTTAAAAATCATATTAGTTTATTTTTTAAGTTTAAAATAATTAATATTTAATTAATCACACTATTAGCTCATCTCGTTTTACCTAATATTTTTTCTTTTCTCTTTCTTCATCTTTAAACTATCTCACACCGCATTAGCTAATGAACAATGACCTAGGTGTACATGACATTCTAGGGAGTTTTGGTGCATCTTTTTTTCAAAGTAATTCCTAGTTATTTATCCCTCTGTTTTCATTATTTTCCATGTATTTTGACTATTTGATTATGACCCATGTACTATTTGAGTATACTTTAAGTCCGCGGTCCTGTTTTCGATTCTTAACATACTTAAACTTTCCTTTTAATTAATGGAGAGCAGCTACTTTAATTATTCTTGGTTTCTTTGGAAATGCTAGACTGTACATGCTGCACCCACAAAGCTTGTTAATTATCATGCATAACCACACAGATGGCTCCACCCTTTTCTCTACACTGGCCCTAATACTTTGGCCTAAACAAGCATCAATGATTAACACGGGCATTTATGCTCCCCAGTTGTAATTAATCATATAGACCAAAAGCCATCTTATGTTATGCTCCTCTCTGAATCAAAACTACTTCATGTTGAGCTGATTTGAGTTGTCCCAGGTATATACCTCCTCAAATACTATAAAAAAGATGTATAATAACAGGCTGATAGACAGCTAGCTAGCCAGGAATCATTGTCTTGTGATTAGTAATGCTTTAAATACAGTACCTTAATTTTCATGCATCAAATTGCTTCCATATAAATTGAGCAAGATATCAACACGGCTAGCCATCTGTTGTTATTAGTACCCCTGTTTCTCGTGTGGATTGAACAAATTTTGTGAAATTTCGGTGCAATTCTTGTGTTCCAAACAGGCCTTAATTTTCATGGCCAAGGAACAAGATGAGCTCAAGGTATGTACATGAACAGAGAAAACTTGACCACTAATTAATAATGCATCAAATTTTCATGTGATTAATATTATATAGAATGTCACTGCTCATGCAGAGCGTTGAGCTGAAGGTGAGTGTCAACTGCTGCGACGGATGCCGGAGCAAGGTGCTCAAAGCCCTCAACCTCAAAGGTATTCTTGCATTGGCAATGGCATTGTCTTCTCGGCCACTAATCTTTCTGCCATGGTTGATTCTTGTTGAAGCTTGGCATTGACGCTTTGTCGGTGATGCAGGCGTGCTGCGGACGGAGGTCCACCCGACGGCCGGCAGGGTGGCAGTCGTCGGCGACGTGGACGCCAACCGCCTCGTGAAGAGGCTCGCCAAGGTTGGCAAGATCGCCGAGGTGATCTCGCAGCCGCTGCCGGAGGGGGAGAAGAGGAGACACGACGGCGGCAGCGGCGGTGACAATAAGGAAGCGTCGCCGGCCAACGGGAAGTTGGGCGGCGAGAACGCTGGCAAGGCGCCAAAACATGGCGCCGACGACGACAAGCGAGGCAAGAATGGCGGTGAAGGAAGCGGGGCTAGCTCTGCTCGCCTTGGCGTCTGTGAAGACGCCGAAGGGAAGACGGCCATGTGCTTCCATCGGGCAGAGCCGGCCATGTCGGTGCCTGTGCATCTGCCGTACTATGCAGCGAACTGCACAATGCCGCCGCCGCCGCCGCCTACGCCGTACGGTTTTGGTGGCTGCTACCACGGGATTCCTCTGCCGGCGCCGGCGTGCCGCGGTCCTATTCTGGTGGTCCGGCCGCAGCCGACCCGGTTCGTCGACGATGGCTGCTTGTACGGCGACGACGACACCTCCGGCTGCCACGTCATGTGAAGATGTCCAGTTTTGGTCTAAACAAAGAGCTAATGCATCAAAATGTATTCTTTATTATTCTTTCTAGTTCAACTAATGAAAGATACTAGCCTAATTAATTTCTTTGTTTGATTTTTTTATGAATTTGAAATATAGTAGCCTAATTAATTTCTTTGTTTGATTTTTTTTATTTTACTATACATTCGTCGATAAATTTTCTCCCAAAAATTTATCAAATGTAACTACAATATAATTGCAAGGTAATTACAGTATAACTTGTATGTAGCTACAGTATAACTTGCATGTAATTTTTATATAATTTTGGTCTTATTCGTATAAGTAGGAAAGAAAAAATCACAGCACGCACATGGGTGAGTGGATTTGATCCCGTAACCTCCGCTAAGGTACATATAAGTTATATTGTAGTCACATGCACCCTACAATATAATTACATTATAATAGTGTATTTATATTTGATAAATTTTTGAGAGAAAATTTGTCAGGTAGTTCTTTTTTTATGAATTTGGAAGATACTAGCCTAATTAATTTCTTTGTTTGATTTTTTTTATGAATTTGAAAATCAAGAGTTAGCTATTATGTATGATTACCCAAGATTTATTTTTGCCCAATATATTGTACAAAGAATCACCACCATCCTAATACTAAAATTAATCATTAGCTGATGAACTGATGATGAACTTGAGTCTTGCAAATAAACATTCACATGTCATAGAAACATTGCGCATGAAGCCATTAACCATGTATTTTTTTTCCCAAATTGATCAAATCGAAACAGGGCAGGGTGGATGAATACAAAGCACAAAGATGTACATATGTCACTAACTGTCTGATATTATTCCCAATAACTTCAAATAAGATGATAAGAACAGACAACTTTGTGATATCACATGACGGTTCCACTGGGAAATTGTTACATCAACCTTTACATATCATATCACAGGATATAAATGGCATCTTAAGATGTAGCAGCAGTGGCCCCAGCAGGTGCAGACGATTCATTGGTTGCAGGCTCAGCCTCCCAGAACGAAGTCTTTTTGCCTGTCTTTGAAACAGTCTGAAGAACAGCATCTGGTGTAACATTTCCCTTAACAGTGACCTTCTGCTCCTTGATATCTACGTCGAAGGACTCAACTCCTGAAGAAACGACAAACCCAACACGTATATTCAAATAGAGATGATAAAATACAGCAATGACACTTAGAAGGAAAGATATACTGACGTATCTGATCATATGTGCTTTCTTGATCTAATGCAGAAAAGAGAGTCAATAGTGCTGACATTGGATATGAAAGAGACTTTTAGAATACTCTTAAGCAATAGACCAACGTGTACCAACGATGAATCAAAGGTACTAGTTATTTTACCATTCAATCAATTGATTGAGATCAAATTGAATTTATAACAACTAGATTGCAGGAGAGAACTTAAAATTATATGTTTAGCAACTATACTCTGCCGCTGTGGAAATAAATTTTCACATAACAACAATCATTGACAAGAGAGCTCAAAATTTTATTTACAATACAATGCGGCAAATGCTACTATAAATTTATCTATTGAATATTTTATTTGTTGTCTAACTTGTTTGCTTCTGCATTCCAGGTACCAATCGCATTCCAGTGTTTGTCAAAATTCTACAACTGAATGAATTTTAAAAGAGGACATCCAGATACCAATTGCAAAGCTTTACCAGGATTAGTTCAGATTCAGAAATGTCATAAGTAAAGTGTGTTGCATTTCACACGTTATATGACAAAAATTGCTCGCAAAAAGCAAAACATTTCAAAAACGCTGGACAACTAAGGAGGAACTTGGTGTCGAATAATTAAGAAGAAATTGTGAGCGTGTTGATGATCGAACATGGGACCTTGGGGTTGAAACCACACCCCCTTACCACTGCACTGTCAAGTGCATCTCAAAAAATTTCTCAACCTTTGAGGGCGGATTTAAACTAACCTTGCATCTTTCCCAGTACCCGCTTAACAGCTCCAACACAACCTTCACAGGACATGCCAACCCTGAGTACAACAGTCTGCATAATTGACAAAAATATCAAGGTATCAGATGATAAATCCTCATTAAAGACACACAGCACAGTACTCCAAATCTCAAAATCCCTCATACTTCCCAATCAAGATTTACTGTGATTGAGAACAATTAAATGAATGTAATGTTAAAGAAACAAAAAAAATATTTATTTGGAAGGGAACTAATCAGCAGTGTTCACCATACCTTTTGGGGTGGGGTTATCGCCCCCCCACGGTATGGCGGTTACCGCGGTAACCGCTCAAAACCGCACCAATTTCATCTCCAAAAATTTGAATTCAAAATTTTCAAATCTCACGGTTACCGCGGTAAGGTCGTAGTTACCGCGCGGTAACCGCACGGTAAGCTGCGGTATGTTGAAGCTAAAAAGAAAAAAATTACAGAAAAAGTTGTAAAACATATTAAAAAGTCTAAAAAATTGTAGAAAATTCAGGAAAAATTTGTGGATATCTCTAGAAAAACAATGTAATATTGCATAATTTTTTTGCATAACCCTTGCTATCCTTTTTACACTTAAATAAAGTAGAAATTATATCTCAACCCATCTCTTATTTTTTAATTTCGATGGAGCCCCAAAATATGAAGTAAACTTCGTTATTTTCACAAACTTTCTTCACCATAGTGATCCATAATTTAAGTACTACCTACTAGAATTTTTTTGGATTTTTTAATTTTTTTTTAAAAAAATTGAATTCGGATAAAATTTGTTTAAACTAAACCGCCGGTAACCGATACCGTACCCGGGCAGTTTGGGCGGTAACCACAGTAACCGCGCGGTTACTGGCGGTTTGGTCATCACTGCTAATCAGGCGGCAACATACATGCTCCATAATGAACTCACAGAACATAAACAAGATGGCTCATTTAAGGTAGGTACAACTGTCCAATTGTACTCCGCAATCTGAGTCTCAGTAAATCCATAAGAACAAGCATACATGCCAACAGAAAGATGTACATATTACTTATTATTTCAACAAGAACATAGACAAGTGAAATAATCATGCAAGTCTCAATCCCACCATAAATAAAGGTAAACTAAATACTCTAGCAAATTCCTTAAACTATTTCCCCTCAACCATCCGCAAGTCGTACCCTGTCAGCACGATCAGGCAAATCAAGAACAAGCTGATCGATCTGCCAGTCCATCAGATCAGAATCTGATCCCTAATTAATCCCACACGCAAGCTAACAAGACGCTTCTTTCCCTCAGATTCTAACAACTCGGGACCAAAAAAATAAAAATCTTCTCGGGGGCCTCCCTATCTACCCCTATCGATCAATCCCTCTCCCCCCTCCAACACCGCAAAAGAGACCCCTAACAACAAACGAATCGACAAGGAGCCAGGAAGAGTTCTCTCGCGGGCGATACCTCGGCCATGGCGCGCGTGGGGGCAGCGGCGGTCTCCGGCGGGGCGGCGAGATGAGGAAGAGAAGAGAGGAGAGGCGTTGAGCGGTGGGAACTCCGGTGGCGTCTCCGGCCGGGCTGGGGCGAGGGGGACTAAATAAACGGAGGCGGTGACGACGTGCTTTGATTTTTTTTTGGGGGGACCGGGGTTGAACGGGTTTCGCGTGGTTGACAGGTGGGGCCACGAATGACGTGTGGGTGGGGCTGGTTCTAGATTTTCCCCTTTTCTTTTTCTTTTTCTTTTTCATGTGCTGACCTAGCCGTCAACGGAACGAATGGCTCCGCAGTCGTCGTGATTCGTGTGCCGTTCGTCACCGCGTTGCCTCCCACGATCAATGGCGAATAATCTCGCAGGAATAGTAGTTGATACGAGGATAATGGTAAATTCTACCCACTCCATCTTAAAACCTAGCACTAAATATAATATATTCTATGACTATAAATCTAAATAGGTATTACGTTCAGTATTAATTTTGTTTTATTTTAAAATGGAGGAAGTAAATCATTATTGTTCAATCGGCAGATGTTTCATGAAATGGCCTTTAATGATATTTTATACTCTCTGTAAATACATCGACAAAATGCCAAAGTTTGCAGGATGAAGTCAATGCTAACATGTGAAAGTGAGAAGAGGTAGTGCTAACATAAATGGTTTTTTTTACAACTAATTTTAGGGAGAAAAACATGAACGAGTACCAAAAAGGCTCGTGAAGTCGTGATAGCCAGCCAAGCAAAGCCAGCCTTTGTCCTTTCCCATCCATGCAGTTGTGAAGCCTAAACTTTTCTTAAGATTCTAATCGCCCAAAGAAATCTCCCCTCTACAACATATAGATATATAGTTCCAGATGGATGTACAGACAATTCCGCAAGTTGCTAAATGAGTATAATTCAAATGAAAAGAGATTGACGACTTTTATGAGTCCACAACACAAGAGATGCAATGGCATACAATCAACTACACCATGGCATAACACTGAATGTTTCAAGTATCACAGGAGAGCAGCTTCTGACTACAACATAAAGGAAGAAAAAGGCGCACTAGAAATTGCTCAGCCCAAGTAAGAGTACCTACAGCAGATACATCCATACACTGCAGAGTACAATAACACATTCAGTCAATGAATGGGGGTGCATACATCTCTCCATGTTCAGGTGTATTAAACTGTTGTTTCTGTGAAAACTCCAATCCGCTACGAGAAAGTACTCCCACCGCCAAAGTGTTACGACCTCCTGCCAGATAACAATTCACACTGTCCGATAATAATACAGAAACATGTTGATCTGAACCTATGTATAATCAAACAAATGCCCAATAAAGTTGGTTTTATCGCACATATATCGCTTCGAATTTGATATCTCACTGGCAGCTTCAATTTGACTGAGCACTAGTCTCTCCAGTTTCCTTCTTTTTCCCCCCCTGAAGGCAGTAAGCCAGGTTGTATGCCGAGCCCAAAAACTTAGGTCCATTTCAGCAAAAAAATGATATTAAAAAAAAGGAGGGGAGGGTTAATAAATCTGGAATTCATGACCAAGCTTATTTGTACCTTGGTGATATAGTGCTTTCAAAGATGAAGGTGGAGTTATGTGTCGAAAGGATTTTTCTTTTCTAAAAGAAAAAAAATTCAGTGACTACCATTCCATATTTCCATCCCTTCTCAACCCTGGTCCCATAACCTCCCAGGAAAATATTGTGACCTTACGCATCTCAGTGAATGCTATCTCATGACCAAGGTTCTACTGAAATGGTATTAAGTCTCTTAGGAGACTCAATTCGATGGCAGCAAACCAGCAGAGGTCCAAGAATCTTTAATAATTAATCGAGAAATACCAATAGCAGATTACACAACTGGACCATGTAGCAGTGGTGGTGGAGGGTGGTGCAGTACAGATGGTTCTGGTGGCTTACACACATATATTTGCCAAATAACAGAATTATTATTTCATCGAAGCTGGCACCAAGTGAGGACCTTAATATCCACTCTGACTATTTGACAGTACTCCCAATCCATGTGAAGAAGCTTGTTAGACAATCCAGAAAGTAAGGAAGCACTTCAAAAGGTAAAACCACAAAAAGAAATCCCCAGTTCCCCACAGAAAACATCTTAATTAACAAAATAAGATAGATTTCAATTGTTGTAACTTTGTTAGCATTTCAAGCAGTCAAATCTTTCCTTACACGCTCTATAGATCAGCAAGCGCTCGTCGATTGAACATTATGGTTTTGGATTGTTTATGTTATCAAATTGAAAGCCAAAACAATACCGACAATGACAGGAAAGTAGGGAATTCTTACCCACTAAAAGAAGCAACAAGTAGATTGGTTATGCTTAGCTCATCCTAATCAGCCATGCTGGAATCCCCACCATCAGGTGCATCGATTTCATCTTCGTTCTTCAGGTTCCCACAGACATTGCACTCAAACACACGAGAGGGCTCACCGTTCGGCAATGGTGGCAGTGGTGCGAGCATGCCATAGCAGTCACCATGGTTACACAAATACCTTACAAAGAAGAAGGCATGTGGAAAATCATCCTCGCTATAACTACCACCATCTCCATCCTCCTGCTCCATCCCATCATCACCACCATCCTCGTCCTCCTCTTCCATTTTGTCATCCCCATCGCCGCCCTCATTATCATCATCTAGCTTCCACTTGCTCTCCACCTGACACCTCTCACACTCACATTGGAATCCATAGTCCTCCAGCAGCCTGCACTGCCGATCCTTGTATTGCCAATTGGCGGCGAAGTAGCTGATACACACCTCTCTTCCCTCAGTGATATCATGAAGAGCTCGCACCACAATGTCAGTGTTCCCCGGCCCCGGCCTATCGGCGTAATCAAAATGGCACGCATTGGGCAGACAGTCATGGTTGAGCAGCGCCGCCCGCGGGTACACGGCGTAGGCCCGCGCCTTGCGGAGCTCCAGCGGCACCTCGGGGCGGTAGGGCTCCATGATGGAGAAGCTGTTGGTCCGGTCCTTGGCGAGGAGCGCCGCCGTGAGGTCCGGCGAGAACCCCGGGGGCAGCATATGCGGCGGCACCAGCGCCGCCACCATGGCGTGGAGGCTCGGCGGGTCTTGGTCGGTCGAGGGCGGCGTCGTGGCGGAGGAGAGGGAGAGGAGCACGCGGAGGGAGGGCTCCTGGAGGGAGTAGGCGGAGAGGAGGAAGAGGAGCGGCTCCTGTTGCGGCTCGGCGGCTGACGCGAGGCCGCCGCCGGAGAGCGCGGCGCAGAGGAGGCGCGGGTGGGAGGCTGCGGCGCAGGACGGGGAGCAGAACGCGGCGGCGCGGCAGGAGGGGCAGGGCGAGGCGGGGGCGGAGAGGGAGCGGAAGCAGGCGGAGCAGAAGGACGGGAGGGCGGCGAGCGACGCCGGGTAGAGGAGCAGCGGCTGCTCGGTGAGGATGACCTCCCCCTCCCGGATGTTTCGCGCCGCGAGGAGCCCGCGTCCGCGGCCCGGGAGATCGGCCGCCCGCAGCGCGTCGCCGGCCATGGCGGGCTTCTTCGGCGGCGGCGGCGGAGGGAGAAGGTTTTGGGGTTAAAGGTGTAGTGTGAAAAAAAAACGTTTGCTTGAAATAATAAATAAATGGGCCGAGGATTAAATGGACTTTCATGGGCGTGGGCCAGAATTATGGCCCCAAGTTTACAAATCAAGCGAGAAATTAAAAGTGGCTCTTTATGGGCTTGGGTTGGAATTATGGGCCAAATTTACAAATGAAGCTATAATTGAGAGTAGATTTGGGACTATTAAGTTTAAATTTTATTCTAAATATAACTAACTATAACATATAAAATATGATTTTTATCCTATTATTTTCAACACTATCCATAGTATATCTTATTATCCCACCAACTTTCAAGGTCTGCACCCTATACATGCTATTTTTAATTTCCGTTACTCCAACATCTATTTATTAATAAATATATTTAGAACATTCACCCTAATCCATAATTATTCTAAAACACTACTACCTACCTAATCTACCTATATTTTATAGGGATGGAGCAGAAGCCAGGAAGCGCACTAGCGCACGTGCTACGAATGTGTTTCCTGCACGCAACATTCCATTCCATGGCGTTCATTATTCTTCAGCTTAAGAAAAGAGAGTCCGTGATCATTACGTGCAGATTAATTATACCTTTTTACGTGCAGATTAATTATACCTTTTTCTTAGCGAATCTTGTTTATGTTCCTCTCATCGAACAGATATTTTCGTAGTGCCACGAAAAGAACTTTCATAATGTTCAAAATATAATTTAAACTAGCCTATAAAAAACATAAACTACACATTGTACTTCCTCTATTTAAAAATATAAGGTGTATTAAATTTTCTCTAACATTAGACTTTAACTATTAACTATTAGTTTCTTTTATAATATATCATCAATAACTATAAAATTAATATAATATAAAAATATTATCAAATATAAATTTAGTGATACTATATATATTATATTAAATATATATACTTTTAGTTTAATTATTAATTAAAATTTTTAAATATTATTTTTTTAAAAAATAAAGGTATGTTATATTTTTTTAATGGAGGAAGTACACACGGATTAAATAGAATAACCTAGCAATCCGCTATGCCACTGGGACCAAGCAGTATTATAGCACACCAGCAACCCAACGACCCGCACCATCTCGTGCGCCATGTGAAGATTTCTCTATCACGCATGTAATTAAACTACTCTAGTACTCTAACTGTATGCCGTAGCCAAAATCTGTTTCCATAATTTCTTTTGTGATACTCCCCTCAGCTCGTTCATAAATATAATCATTTTTACAATTTAAAATTTATACATAGTATGAGTGTTTCATTTAATTTTTTTCGTCCTATCTCTAACCACATCTATTTAACAATAGATATGATAGTTTTTTCTTTTAATACTTATAACGTCTCCATTCTAAATATAAGCACTTCATACTACATGTCTATTAATCTTTTGTCATTCAAATTTCTTTTCTTTTATCTTCAACCATCTTTTCATTCTCAACCATAGCTTATTTATCGAAGCACATTACAAGTTTTTTTTCTAATCTTAATCTTAGATAAATAGCTAGAAATGCTTATATTTTATAATGGATAAAGTACCACCATACCTACAAGGCTACAATAACAATAGCTGCTATTAGTGAGATGAGGGTAGAATGGCTGAGTTTTATATTAACAAATGACAAATTAAAGCCACATGTGAGAATATGTAATGCAAGTCATTATACACGTAGAGTATAATATACTACAACTTTTGGTGCGGTTATTTTTTCTCTATTACTATAAAAGTGGAGTCATCATCCTTTTTCTCCGATCACCGTACTTACTATGTAAAAAAATCCTCCTTAAAAAACCACCGCATTAAAAAAAAATCTGAATCACTCTCTTAGAAAACCACTTAAAAATTAATGTTTTCATAAATAAACTCGTAAAATCTTATAGATCTGGTTGCACTAGTACGATATAGGGAGGAAGTCGTCTCACATCACTATAACCAGAAATGCAAAACAGTGATATTTGGTGTGGTTAGGGTACTAATGACGATGATCAAGACCGCTGGTTAGAGATCGGATGGCTAGGAAGAAATAGCATTCTCGATCTTGAGATGATATTTCAGTCTCCTGTGAGGCTGTAAAAGCACTACATTGAAGATGAAAAAGAAATAAGAGAAAAAGACCCCTGTCCCTTTTACACTTAATCACACGAATTTTATATTTTAATTTCAAGTATATGATTGCGACGTAATATACGATGACATCGAAAGGATATGCAACTAAAGCGAACAACAAAATGCCTAAAATATCTCCCGGTAAAGTTCAAAATTTCCTATACATCATTTATCCTAAAATTCAAAATTTGCTTTTATCCACTTAAATTAAAAATTTTCCTTTTAGTAGTATCTATGACAGGAAACAAGTTAAATTTTGTTCAAACGAAATTCATTCAAATTTAAATTTCAAGCGAGTTCAGATTTCAACAACCTCCTAGTCTAGTACAAGGGGGGGCAAAGCGAAAGGCGCAAGAAAGCAGTTACCTCGAGTCCACCCATCCATCCAACCCAACCCAAGATCCCCACCCAAATCCGCCCTCCTCCTCCGGCAGCAGCGGCGGCGGTGGCGATGGCCGGCGGCGAGTACACCCCGTCCGACGCGGAGGCGGACCTCCTGCTCCCGCCGCCGGCGGGGTCGTTGGAGGAGCCGGCGGCGCGCCCCCCGCCGGCGGACACGCTCGACCTCGCCTACGCCATCTTCTTCACGCTCGGCGCCGGGTTCCTCCTCCCCTGGAACGCCTTCATCACTGCCGTCGACTACTTCTCCTACCTCTACCCGGGCGCCCCCGTCGACCGCGTCTTCTCCGTCGCCTACATGCTCGCCTGCTTCCTCCCGCTCGTCCTCATCGTGCTCTGCTTCCCCAAGTCGAGCGCCCCGGCGAGGATCAACACGGGGCTCACGCTCTTCACGCTCGCTCTCCTCGTCGTCCCCGTCATGGACGCCACATACGTCAAGGGGGTGCCGCGGCTGTACGGCGCGTTCGATGTCACTGTTGCTGCTACGGTGCTGTGCGGCGTCGCCGACGCGCTCGTGCAGGGTGGGGTCATCGGCTTCGCCGGCGAGCTGCCTGAGAGGTACATGCAAGCTGTCGTCGCGGGAACCGCAGCCTCAGGTAATGCCCCGATTTCTTGGATTCCTGTTGGTTTGAATAGTTCCACTAAAATTTTCAACACATATGTTCACAAATCAGTCATTCAGTTGACATTTAGAGCTGTCGAATTCATGGTGATTTTCTGAAAAAAAAAAGACTGATCTGAATTTAGTCTATTGGTCCAATTGAGCTATGTGATTGTTGAACAGTTCCCCTAAAATTGTTTAACACGTCAGTTCACAAATCAGACACTCGGTTAACATTTGGAGCTGTCAAATTCATGGCAAATTCTCTCTTATCTGAATTTAGTCGAAATGGTCAATTGTCATGTGTCAATTACAAATGTGTGGGATGAGAAATTCAAGCAGGATATATATGGTGCCAGTCTATTGTAATGTATAAACGAGGTGATTTGAAGTTAGTGGTCAAGAAACAACTACTGCTCTAAATCCATCAGAGGTTAGAGCGATGCCAATGGACTACTTGCAAACTTTATATGTTCAAGTGAAGACATTGCAAATGCAGGAATTTTGAGAACCAAAAGGCATTTGGAAACATTACCAGCACCTTACCAATCTGCTTACTTGTTGCAATTCAGATTGTTATGATGATTTGTTTGATGGATAGATGTTGATGCTGGATGCACCATGACATTCCCTTTATTGAATTTTGCAGGTGTACTTGTCTCAGCATTGAGGGTAATTACTAAAGGAGTATATCCGCAAGATGCCCATGGATTAAGGAAGAGTGCGATCCTCTACTTTCTTGTTAGCATTGTTGTCATGATCATCTGCATAGTGTGCTACAATGTGGCCGACAGGCTTCCGGTTGTTGTTTACTACAAGAACATCAAGAAGAGGGCTCAGAAGGCAGAGGAGGATGGTGGCATGTCTGGATCAGCCTGGAGGTCAACCTTGTGGAGCATTGTTGGGAGAGTGAAATGGCATGGGATAGGGATAGCTCTCATCTACGCAATCACTCTCTCCATATTTCCAGGATACATCACAGAGGACGTGCACTCTGAGGCACTCAAGGACTGGTACCCCATTATGCTCATCACTGCCTACAATGTGTTTGATCTTGTTGGCAAGTCCCTGCCTGCCTTCTACTTCCTTGAGAATGCCAATGTCGCTGTTGCTGGATCGTTTGCAAGGCTCCTGTTTTACCCTCTCTTCTATGGCTGCCTCCATGGACCCAGCTTCTTCCGCACCGAGATCCCGGTCACCATCCTGACATGTCTTCTTGGACTCACCAATGGATACCTGACCTGCATCCTCATGACTCTTGCGCCCAAGGCTGTGCCTATCCAACACTCCGAGATGGCCGGCATAGTGATAGTGCTGTTCCTTGTCACTGGGCTGGTCATTGGTTCATTTGTTGCTTGGTTTTGGGTCATTTGATAATCCTAGTCCTGCCATCCTGTGTATCCATTCCATGCCACTGTATCATAGTGCCATGCTCAAGCTCACTCTTTACTTGTTGCTTCATTTACGCACCAAACGGCCAAGGGTATGTAATTTGTTAGTGTAGCCCAGATAATACTGGTGCTAATGCCTGTAATTAGCTATTCATGGGATTCCACTGTCCATATTAACATTTCCAGCTCATATGAAAATTCTTGTCGTTTTCATGAATTGCTACATTGTAATTCTATTATTTCCATGCTTGTTATCACTTTTATTAAGTATGGATGTTTCTAAAAAAAATCAAAGATAACTTTAGATATGCTTCTAACCTGCTCATGAATAACTAACATCCTAGTGAAATGTGGCATATTTTAGGGTTTAAATATCAACCATGAATTTATTATGCAAGGAAACGAAGTTGAGTTTAATCTTGAATCTCAGAAACGCAGTTGAGTTTAATCTTGAATTTTTTATAGTTCTCTAATATAACCTTTCCATGTGAGTTTATTTTTAAAAAAATTTAGAACTGTTGCGATTTCCACTACATATTTTCCCTCTTTAAAGATTGTGTAAGATGAGCTGTGAGCGCTGCGAATTGCTTTGCTTAATATGAGAATCTGAGATCCCCTCTTGCCAGGCTTGCTAGAAGGGAAAATTTGCTAGAATTGAGATCCACGATGCATGCTCTGGTCTGCTCTGGTTATAAGTATAACAAACAGGAACAGAAACATGGCTGGATATAATATGTATTGTGCAGGCGGTAAGCGTTGCACCAGACACCATTTGCTGCAGCAGAAATCACTGCGTTGTTTCTGTTTCTAAGACTTGGATAGATACACACATAGGATCAAAATTCAGATAAAGGATCAGTCACGAGTAGAAATAGAAACTGAAATTGAAATTGAAGGCAGGCTTGTTGCGGTGCGCTTCTGCGGCTTCCCTGAGAACATGTTGAGCGGCGTTCCGAGGATAATTTTTCTGTTCTCCAGCTCGACGTTGATCTCGACACGGATGTGTTGGAGGCTCAAGAGATGCTGTATAGATACCCGACTCACAACGATCGAACCGTAGATCGAGCACCTGGAGCTTGGGTGTAATTCAGCTGCGAGGCAGCATCTCCACCACAGCTCAAGAAGAGAAACTCCAGAGCTGGGAATGATCCCCCACTAGCACCGAACACGATGATACCCTCGATCTGCATCTCCACATGCAATTGGAGGTGGGCAACTCTCCCAAGAACACCAACCTCGTCAGTGCAAGTCGCCGACACCGCCAGCTCCAGGAGGCGGAGGTTACAAAAAGCTGTGTTGATCCACCTGGTAACTCTGGAGAAGCGCCAAGTTTCTAGTTTCAGTATCTCAATACTGCGAGGAAAAGCAGATAATGAACTCAGCCGGTCATTACCATCGAAGATTACAGAACCGAGAGCATCAAGGTTACTGGCTGCTCCTGTCTCCTCTAGGTCAAAGCACAGCCTCAGTTCCCTTAGATTGGTCAGCTCTCCGAGGGCCTTGATGTCCATATCCGGCGGATGGAACATTTCGAGAGTGCGTAGAGACTTGATCATGGAAGCCTCAAGTGGGACAGGCAGGGCAAACTGACAATATCTGACGGGAAGCTTACAGCTTGATACGCAAATATTTCCGTCGTCTCCAAATGCACAAGTCCACCTATTCTACTAGGGAGCTCTACCTTTAAACAATGTGATGCAAACATCAAATACCTTAGTTGAAACAGTTGGCTAATGACAGTGAGATCAACTTGAGTGGGGCTGCCATTCGATGTTATATGCAGCACTCGGAGATGTTTAAACAATGGCAACAACAATGGGAGCCCGTTTGGATGCTTTCCAAACAGTGAAACTGATCGAACTCGAGCCAGGTGAGCAGGAGTGACACCGTTCTCTATTAATATCGCGCAATCTGACGCTCAAGCCTTGGACTGCAGGGACAACCGACGGACCTTATTATCATAGCTGTACCCATGCTGCCTAGCCATGGTCATGTAATCTTCACAACTATAAGAAACACCGATAAAATTATCCTCCTTGCACCTGCTCAGGATAAGATTAAGCATCATATCATGCACCCTGCAACTCGTCACCTCCCCATAATAGGTATGCTCAGCTTGAATCAACCCCCTGTTGATAAGCTCGTTAAAATAGCTCTTGCCAACATCCACCAAGTCTTGCCCACGAGAGCTCCTCACGAAGCCTTCGGCTATCCATTGTCTAACCACACCATCCCTATACAGGAGGCATGTTCTAAGATGAAGAGGAAGATTCCTGTAGCTAAGGCTTAGAATTTGTCTCATGCCTTCCAAGCTCAAATTCGTGCCAAACGGAGCCCCCAGAGAATTCCATATGCTCTCCCATTCTTGAATTATTTTTGGCGGCCGACAATCTAATAGGCCGGCTATTGTAATAATTGCAAGAGGCAATCCTCCACACTTTCTTAAGATTTCTGCTGAAATTTCTTCATACTGTGAGGGGCAGCCATCCTCAGATCCAAATAATCTTTTAAAGAACAGCCTTTTTGAGTCCTCACCATTGAGGGGCTTCATTTTGTAAATGTATTGATGTTTGCTACATGCCCAGCAAGCCACATCTTCCACACGTGTGGTTACTATCACTCTGCTACAATTACCATTTTCTGGAAAAGCACAACTAATAATATCCCATGCTTCTTGTTTCCACAGTCATCAACTACAATAAGATACCTGTTAAATTATTGTTTGCACATGTTACGTCATAGTAAGATATGATTGAAAATTTTAAATGAAACCACACATCACAACATATTTTAACAAACAAAATAAATCTATTGAAGTGAAATCCATGAATGCCATGGCTAAAATAGCAGATTCAGATAATGATCAAGGTTGGTAACATGGTAGTAGCAGCAAGTTAAGCTTTGTCAATAGCAGGCTCATCAGGGGACTTGACACGGTCATAAATTAAAAGAAATCTACTAATGGAGAAACACGGAACAATGCAAAATGCGTTCCAATACAATACCGTTAAGCATAGATGAAAGCACACAATTATTAACATTTAAAAAAAATCTAGTGCACTCCTTCATAGGTTAAATACCTCACCGTGTTAATTACGAGGATAAGTCCATTTGACCCACCTTAACTATCATATTTTGTCTAAAAAACACCCCTCAACTTCAAAACCGTGTATCCGACACCACTCAAACTCTTAAAACCGTTTCAAAATTACCCCTTGGGGTCAAAACAAAAGTAGTTTTAACTTACATGGTAGTTATGTGGCGTCCAGTCAGCCAAAAATATTATAAAAAAAATATAGGAACCACATGTCATCTCTATTCTCTCCCAATTATTCATCCTCTTATCTGTCCCTCCTCTCTCTCTCTCTCGGACTTGACAGATGTTCGGATCCACACGCTTCAAGTGCCGCTGCTGTGCGGTCTCGTCGAGCTCATGGATGAGGTAGCGGTGGAGACAGAGGAGGCGGAGGTGGTGCACTGCCATGTAAGCGCCAAATAGGCAAAAACCACCCAAGTTTGGACGGAGGGTGGTAAAGTGAACGGTTTTAAGAGTTGAGGGGTGAAGTTTACCCTGTTTTGGAGTTGGAGTGTGTGTTTTAGACAAACGTGTTAGTTGAGGGGGGAAAAATGGACTTATCCCTAATTATGAAGTATATTATCTCTGTTGAGAGATATTTATACCTTCCAAATAGTTCTCAAGGACTGAAAAAAAATCTAGTTACTTACCTCTTACGTCTCAAATAGCCTCTAAGGCCATCGATGATGTCTTGCACCTCGCAAGGTTGGGAAGACTCTTGTATCTTAAATTTTGACTGTATGGTGCTGAGAAGTCTTGCCATATCAGGTCTTTGAGAGACTGAAATGAATGCCTTGCAGTCGAATTGCTCTTCGACCTTATCATAAACTTGTTTAGCAAGTGTTGTTTTACCAAGACCCCCGAATCCCACGATGGACACCATCATCAGCTGCTGCTGCTGCTCTGCATCTGTCAACAACTGGACTAGCTCTTCCCTCGGGCCATCAATACCCACAAGACTATCAGCCTTCTGATAGAGAGCTGTTATGCGAGGATCTACATCCAATGTCGTAGGCCATCTCCCTGACGCGGTTCCTCCAGTCCTTGGCCAGCGGATCGAGCTCACCATCATCATCCATGAGCGCCAGCTTCTCAAGGAAAGCGGTCATGGTGGTAAGCTCATCCTTGAGGAAGGACACCTGCTTCCTCACCCCCTTGAGCTTCTTGTATTCGTCGCCCATGAGAGTGGTGGGCTTTCCAGCAGGGGCTTCATCACCCCCATGGACGCACTCACCACTGTACCAGCCATGCTGCTTCAGGCTTCAGCTTAGCACGCAGCTCGGGCCTCCCTTGGATCAAAGGAATTTTATAAGGGATTCAATCCCAAAGGGGCAAAAAATCACTGCTTGATTCACCTTTGGAGCAAAGGATTAGTGTAGATTATGCAATCTACTTAAATTAAAAGCTTAGCCTATCCTTGATCACCTAATGCGGAATTAGGGTATTGACCAGTGTGGTTTGAAGCCATGACGATGCTTTTGATCTCCTCGGCGATGTCCGGTGCGGATGTAGAGGATTGATCTCCTCAAACCTCACCGGCGTTCGTCGAGGATGTAGAGGTAGTAGTGGCGCGAGCGAGGTGACGCAGTCCCTCCGGTCACCACCTACACTGCCCGGGAACCGCACTTTGCTTCCTTTCCAGCGCACTAAGGATCGGTTAGGGTTTTAGGTTTTGTCGAGAAGAAGATGAACGTGAGAGAGGCGTCCCTCCTCACGGCCGTATTCCCCTTTTAATTTAGCGCTGAGGGAATCGGAGGCGGCTCAAAATAGGAAAGGTTTTGGCGCTTCCGATCATCACGCAAGGTTGCCTAATGGATAGCGATCGTGATCGCTGTGATCACGCACGGCACGGGTAGAAACAACCATGCGTGATCACCTCGGGTTTTCATGCCGAGAGATTTAATTCCAACATTCTGCCCCTGATCTTGAGGCTAATGAATTCATTCTCAGTAGAATAGTTTCCCAAGGCAACGCGTCAAGGTAGTTAGTCATGCACTACCAAAACTTCAGTACCTATAGTTCACTATATAACTTTGAAAGAATTCTATCTAATTTTGATGGGAGTCAATTGGGACTAATGCTCCTATATCCAGGATCACTGATTCAAAGGCATTCAGTTATTCCCATGCCGGCTACATGATCTTTAATAAGTTGGGAGGTAAGCCTTTGGTTAGCGGATCCGCGAGCATTGACTTCGTACTAATATGCTCAACATTGATGATTTGATCTTGAATTCTATCTTTCACAACATGATACTTAATGTCGATCTGTTTGGCAGCACCACTCGACTTGTTGTTACTTGAATAGAATACTGTGGTTTTATTGTCGCAGTATACTGTGAGTGGTTTTTCAATACTGTCAACTACTCTCAGTCTAGAGATGAAGTTCTTAAGCCATACGGCCTGCTCCATAGCTTCATAACATGCCACAAATTCTGCCTGCATTGTCGACGATGCAGTTAGTGTTTGTTTGGAGCTTTTCCATAAAATTGCTCCTTCTGCAAGGATGAAGACATAACTTGATGTCGACTTCTTAGTGTCTACACACCCGGCAAAATTAGTGTCTGAGTAGCCTAGGACTTCAAGCTTATCAAACTTTCTATATGTTAGCATGTAATGCTTAGTGCCTTGTAAATAGCGCAGGACTTTCTTTACAGACTTCCAGTGGTCTAAACCTGGATTCGACTGAAATATGCCAAGCATTCCTGTTACAAATGCTAAGTCTAGATGTGTACAGACTTGAGCATACATCAGGCTTCTAACAGCTGAAGCATATGGTACCAGTTTCATCTGATCTGATTCTAAGTTATTTCTTGGGCTTTGGAATAGTCCAAATTTATCCCCTTTAACTATTGGTGTAGGTGTCGCAGAGCACTTACTCATATTATATCTTTCTAATACTCTACTAATATAAGCTTTCTAAGACAATCCTAATACTCCGTTAGACCTATCTCGATGTATTTCAATGCCTAATACATAAGATGCCTCACCGAGATCCTTCATATCAAAATTGAATGATAAGAATCCTTTTGTCTCATGCAGCATATTACTGTCGCTGCTTACTAATAGGATGTCATCCACATAGAGTATCAGTATTGTAAATTTTCCACCCTTAATCTTAAGATAAATACAATTATCCACCTCATTCTCCTTAAATCCGAACTTCTTAATTATTTCATCAAATTTAAGATACCATTGTCTAGACGCTTATTTAAGTCGGTAGATGGATTTCTTAAGTCTGCAAGCCAGATATTCCTTGCCCTCCACAGAAAAATCCTCGGGTTGTGCCATGTATACATCTTCATGCAAAGTTCTAAGTTAAAATAAGCAACAAGTGTCTAAACGAGTCTTTCTTAGAGATAGAGGAAAATGTTTCATTATAATCCATTCCCTCTCTCTATGAAAAACCCTTAGCCACAAGTCTCGCCTTGAACCTTTCGATGTTTCCTTTAGAGTCAAGCTTAGTTTTGTAGATCCACTTACAGTCTACTTTTTTGCTCCTTGGGGAATTTCTACTAAGTCCCAGACTCTATTATGACTCATGGATCTTAGTTCATCCTCCATAGCCTCAAGCCACTTGGATGAATAATCACTCATCATAGCTTCCTTGAATGAGGTGGGGTCAGTAGCTTTCCCAATATCTTCGCCTAAATATACCTCATAATCATTTGGGATAGCAGACCTTCTCTCCCGTTGTGACCTTCTAAGCGGTCCATTATTGGTCACTATTTGAAGAGGAGGTTCATGAGGAATCTGTTCATTCTGTTCTTCATTATGTGCCTCAGAAGCTTGTTGAGAATCGACATTTAAATCATTATTATTCTCAACAAAAGGTGTACCATCAGAATTCACATCTGTTGTTTCTTCATTTCGAGTCACTATGTTTTGTTGCACAACGGTCTCAATTTGAGGTGGTGGTGCTATAATCTGAGGTACATTATTCTCTTGGGTATCCGGTATAATATTACTCCGAATTTGCTCAAGATTGATCTCCCTTTCCTGTGAGCTTCCCCAGACTTTATTATTTTCTAAGAATATTGCATGTCTAGTTTCTACAAACTTAGTCATGCGGTCTGGGCAATATAATCAGTACCCCTTAGATCTTTATGGGTATCCAATAAAATGGCAACTCACAGTCTTAGAATCTAATTTCTTTTGCTATAGGTTGAATATTTTGGCCTCTGCAACGTAGCCCCACACATGTAAATATTTAAGTGTCAGTTTTTTCCCAGTCCACAATTCATAAGGTGTTTTGGGAACCAACGTACTAGGGACACTATTAAGTATGTGGGCAACTATCTTAAGTGCTTCCATCCATAAATTCACAAGCAGAGTAGAATGATTGAGCATACTGCGTACCATGTTCATAAGTGTATGGTTACGACTTTTTGCCACTCCATTCTGTTGTGGTTCTCCAGGCATGGAATATTGAGCAACTATTCCATGCTCTTGAAGATATTGCGTAAAAGGCCTAGAACTTTGTCCATAAGTGGTATGTCTCCCATAATATTCTCCTCCTCGATCTGATCTCACTGCTTTATTTTCGCATTGTGCGGATTTTCTACTACAGCTTTAAAGATTTTAAACTTATCGAGTGATTCAGATCTCTCCTTAATGGGAAAAATATATCCATAATAGGAGTAGTCATCCGTGAAAATTATAAACGAGTCATAACCATCAATAGATGTTATAGAGAACAGTCCACATATATCAGTGTGAATTATTTCTAGTGGACTCGTACTCCTAATAGCTCCTTTTTAAATTGTCTTAGTGAATTTACCCTTAATGCAATCTAAGCAATGATCCGTATTCGAAAAGTCTAAGGGGTGAAGTATCTCTTCTTTAATGAGACACTCCATTCTCTCTCTAGAAATGTGGCCTAAATGACAGTGCCACAATTTCGAAGACGTCTTATTTTCATTACAGGCATTTACAACATTCATTATATTATCATCCAAAGAGAGCAAATAGAGCTTGTCTTGCACGATGGCAAGACTAATATCATTATTATTATACTTAATAATGCATTTGTTTTTAGCGAAATTACACTTATAACCAATCTGAGTTAAAACCATTACAGATATAAGGTTCCTCTTGATAGAGGGAGCAAATAAGACATCATAAAGTAACAGATTAAAGCCGCTAGGAAGTCGAAGATGAAGTTCTCCAACAACCCGGACTTCAATCTGAGCTCCATCAGCCACTCTTAGGATTCTGTCCCCTCTTTTTAGGGTCCTCACGGTGCAGAATACCTGTAATGAATTAGCAATGTGCACAGTGGCACCTGAGTCAACCCACCATGTATCATGGGTAAAATCAATAAAAAATGATTCATCAATATTAGAAACGAAATCAACAAAACTATTACCATGTTTAATAAGCCAAGCTTTGAAGCCTGGATAGTCCCTCTGTGCATGGCCTTCCTCCTTGCAAAATTTGCATAGGAATGGTGCAGCTAGAGCTTGTGCCTTGCCCTTCTGGGCAGCCTGAGGGCCCTGATTTGCCTGAGTGGGAGCTGAATTGGGCTTCTTTTTCTTATTATTATTGTTCCTTTGGGAGTTGCTGGTCTCCCTTTTATAGAACTTTCTTTTCCCACCAACACTATTGAGGAGGTTTAATTGTTCTTGCCTCTTATGCTTTTCAGCCTTTTGATGCTCCTGCTCAACAGAGTGAGAAATCAACTCTGCTATGGTTCACTTATCTTTCTGAGTGTTGTAATTAATCTTGAATGGACCATAGTCAGGGGGCAGTGAACTCATGATGAAATGGACTAAGAAGCCATCAGAGATAGCCATGTCCATAGACTTAAGCTCATAGGTCATGACGGACATCTCCATGATATGTTTTCTAATGCCACCCTTACCATTATAGTGGCTTGTCATCATTTACATAATTATTGTACTAGCATAAGTCTTAAGAGAAATCTTAAAATTCTTATCAATGTTAGCTAAGTACGTCCGCACATCAGTGGAGTCCACTATAGCCCCAATAATAGCAGGGGAAATATTACTCTTAATATACATGAGAGACATCCTGTTGGATTTATCCCATGCTGCTGATTGCTCCTCATATTGTTTCTTAAGTTCTATGTAATTATCATCAGTGTGGAGAGGTTCCACAGGGGAATCCTCCCTAATGGCATAATCATAATCCAACATGCCTAGGTTGAGTAGCACAGTACTCTTCCATTCGGCATAATTGGTCCCATCGAGAGGCTCAAGCTCTCTAAGCTGACCAAGAGCTAAAAAATTACAAGGAAAGACATAAGTAAAGTATATATGTATGTAATTAATCTACGTTGGTATAATTAATCACATACACAATTATTCAAATAAATTTCTTAATTATATTAATGTAGGGCCAATATAATCAAGAAAAACTAATTTATCCATAAACCGATATGAATTTATAATCGACGTTGGTAGAAAATAAATTCATATCATGAAAAAACATCTAGTCAAATTTCTTGTTGGTTCCATTTAACTAGAAGAACTTAATGAAATTAACCTCATAATTTTCCAGCAAAATTTTAAGCATGAAATAATAATTAAATGGACTTTATAATTGAATCATTTTGGACATAAATTGAAATTGAACTGGAAAAATGAAATTTAGCCAGAGATAATTAATAAAATTTATCCCATAATTTTTTCAGCAATTTTTGAGCATAAAATGTCAATTAATTGAGCTGTGTAAATTTAAAAGATATTAAAAATAACTGTAAACAAAATAAAAGGAAAATGGCCCAAGGTTGGAGACGGCCCGTTACTATGCTCCGGCATGCACGGGGCCCAAAACCGCGTGGCCGTTACTGTGCCAAGCGCTCATGCTGCGCGCGGCCCGGACTGGCCCAGTAAGCGGTGAGCTCGGCGGCGGAATTGATCTGAGCCGTCCGATCGGATGGACGGTCGGATCAAATTCCGCATCTTCAACTGAGATGGCCGTTCGATGGTTGATGAACGGTCATGATTTAATGGGGAAATTGGCGGGTTGATCATGTCCGTTGAACTCTAATCGGACGGCTGATGTCGACTCGCGTCGGAACAAAATTCCCTGGCAGCCAAAATCCCTAACCCTAATCCCCATTTCCAATCTCCTCCCCGATTCGCACGGCGAGATGAGCGCGCGACAGCGGCGGCGGCCTTGCGGAGCGGCAACGAGACGCCCATTGCTCCATGGGTCGACGTCAACGATAACGGCACAAGGCCAGGGCGGTGCGAGGCCATTCGGGGCCTGAGCGGCGGACTGATCTGGTTTCGGTCGGACGCCATGGCGGTGGGGCTTCACGTGGCGGGCTGATGCTGACACAACCCCGACGGCGATGAGGTAAGCCTAAAACCCGTCGAACTATTGATTGGGGATTCATAATTTTGTGGATTTAGGATTCGGGATTTGGGGATTTTCTAATTAGGGTTCTAAAATTTTGGGAAAATTTGGGTTTTTGAATACCCGTTGGATCTCCTCCTTCTAATTGCTACCCAGGCCTCAAAATTGAATAAAACTTAAACTTGAACTTAAAATTGCCTAGAAGCAGTGCTAATTGAACCCTAATCCGAATAGAAATTAGACTAAATTAGACTAAAACTAGGGCTAAATCAAGAAACCGAAGCATATAATGGCTTCAGCCGGAATGATGGGATCGAGGGGCTAAAGCTACTGCTCTGATACCAAATGTGGATTATGCAATCTACTTAAATTAAAAGCTTAGCCTATCCTTGATCACCTAATGCAGAATTAGGGTACTGACCGGCATGGTTTGAAGCCATGACGATGCTTTCGATCTCCTCGGCGATGTCCAGTGCAGATGGAGAGGATTCATCTCCTCGAAGCTCACCGGCGTTCGTCGAGGATGTAGAGGTAGTAGTGGCGCGAGCGAGGTGACGCAATCCCTTCGGTCACCACCTACACTGCTTGGGAACCACACTTCGCTTCCCTTCCAGCGCACTAAGGATCGGTTAGGGTTTTAGGTTTTGTCGGGGAGAAGATGAAACGTGAGAGAGGCGTCCCTCCTCATGGCCGTACTCCTCTTTTAATTTAACGCTGAGGGAATCGGAGACGGCTCAAAATAGGAAAGGTTTTGGCGCTTTCGATCATCACGCAAGGTTGACTAATGGATAGGATCGTGATCGCTTTGATCACGCACGGCATGGGTGGAATCAACCGTGTGTGATCACCTCGGGTTTCCATGCCGAGAGATTTAATTCCAACAATTAGATGAACAGTGGTGTTCCTAATCTTGATTTTCTTATAGGATGCCTTTTCTTCACTTTTCCCCATTCTCATAGAAAAACAAACATTTACCAACCAAAAGCTCATGGGATTTTCCCTGTACACGAGCTCGTGCCGCCGCTACCTCCACCGTCCCCGCTGCCGCCGTGGCCGTCCCTCAGCCGAAACCTGAGTTGTTGGAGCTCTCTCAGGGTCGGGCTGCTCGGATAGTTGGATACGAGGAAGAGAGAGAGATTAGAGAAGTTCGTGGAGATTAGAAATGAGCTGACTCTTACTGCCTAAGAGCAAGGTCAATAAGAGAGCCCACTATTAGTTATATGAGATGGCCATGTCATCTATAGTAAGCATTGGAGCTAATGTGTACAATAGAGAAATTTTTGTTTGCTGTAACACATATTTTATTATTTTTTGGGCCTACCATCTCCTCCATAGTCTCATCTCTTCCTCTTTGTTCCTCCCACCCCTTCCTTTCCAGTTCCTCCGCAAGCAAGGATGGCGGCTCAACGGGTGCAGGCGAGCAGTGGCCGGCGGGCGCGGGCAAGGGCGCCGGCTGGCGGACGCACGAGCGGGCGAGGGTAGTGGTCCAGTGAGCATGGGCGAGGGCGAGGGCAGTGGCCCGGCGGGCACGGGCGAGGGCGAGGGCAGTGGCCCGGCGAGCACGGGCGAGTGCGGCATCTAGCGTGGGCATGGGCAAGGGCAGCGGGCGCAGGCATCAACCGGTGTACGCAGGCGTGGGCGAGGGCGGCGGCTGGTGGTCGCGGGCGGTTGGCGCAGGAGAGGGTGAGCCCCACGTCCCCTTGGTCCACGCGTGAAGCCCGGGACAAATTAGTCACCGGCTCCTCTCTCTCTTCCAGGTCATCTAAAAATCTTAGGTGGAGCTCTTATAGCTAGCTATTGTACCTACTCTAAGCATAAAAATGCAAAAAATCCTCTGTTATAATCACTTTTGCAGGGGGATATATTTTGAGAACATAAATAATGGTGTAGAGGGTAGATAGTTGCTACTTGTATAAATTTTTTTACGTCGTATTCAGGTACATACCACCTGTACAATAAGTCAGAGAAGCCTTGGCCAGGAACCCTTTGAAAGTTGATTTTTGTAACAACTTGAAAATTTGAATCTAAAATCCAGAAACAAAAATTTGAAACCATCAAAAATCTTTTTTGAAATTGCATTCATGATGGAATTTTGGTCGCTCTTCCTTTTATTTGTTTATACCGGTGCCAAAATTTGAAACAAATTAAATCAAGTGTTATTTCTTGAGAGATCAACTTCTCTTTTAACCTCAAATCAAAATAATATAAAAGCCATGATTATGAATTAATATCCTTATGGAGTTTTCAAAGCCTAACCCCTGTGGGCCGGGTCAGCCCATCTAACCCTAAACCGAGTTGGCCTGCCAGCCTATCCCCCAGCCCTAGCCCAACCGGCCGGTCCACCAGGCCTTTCGGCCCACTCAGCCCAGGCCAGCCCAGCCAGCCACCCTTCCTGGCCGGCCTACCTGCACGCCTGGCCCAGCCGGCCGAGCCACGCAACGCACGCAGGCGAGGCAAGGACGAACCCATGCCGAAACCGACGACTTCCTTGTCCCTGCCATGCCCCTTTTCTTCCCGTTGTGCCCAGCTGCTGCCTCCCGCGCCCGCCTTCCGCTCGCCACGCCGTGCACCCCTAGCCACCTCGGCCAAGCGAGGAGCGAGGAGGAAGAGGACCAACGGTCCCCGGGGATGAGCCACGACCTGGCCTTGCCGTCGGCCGCCGCCGCCGTGGACTAAGGACGAACCGCGAGTGCTCGACCGCCCCCAACCGTACCGCGCCGCCTCGGTGTGCCGCGTCTCGGCTGCCGCTCGGTGAGGACCCATGCCACCATCCCTTCTCCTCTCCCTCCACGCGTTTCCTGTGTTGGCCAAGCCGCTAGCCCCGCCGGCTCCGTCGCCCTAGACCCGCGCCGTCTCACCGGCCAAGCGCTCGTGCACGCGCGCGCAGGCATGCCCTGCTCGGGTCCAGCGAGACCGCCGGAGCCGTTTCGCCGCCTTCCCCAGAACCCGAGCCCCGTCCTCGTGCCAGCAGGTAGCCCTCGTTCCCCTGTAGCTCTTTCCGCTGGCAGCGTCGTCGATTGTGCGGCGACGCCGACACCGTGGTCGCGCCGGGATAAGCAGCCACCGTGGCCCCGCCTCTGGAAACCCGTGCCGGCCAAGCTTGCAGGGGGAAACTTTTCCCTCACCTCGGAGAAGCTCCCCCGAGCTTCATGGCGACCGTACCGTCACCGGGCCGCCGGATTTTGGTCACCGCCGTCGACTTTTCCCCTTGCTGCCCGGCAGCCGCATGGCCGATTCGGCCTCCGCGCACGCCAACCTCTTGAGGATGACGATGAAGGTCCCCAGCGCCTCCCCTGTGCGTAGCGGAGCCACCGCCTCTGCTCTTCACTCGACCATCCGGCCGCCGCTTCGCGTGCGCCCCGCAGACCGAGCTCGCCCCGCCGCCGCGCCAGCCCCCGGATGCCCGTGAAGCCACAGCTACCGCCCCACCGTGAGCCCGGACAGCTGGAGCTCCGGCCGAGCTTGCCCCGCAGCTTCCTCGGGCTCTGGCTCGGCTGACGGCCGCACGGGCCAGCCTGCGCCGGTGCGCCCCTACGCGCGGGATAGAGAGAGAGGAACGAAGAACAGAGAAGGAGGGATAGAGGCTGACAAGCGGGCCCCACCTTGTAGGTTTTTGATTAAGAGCTAATGAAAGTGATTAACATGTGTATATGACATGTGGGCCAAGCCTGTGGTTAAAAACGTGTTAAAAACAATAATTAAGTTATGAGCCACTCACATATGAGCCCCACTAGCATAAAAATGTATTAAAACTCTTTTAAAACCTTTGTGTCACCAACATGTGGGCCCGAGCTATTGGTTGGTCATGTTGACCGGTCAAACATTGACCGTAGCCCCACCTGTCATTGACTCAAATGTTTTGATAAATAACATGTTGGGGGACCCTTCTGTCAGTGACAGTAACTTATTTTCCTTTACAAAAATAATTTGGACAAAATGGAAAATGGCTGAACAGTGAGGTTTTGCAATCAATTTGATTTAATTCAAATTTGAATCTTTGGAAGCCCATAACTCACTTGTTTTAATCGAAATCGAGTGAAACTTTCGTAAAATTCATCTAAAATCAAGATCTATCTAATGGCACTAGTTTGAGATTTTTACCAATTTTTCTGGTATTTATGGTTTAATTAATTTAACGTTAGTGCTTTAGCCTAATTAGTCGTTCGTTAAACAGGTTACCTATGTGAGGACGAACTCGTTGCCGAGGAGAACGAGCCATTGGCAGAGCAGGCAAGTCACTACGCCCTCCTCTATGAACATGTTGATCCTATATTGCGAAATGATTTGATTGCAAATAAAATGCATGCTATATTTAAATTCGTGTACCTAATTGTTTGAGCCACTCCTTGTTATTGATTTACCTGCACCGTGATTGTCGTATTTTATTTAGTCTTTAGTCATATAATGACATTGCTTAGTCATGCTTATTTAAATGGTTATATAATATCTGCTCATGACGTGAATGTACCAAAATTTAGTCTTGTAATTTATATTATTTAGATGGTTAAATATTGTTTATATAGCATCAAAATTTACACTTTTAATTTAGTCTTGTACCATTAATTTTTGTTCAATTTATTGCGACCAAAATTCTTTTTATCATGTAATTTTCTTTAAGCCAGCTGCCGTTGGTTATGACTATGATTGTTGTACCATTGTCTTCTATATCTCCT
Organism: Oryza meyeriana var. granulata; assembly: GCA_003991445.1. Taxonomy (NCBI): domain Eukaryota; kingdom Viridiplantae; phylum Streptophyta; class Magnoliopsida; order Poales; family Poaceae; genus Oryza; species Oryza meyeriana. The sequence continues at coordinate 217,888 of RYFJ01000803.1, read as the reverse complement.
TTCCTGTTTGTCACTCAGAAGGTAGCCACACGTGCCTCCTCCCATGGCCACAAACCCAACCTACACCCCCCCTCTCACCTATTTTAGAAAATGTTGATCGGTATGTCATGCAAATGCATGCATGCTAAATAGTCTAGAAAATATCTCATATTTCGTCAAAAATCATATATATTGAAATTATTTGTACTTTATTCGTATCTCTACAGGGGCTGGAGACATAGCAAATAATCCAATTAGCAATGGGTATCTTATTGGAACTAATTAGTGAGTGGGAGATCCAGTTGCTTGTGCTTCTTAGCTTCGTCCTACAAGTGTTCCTCTTCTTCACCGGTAGCCTTCGACAACATAGTACCAACGGGTTACTCAGGGGCACCATTTGGTTAGCATATTTGGGGGCAGACTTTGTAGCAATTTATGCCCTAGGGTACCTCTCGCGACATGAGGACACCATAGCTGGGAAAAAGGGCTGCAGCACGTTAGGGGAATCCCATCAACTGGCTTTCTTGTGGGCGCCCTTTCTCCTCATTCATCTTGGTGGGCAGGATACCATCACTGCTTTCTCCATGGATGACAACAACTTATGGTTGAGACATCTGCTAAACTTGCTAGTTCAAGTGACCCTAGCCATTTATGTATTCTGGAAGTCGTCTAGCTGGCACAAAAATGTGCAGCTTCTTGTTCCCGGTGTCCTCTTGTTTGCTGTCGGAATCATCAAGTATGGAGAGCGGACAATGGCTCTCATTTATGGGAAACTAAATAACAAAAGGGCATCAATTATTCAAATTAGTACGGAGAGAATTTCACAAATGGCACAACAAGGTGTTTACCGGAGACTTGTTTGTGCTGCTCTAAATACAGCAAAAATCACCCAATTGTTGTTTGCAAGGAGTATACCTTTTGATGTTATGCTTGATGACGGTGATTACGTAGATCATGCTGTTAAGTCTAACACCCTTGATCACAGCCAGGTGTTCAAGTTGTTGGATGTGGAGCTTAGTCTCATGTACAATGATATGTATACCAAGGCTATATTGCTTCGTACAAAGAGTGGCATTGTACTACGGTGCATCTCCCAGGTATCTACTATAGCTGCTCTTGTAATATTTGCTGTCATGGCCAAGAAACAACCAGTGAGCAGATTACAAAGTAGTATTGACGTCGGGATCACCTACACCCTTTTTGTTGGAAGTATCCTTCTAGATGTATGTGCTTTGTTTACTGTTTTGCTGGCTTCACCTTGGGCATGGTGGTGGCTGGAGGATCAAGGGTACCGTAGGCTAGCTCGCATGTCATGGTATCTTGTTGAAAGACCAGAGACAAGACCGCTGTGGTCAAATAAAATGAGCCAGTACAGCTTGCTAAGCTACTGTGGCGTGTACGACGACGAGCTGGTTACAATGTCCCAACGAGTGATGAGCATGGTCAGAAAGATGGCGAGAGCAGTCGGTATTGGAGACGAGGAGATCAACAGGAAGCTATTTTGGGCGAGTAAGTTGCTGGACACCAGGTACGAGGCAGTAGACAACGAGCTGATGGAGTGTGTCATGGACGATATTAGAAGCTTCATATCATATGATGAACGAATTAAGCGGCAATGGCAACACATGGGGCCATTCCTCATGGATCTAGAAGAGGCGTTGGTCCGCTCATTTCCTTTAGCCATAACTACAGTGCATATGATCACAATGGCTTACTTGACTAGTGTAAAGGCATCGATAGTTTTGAGCGCCTCCGCCGCCTCTTTGGCCCAAGTCTCCCAGAAGCTATCCAACTATATGATGTACCTTGTTGCTATGCGCCCAGGTGTTGTTTCCGTGCTGCAGATCGGAATGATGAGCAATGTCGGGATTGTATTGCCGTTGTTAGCAGAGTACACCACCGGTGGCCTCAGCATGGGCTGCCAGCCAGGTACTCTCATAGAGAATTTCAAATCTGAACATCCCCAATTTCCTTGGACGATTGAGCAGCACGAGGCGGTACTAAAGGAGCTTAGAGACATTTGGGTGAGGCTCCTCATCTACGCCGCCGGCAAGTCCAGGTTGGAGGCACACACAGCGCAGCTGGCTGAAGGAGGGGAGCTCTTCACCTTCGTCTGGCTACTCATGGCACACTGTGGCCTTGGGGATGGTACAGTTCTTCGGATTGGGCCTACAGCCTCATCTCCACATGGCAACGTCAAAGTAATCGACGTGTTCGATCTCTAATTCGGATCGTCCGAGCACACGTGCGGTCACAGCCCAGAGATCAGTGAACAACATATCAACTCTATGTATGTATATATGTTTATACTAACAAGATATCCGTACATTGTAACGGGATATTCAAATTATATAAGTATTATTTTTATCCATTACGTATTTTTTTCTGTGTATGGTTGTGAAACAAGTAGATGAGGGACATGGGGTTTGGGGCTAGTTTAGTCCTGAATACCTTTGAAAGAGAAGGAAAAACTCATTTTCAATATATGTAGAAAAAAAGCGGCAGATCCAAAAATATATGGATACACACAGTAGGAAAATAATGAATTACGTTCTTATATTTATTAATGCCCGAAGCTAGCTACTCGAAAAATGCAGTCTAAGCCAGCCTGTATAAGAAATGATTTATTGTCACGGAAAGTTTATTATCTCCACAAAAGGGAAAGTTTATTTATTGTATGCATGCATTCATAGATCATGCAAGTTTCGAAAATCTAATTAAAAGTTTTAAATTTTGGGTTGAAGATTTCAAAATATGAGTAGATTTTTTTAAATTTTTAGTTGATAGTTTTTAAATTTGAGTTGAAAGTTTCGAAAATTGAATTAAAAGTTTCAAAATTAGAGAGGAAAGTTTCAAATTAGTGGTATAAAGTTTACTCTTTTTTAATATTTTATTTTTTTATTTTTTCGATCATCACGCAAGGTTGCCTAATGAATAGGATCGTAATTGATGTGATCACGCACGGCATGGGTGGAAACAACCGTGCGTGATCACCTCGAGTTTCCATGTCGAGAGATTTAATTCCAACAATTAGATGAACAGTGGTGTTCCCAATCTTGATTTTCTTATAGGATGCCTTTTCTTCACTTTTCCCCATTCTCATTGGAAAGCAAACATTTGCCAACCAAAAGCTCATGGGACTTTCCCTATACGCGAGCTCATGCCGCCGCCGCCACCCTCCTTGCGTCGGAGCTCGCGTGCTGCCGTTGCCGCCATGGTCGTCCCTCAGCCAAAACCTAAGCTGTTGGAGCTCTCTCGGGGTCGGGTTGCTCGGATAGTTGGATACGAGGAAGAGACAGAGATTAGAGAAGTTCGTGGAGATTAGAAATGAGCTGACCCTTACTGCCTAAAAGCAAGGTCAATAAGAGAGCCCACTACTAGCTACAATAAATGGCCATGTCATCTATAGTAAGCATTGGAGCTAATATGTACAATAGAGAAATTTTTGTTTGCTGCAACATAATAGGACGCGGGTGAGGGTAGTGGCCCGGCGAGCACAGGCGAGTGCGGCATCTGGCGTGGGCACGGGCGAGGGCGGCGGGCGCGGGCATCGACCGATGGACGTAGGCGCGGGTGAGGGCAATGGCCAGTGGTCATGGGCGGTTGGCGCAGGAGAGGGCGGCGGCCAGTGGTCATGGGCAGTTGGCGCAGGAGAGGGCGGGCCCCACGTCCCCTTGGTCCGCGCGTGAAGCCCAGGACAAATTAGTCACCGGCTCCTTCTCTCTCTCTTCCCCTCTCTCCTCCAGGCCATCTAAAAATCTTAGGTGGAGCTCTTATAGCCAGCTATTGTACCTACTCTAAGCATAAAAATGCAGAAAATCCTCTGTTATAATCACTTTTGCAGGGGGATATATTTTGAGAACATAAATAATGGTGTAGAGGGTAGATAGCTGCTACTTGTATAAATTTTTTTACGTCGTATTCAGGTACATACCACCTGTACAATAAGTCAGAGAAGCCTCGATCAGGAACCCTTTGAAAGTCGATTTTTGTAACAACCTAAAAATTTGAATCTAAAATCCAGAAACAAAAATTTGGAACCATCAAAAATCTTTTTTGAAATTGCATTCATGTTGGAATTTTGGTTGCTCTTCCTTTTATTTGTTTATACCGGTGCCAAAATTTGAAACAAATTAAATCAAGTGCTATTTCTTGAGAGATCAACTTCTCTTTTAAACTCAAATCAAAATAATATAAAAGCCATGATTATGAATTAATATCCTTATGGAGTTTTCAAAGCCTAACCCCTGTGGGCCGGGTCAGCCCATCTAACCCTAAACCCAGTTGGCCTGCCGGCCTATCCCCCAGCCCTAGCCCAACCGGCCGGTCCACCAGGCCTTTCGGCCCACTCAGCCCAGGCCAGCCCAGCCAGCCACCCCCCTGGCCGGTCCACCTGTAAGCCTGGCCCAGCAGCCACGCGATGCACGCAGGCGACGCCGCTCTGGTGCGCCGAGCCGCTACTTTCCCGTGCGCCGCCGAACCCGCACGCCATCTGCTCGACGACGCGTCCACCCCAGCCGAAACCATCGCCCCCACGGGCGACGCGCCTGCTCGAGCCCGTGCGCGGCCAGATGCTGGCGCGCCTGCCTCGCCGCGACCGCGCGTGCAGAGCCGCCCCGCGACACCGCTGCGCCGTGCCGTGCGCCGCTCCATGCCGCTGCTCCCGCCGTGCGCCGCACCCGTTCTTCCACCCTTGCGACGCACCGCGTCCCGACCTGCGTGACGATGCCCACCGAACCGGCCTCATGTCCCGGGGCGCTACACCTACACGAGAAGCTCCGCCCTGTCCTCGCCCGGGATTCGCGCGACGAGGAGGACGTCCGTGGGCCCGCCATGTGTCCTCGCCGCCTCCACTCCCGCCGTGTGTCCTGGTCACTGGTGAAGCACAGGAGGCAAGGACGAACCCATGCCGAAACCGACGACTTCCTTGTCCCTGCCACGCCCCTTTTATTCCCGCTGTGCCCAGCTGCTGCCTCCCGCGCCCGCCTTCCGCTCGCCACGCCGTACACCCCTAGCCACCTCGGCCAAGCGAGGAGCGAGGAGGAAGAGGGCCAACGGTCCACGGGGATGAGCCACGACCTGGCCTTGCCGTCGGCCACCGCCGCCGTGGACTAAGGACGAACCGCGAGTGCTCGACCGCCCCCAACCGTACCGCGCCGCCTCGGTGTGCCGCGTCCCGGCTGCCGCTCGGTGAGGACCCATGCCGCCATCCCTTCTCCTCTCCCTCCACGCGTTTCCTGTGTTGGCCAAGCCGCTAGCCCCGCCGGCTCCGTCGCCCTAGACCCGCGCCGTCTCACCGGCCAAGCGCTCGTGCACGCGCGCGCAGGCATGCCCTGCTCGGGTCCAGCGAGACCGCAGGAGCCGTTTCGCCGCCTTCCCCAGAACCCGAGCCCCGTCCTCGCGCCAGCAGGTAGCCCTCGTTCCCCTATAGCTCTTTCCGCTGGCAGCGCAGTCGATTGTGCGGCGACGCCGACACCGTGGTCGCGCCGGGATAAGCAGCCACCGTGGCCCCGCCTCTGGAAACCCGTGCCGGCCAAACTTGCAGGGGGAAACTTTTCCCTCACCCCGGAGAAGCTCCCCCGAGCTTCATGGCGACCGTACCGCCACCGGGCCGCCGGTGGTCACCGCCGTCGACTTTTCCCCTTGCTGCCCGGCCGCCGCATGGCTGATTCGGCCTCCGCGCACGCCGGCCTCTTGAGGACGACGATGAAGGTCCCCAGGGCCTCCCCTGTGCGTAGCGGAGCTACCGCCGCTGCTCTTCACTCCACCATCCGGCCGCCGCTTAGCTTGCGCCCCGCGGACCGAGCTCGCCCCGCCGCCGCGCCAGCCCCAGGATGCCCGTGAAGCCGCCGCTACCGCCCCACCGTGAGCCAGGACAGCCGGAGCTCCGGCCGAGCTTGCCCCGCCGCCGCCTCGGGCTCTGGCTCGGCCGACGGCCGCACGGGCCAGCCTGCGCCAGTGCGCCCCTGCGCGCGGGGCAGAGAGAGGAACGAAGAAGAAGAACAGAGAAGGAGAGGATAGAGCCTGACAAAGCGGGCCCCACCTTGTGGGTTTTGATTAAGAGCTAATGAAAGTGATTAACATGTGTCTATAACATGTGGGCCAAGCCTGTGGTTAAAAACGTGTTAAAAACAATAATTAAGTTATGAGCCATTGATATATGCGCCCCAAAGCATAAAAATGTATTAAAACTCTTTTAAGACCTCTGTGTCACCGATATGTGGGTCCCAGGTTATTTGGTGGACACCTTAACTGGTCGAACATTGACCGTGCCCTCACCTGTCATTGACTTATAGGGTTTTTCTTTTAAAAATAAATGTTTTGATAAATAACTTGTTGGGGGGACCCCTCTGTTAGTGACAGTAGTAACTTATTTTCCTTTACCAAAATAATTTGGACAAAATGGAAAATGGCTGAACAGTGAGGTTTTGCAATTAATTTGATTTAATTCAAATTTGAATTTTTGGAAGCCCATAATTCACTCGTTTTAAATCAGAATCGAGTGAAACTTTCAACAAAATTCTTCTAAAATCAAGATCTATCAAACGACACTAGTTTGAGATTTTTACCAATTTTTTCTGGTATTTATGGTTTAATTAATTCGACGTTAGTGCTATAGGCTAATTAGTCGTTCGTTAAACAGGTTACGTGTGTGAGGACGAACTCATTGTCGATGAGAAGGAGCCATTGGCAGAGCCAAGCACGTCACTACGCCCTCCTCCATGAACATATTGATCCTATATTGCGAAATGATTTGATTGCAAATAAATTGCATGCTATATTTAAATTCGCGTACCCAATTGTTTGAGCCACTCCTTGTTATTGATTTACCTGCACCGTGATTGCCGTATTTTATTCAGTCCTTAGTCATATAATGACATTGCTTAGTCATGCTTATTTAGATGGTTATATATTATCTGCTGATGATGTGAATGTGATTGGGAAAGGGGATAATTACTCAGGGTTAAGTGATTGTCGATAAGCGGATGGAGACATGAGCGCCACTCCACGTTTCACACATAAAACCTTTTTGCGAAAGCAAAAACTTAATAAAACAAAACAGATTTCGACTAGGGCGGCACGGTTTGAATTGGGTGGTTCTATGAAATGGCTAGCGCCGACCCTGGTCACTTAAAGACCGAGTCAAGAAGCTATGCAGGAAACGCACTGAGTACGTCTGCAATTGTTGAGTGGGGATAGACCCGGTGGATTAAGTGAACTGAGCGAGGCGGTACCCTAGTCATCAGTCCGTTCTGGTGTGTGGTGTGTTGTGGTTGTGGAGGAGTTGTTGTTTTTGCGTGTGTGGGTGGGGTGTGTGTTGAGTTATCCAAACCTCGGGCCCAGGGTGTAACGCCCCGCTTTCAGCGAGACGTTAAACGATATTTTCGCTAAAAACTACCTGTGAAAATTTCGATCTTGCGTGTTGCGTTGTATGTCGTGCCTGGATCTCAATCTGTCTCTCCACCTTGATCTCATCAATTCCCTCCTCTCAAAACCCTCCGCTCTACAATAATCTTCAATCTCGATTCGCCGTCATCGAACTCTGCTCCAAAAACCATGATGACGAATTCCTCGATCTTCTCCTGCAAGAGGTTTTTGCGTCAATACCCGAACCGATGTCCCAAAATATCCACTTCGATTTCCGTTTTGAAAATCCGAGTCCGAACCCTGGACATCTCCTTTGAAATCTTCTTGTAAATTCTCTTGTTTTCTCCTCCCTTGAATCCCTGAAAAACCCCAAGTTAATTATACGGCTCGAGCGTCGAGTCCCTGATCGAACCCTCCCTCTCAACTCCATCAACATACACACACACACATCTCCCTATATGTATATATATATATACATAAAACCCTCCATCAACATACCCATATATATATATATATAGGTAAGCTAGTTAAGCTTGTTCGTATCATCCTCCGGGGTTCCCGAAAAGGAAAAACCATATGTAAACTTATTTGTTTAATTATGAAGTAGTTTTCTTTAAGTTTTCTCTGTCTGATTATTTCTGGAAGAGTGTTTATGCTAGGGACTCTATAGGAGAAACCTCTTCGATAGTTCTCATTTATAGCTTGCATCTCGTATAGGCATTAGGAGAACCATTATCGGTAGAGAAGTGTTCCCTTCGGGTGAAACTGCCTGGGGAGAAGATAAACTCTCTGTCAGAAAAAATATGACTAGGGATATCCAAGAAAGTTACTTCTAAAAACAAATAAGTGATAAATATGGTGAGTACCGAGTAGGATAACACAACTAATCGTCTTACACCCGGTTGTACCAGTGGTTTTGCCAGCCATAAAAGATCTTGAGAATTTGAAAGAGAGTATCTGAAAGTAATTTGTGAACAGTAAAATTAATTATGAACAGTAACCTAAGTGCTATGAATAGCAAATTAGAACAATGAAATTAATTGTGAACAGTAACCTGATTGTTGTGAACAGTAATATACAATAATACAGCAAGAAAGTATCTGTTAGCGTGTGAAAAGAGAGAGTGAAAGTGGTATCAGAGCCTGGTCATCATTGAAATGCTAAAATATTTAAATTTAGAAGTTATTTTTGGAAAGGTAATAAATACAAAGGAGAATATTAGTTTAAGGTGTACATTGAATCATACTGAAGAGCATAGTTGGCACTCTAATAATAGTCAACTAAATCTAATGGTCGATTTAATATATAATTTTTATCTAAATTGGGGCAAAAGACAGGACGATTTAGAGCTAAAATTTAAAGGGTTATATAAGGAACATAAAAAAGCCAAAAGACAATTCTCCTTACTTAACAATAAGCTAAATTCTGTATTAAATTTGCTAGAAGAATTTAAGGAAAGGCAAAGTAAAATAGCGCAAAATAGTGATTACATCAAGGAAGATTTTGTTCCCTTGAGTAAAAAGGTAGACAAAGTTTTAAATACGGAAAAGGTGCTGAATATCATAGGAGACCTAAAAAATCTAAACCAAGAAATATTCTAGATTAAAAAGCTAATAGAAGAAGTAAACACTTTAGTACTTGCTAATCAAGGTACTAAAGAAATAGTTTTGGCCTCATCAGGAATAGTTGCTTCTTCACAAGCTATAAACTCAGAAAATTGACTTATCTAGAAGTCTCCTCAGGAGAATAGTAAGCAAAGAAGACAGAACCCTTAGTAATGCTGATAAACAAAAGAATAAATATGAGGAAATAGATGATTTGGAAGATATCGTAGATTTGGATAAGCAATTTGAAAGATATCAGAGAGACACCTTAAGAGCAATAAAACCTCAACAGATATACTGTATGGGGTTTTCTGAAAAAAAAAATGGGTTATACAGAATATCTAGAGAAGTAGAACTATGTGTTTTAACAAAGCCAGTCGAATTAAAAATTGGAGCTAAGGAATTTGAAAATGGATTAAAATATGCAGGTAATAAGTATATTCACCAAGGTATGTACATAATAGGAATCAAGGGTATGACAAGAAAAAAATTAGGTGCAAAAGTGTTAATAACCTTGCTGGATAAAAGATGGGACACAATAGATAAAGCAGCATTAGGTTTCTTAGAAGGAGATATGAATGAGAATAGATTAATAACCTATATAGCCCCAGACTTAATGATGCCCGTAAAAGAATTTATAGATAAAATGAGTTTTTGGTTTTCAAACAAAGGGTATGAAGAATTTAAAGGGACAAATTTGCTAATAAATATAGAATTCATAGGAAGACTAACTAATAGAAGTGCCTCTAGATACAAACTAAATGTAAGTAATATTATAGAGAGTATGTAATCTAAAGACATAACATTTATGAGCCCATTAAAAACAAGTTCTGAAGAAAGAGCAGGAGAAGAATAGAATATCAGTGATTTAATAGAAAGTAAAACTTTAAACCAGCCCGAAAACTACATAAGTTACCAGAATAATAAAGAAAATATTAGCATTAGGTTTATAAATTATAAGTCTAGAGCTACAGATGACCTAGATGCAGAAACTACTGATAAAGATATGATAGACAATAGAAGGCATAGCATCTCTGAATTCATAGAAAAGTTAGATCAAGAAAGTGAAATAAAATATTATGAGGATAAATTAAAAGAAATATCTACAGAATATAGTAATTCTATGAAGAGCGAATGGCCTAATATAAGGGATAAAGAACTTTATTTTTATAGAGAACTAGCTAGGCTAAAGAAATAAAAAAAAAAAGGAGAAAGACATGGTTGTAGAAGTCTTCATGATCCGAGATAGTAAAATTGAACAAAAAGAATTGGAAGAAAGAAATAATAATAAAGAAAACCAAATGGTTAAAAAGAAACTAAGTGAAGAAGAGCAATGGGAAGAGAATGAGCGGTTGCTTTTAGAAAGCTATGAAGAAGAAATGAGACTAGTACAAGAAAGAGAAAATATAGAAGAAATAATGATTTTATAAACTCTTTAGACAACATATGTCTACAAAATTTAGATAATGCAATGGAAGCTATGGAAGTAGACTTAGGAACAGGAAAGAAAAAGAGATATGGTGAGGGCTCTGTAAAAAATGAAGGAGAAAGAGAGAGATCAACAAGGGCAGCAGGGAAATGGCAGCCGGAAAGAGAAGAATATTCATATAATTACATCCCTGGACAATATAAACATATGGGTACTAAGAGAAGAGAATTTGAGAGATCAATGAAGTTTCAAAATCAAAAGAGTGATGGTGCTATATTAAATTTAGCCGCACATGACCCAATTGATTGGCCAAACATTATTAGTATCTGGAAAGGGTTAATAGTTCAAAAATATATACAAAACCATTATAATATAAGAAACAAGGTAGAAGATATGATAACTTACTTAGAAACATTCTTAGGTGAATCTGCCAAGATTCTATGGGAACAATTGGTTGAAAAGAATTATAATAATTATGAAGAACTAAAAATAGCTGGTAGCAATCCTCATAACTTTGCAAATATGATATCTAACATTATTATAGCTGAAGATCTAGAATTAGGGTATAGAACCCTACAGAATGAAAGATTAAAGGAAATAGAGAAATTAAAATTAACAAGCTAGAAAGGCATAAAAGAGTTCACCCAGCATTATTTATATAACGCAACAACTGCTAAGCAAGAATATAACAGAGGCATAGTTGAACGATATTTCAATAAATTACCTAACCCATTAGGAAGCATGATTTTTAAAGAATACAAAAGGAAAACTAAAGAAGCCGAAATTAACATCTCACAAGCAATAACCTTTGTGTTTAAACAGCTAAGAAAAATATGTACAGGAATACAAGCCCAAAGATCTATAAAATACTCTAACTATAATTTTTGCAACAACATCGTTCAGATACCTTTGTCATATGAGGAGGATAAGCCTAGAATTAAAAGAAATAATAAATTTCAAAATAGAACTAGTAATAATATTAGAATAAAAGGAAGGTACTTTCTAAGAAGATCAGATAATAGAGCCCCGTTTTTACATAAAAGAAATGTGAGAAGATATAATGCTAAGAAAACATATGATAGGACATGTAGATGTTTCTTATGTAATTCTCCTGATCACTTAAGTAAAACATGTCCCAACAAAGTCCAAAAAAGGTACTCGAGTAAGTATGAAGAACAAGAGCGAGTATTAATTATAGATAGTGTAAACGAAATATATTTTAGTATGTGACGATGAAATAAAGGATGATGAATATATATATTCTATCATAGAAATAGATGAAATCGAAAATACTAATGAAGAATATGAGTCGAGTGAGGAAGAAGTAGATTTAATTGACGAACTAGCAGGAATGAAAATTGAAATGATGGATCAATTAAGTTGTGAACATGATTGGATTAGAGGAAAATGTAATTACAATATTAAATACGTTTTTTGTATCTATTACCCTAGCCAAGAAAATAGAGTGACCTGTAGTATATGTGTAAAACAAGCCTGTGCTGAAAGTATAAGAATAAACAAACAAAAATGGAGATAAGAGGTAGAATTATAATCAGATGACAGGATACTCTCTAGTAGAGTACGAGTTTTAGAAAATAGAAGAAACAAATTAGAACCGGAATTAGAAAATTTTAAAAATAATTGTGAAAGTAATGCTCTACCTAAAATAAAGGCTCCACAGAACACTGAATTCAAAGAACAATTAATAACATTAAAAGATAGTAATACTGTCAAGATAATCTAATTAAAGGATGCAATTACCAATTTTGGAAATAAGTATATAGTAAAATTACCTTTCAAAGAAATAGTAGGAATAAGGATACAGATAAAAGTGAAGCTATCATCAAAATTATCACATAAAATACTAGCATTAGTAGACACAGGATGTACAAAGAATATTATTCACGACAAATTCTTTATAAAATGTCCTGAAATAATTCATACAATTGATGATAATAAAGCATATGTTTCTACAGATATGTCAGGAATGAAGAAAATTCATAACCAGTTAGCTTATAATATCGATGTATACATCAATAGGACAAGATATATAATAGATGAGATTACAATAAGAGATTTATCAATGATAAATGATGATATAATAATAGGCTTCAGATTCTTGCAACGATCGGTACAAACTACAGTAATACATGAGCAAGAGATTACATTCATCCCTTACCAAGACAATGTTTTATATATTTCAGAAGTGCGAAAGCGTGGTGGAACCTCCTCCTCCTCATCCTCTTCCAACCTTGATAGCCTTGATCCTAGAAGTATACAACATGAGCTTAGTAAAAATATAAAAGAATACTATATGTCAAATTCTAAGATAGAATGCATAGGACTACAATCATTCGCCCCAAATTGATATAGAGATATGAAGTCTAAAATAGATATTGAAAGGGTTATTCAAAAACTAGAAGACAATCAAATAATAAGAGAAATCCCTATGAAATACTGAGAGAAAAATTTAATTATTTGCAAAATTAATATAATAAATCTGGACTATATAATTAAAACATGCCCAATAGAAGCAACTCTAAAGGATATAGAGGAATTTAAAATGCATATAGAAGAATTGTTAAAATTAGGAGCAATAAGGGAAAGCAGGAGTCCACATAGGTCGGCAGCATTTATAGTAAGAAACCATGCCGAAGAAGTTAGAGGTAAATCCAGAATGGTCATCAATTATAAAAGGTTAAATGATAATACTATAAAAGATGCCTATAATATCCCAAATAAGCAAGAATGGATCAACAGAATACAGGATAGTAAATATTTCTCTAAATTTGACTTGAAAGCTGGGTTTTGGCAAGTAAAGATGGCAGGAGAATCCATAGAATGAACTGTGTTCACCTGTCCTCAGGGACACTATGAATGGCTTGTAATGCCATTAGGCTTAAAAAATGCGCCTGCCTTATTCCAAAGAAAAATGCAAAATATATTTAACGAAAACCAAGATTTTATATTGGTCTATATAGATGACTTACAGGTGTTTTTCAAAAACGTATAAGGAGCATATTGCTCACCTTGAAATCTTTTTTGGAAAGGTAGAACAAAATGGGTTAATTCTATCTAAGAAGAAAATGGAAATATGCAAGGAGAAAATCAACTTCCTTGGTCACGAAATAGGAGAAGGCAAAATACATCTACAAGATCATATTGCTAAGAAAATTTTGTAGTTCCCTGATGTCATGAATGATAAAAAGGAACTACAGCAATTTTTGGGGATTATAAATTATGCTAGAAATCACATAGATAATTTAACAAAACTAGCAGGACCATTATACGTGAAGTTAAGGAAAAATGGCCAAAAATATTTTAACTCTGAAGACATTAGACTGGTAAGGATAATGAAAGAAAGGGTTAGAGGCTTAAAATCCTTAGAATTACCATTGGACGATAATTACTTTATTATTGAAACAGATGCATCTCAGCAAGGGTGGTGTGCAGTGTTAAAGCAAAGACCCACTAAATACTCATCCAAGACGGAAGAAAAATCGACGCAATAAATGCTTTCAGGTTATACTTGGGGTTTAAAGAGTTTACAGTTAGAACAGATTGTGAAGCAATTTGTAGATACTTCAATCAACTTAATAGTAAAAAGAGTTATACTAGAAGATGGATTCTATTTGAAGATATTATCACTGGAAATAGCTATAAAGTTATATTTGAACATATTAAAGGAAAGGATAATAATTTACGTGATTTACTTTCTCGTTTACCTATCTTGTAGGTATGAAGAGGCCAATGAATTATAGTGGAGTTGAATTCTTCACTTTTGGAGATGATAACAAGCTAAAAATATTTCCACCCAATACCTATAAATTTAAACCAAAAGACCACATAGTTATAGACGAGATACAAGAATGTATTTTGGACAATTTCTGGTATCAATATAACAACAAGGGAGAAGAGAAATGATATATGTTATCAATATTAAATAGCCTTTCTGAATACTTTCATCAAATAAATGAATTAATGCCTATTGCTCAAAATATTGAAACCATAGACCAAAAGCCTATATATGTGGTTTTCGAAGGAAAAGTTCCAGGAATATATATATCCTTTGAACAAATAATAGCCCAAAAGATGATTCAAAATTAACGGGTGGAATTTCGTGGAAAATATATATATATATATTGATGAAGCATTAAGTTAAGCAAGAAAAATATTGGGAGTAAACTACTATTTAGAGCCAGCCGCCAAGGAATACATTTAAAAATACAAGAGTTTGAAGAAAAAGTAGGCTCCAGAACCCGTTCATTATATAAATATAAAAGAAGAAGTGTTTGTCGACGAAACGGGACTGGGGGCCCCACATTCCCTCGGACGCATGGATCTTCGGCCATGTCAGCTCTTTCGGGGCCCACATTTTGCACAAGTGATGGCCGGCTACGGCCGTTTTCCCGCTAAGTGCCTGGGGCCCGAGCACTGTCCGGGCTCGGGTGCACCTTCCCCGGGCGCGTCGTGACGACCTCTTGTATCCACCTCGAGCCCCGTGGCCCGCGGACATTCCCAGGCCCGGGTCTCGCCCCCGGTCCCGGGACCCACAGGCTCGGTCTCAGGACGCGTTCCCGGGGGCATTACTAGGACATTCTCGGGCCCTGTGTCTCGCCCCCAGTCCCGGGACCCACAAGCTCGGTCCCGGGGGGCGTTCCCGAGGGCATTACTGGGGCATTCCCGGGCCAGGGGCACGCTTCCTGAGCCTGGGACTCACAGCCTCGGTCCCCGAGGAACTTGGCGCCTTGTGCGGGCGGAGGGCTTGATGAGCTCTCTGCCTCGGGCACGAGCCTGACTCGAGCGGGTCAACTCTCCAGCAACCTGCATTAATGACGAGGCGACGGGGCGTGTCGCGCCTGTCGCCCTCTCGGACACGCGTGGACTCATGATGGCCCCCCGTGGGCCCGCTCCTTGTGCGGTCAGAGAATTTTTGACTAAGAGGGCTTCAGTTTTTCACGCTCTGGCAGTGATGACGTGCGCTGTCACATCTTCACAACCTAGCCGCCCGCAGCAGCCGTGCTGAACCAACTCCGGCGCGGCTCAGCAGGCGGCCGTGTGTGACAAGACATATCGTACCTAGAAAAGCTTTCTCTTGGCATGTGTGCTAGGCTCGGTGGACTCCCCTTGGACTATGAAAGGAGGATCCATACCAGCAGGAAAAAGGGAGCTTCTCGAGAGCTTCTGGAGAGATGGAGTTCCCAAGTTAGGGCTAGCTCCTGAGCACCCCTCAAGAACATCTTGTAAGAACAAACCGTATTCATCTCCCACATAGCAGATACACACAAGTGTAGGGTATTACGCTTCCGCGCGGCCCGAACCTGTCTACTTCTTCGGTCTCCCTTGCGTGCCATCGACCAGACGCCGTAGCCGTCCTGTGAACCACTCCCCTGGCCAAACCTCAAAGGGGGGGGTCCCTAGACACCCCACGGTTGGAGTTCTCTCCTCCGACAGCTGGCGCGCCAAGTAGGGGGAGTTTCACTTCCAGGTGACAAGCCGGCGTCCCCAACGCCGGCACGCTCCATGGCAGGAGGTCATTGTCCGTGGGACTCCGACGAGGAGTCCGGCGGCTTCACCCCGCCGGGCGATGTTAGCCCCGTGGTGGGCCGCCACGTTCCCCCTCCTCGTCTTCCTGGGGAAGTGTGGCGCGTGCCCGACGGGTCAAGTTCCCCCCGCGGCGGCCTGGTTGTGCGGCCTCCGCCCCTTTCCTTGCGGAGGGGGCCGGCAAGGGCCCCGCTGGGTTTGCCGCGGCCTCATCCACAAGGCGCGAACAGACGATCCACTCCACGACACACCGCTATCTCGACTTCCAGTTAGTGTCGCCGCAGGGAGCCCTCCTTGCGGCGGAAGCCCTCCTACGCCACCCCCCGGCATTTACCAGAGGGGGAGGCCGGGAGCGGCAGTGGCTCAACAAAGTCGCCGACCTAGTAGGCGCGGCCCATCGCCGGGTCACCGCTGACAGCCGTGCAGGGGCAGGGAGCACCGACCGCACAGCCTCTAGCGCGAACCGGCCCCCCGCCCCGAAGCAGAACCAAGCCCAGAGCGTGGCGCCTCGCGCCACGCCCCCCACCAAGAATGGCCCTGCCGATCTCCGTGACCGGCTAAACCGGATGCGGGCTCATGAGGACGCCCGGGTCACGATGGAGCGACAGCGCGAACGGCGCGCCAACGCCGTCGGGCGTCCTGAGGCCCAGGCCTCCAGCTCTAACCCCCCGGTGGGAAACCGTCGTCTGTCGCCCGAGCCCGCTCAGTACGGCTCGGGTTGCCTGGCGCTCTCCCAAGGCCTCCGGCAGGTGCGCTGGCCGGCCAAGTTCTGGCCCAGCTTGCCGGAGAAATATGACGGCTCCATCGACCCCACAGAGTACCTGCAGATCTACACCACCGCCATCCAGGCGGCCGGCATCGATGAGAAGGTGATGGTAAACTATTTCCCCGTCGCCCTTAAGGCCCAGGCTCGCTCCTGGATGATGAACATCCCCGAGGGTTCGATCTACTCGTGGGAGAACCTCTGCCACCTGTTCGTAGTGAACTTCCAGGGAACTTTCCCACGCCCTAGGACAGAGGCGGATCTCCACGCCCTACGTCAGGGCAGGGACGAGTCGCTGAGGCATTTTCTGCAGCGCTCCAGCCATGTCCGCAACACCATCCCCCACATCGCTCACCACGCGGTTATTCACGCGTTTCACTCGGGCGTGCACGACAAGCGCATGCTCGAGAAGCTGGGCACCCGCGACATCCAGACCGCGGCCCAGCTGTTTAGCCTCGCCGACCTCTGCGCCCGCAAGGAGGAGGCCCGAGCGTGGAACAAGCCACGCCCTGAGGCCCCTGACCAGGGCCCTGGAGAGGACGGCGAGCCCTCACGTTCCGCATCACGGCGGAACAGGAGGAAGCGCCAGAAGGATAAGGAGGCCGCCGAGAACTTCGCCTTGGCTGCTACGGGCAGCCCACGGGGCGACATTGCCTGCGGGGACAATAACGGCGGCAAGCGGCAAAAGGCCACACGTGCGCCGCCGCCGCCAGCAACGGACCGGAAGTGGTGCACCGTCCACGAGACGGACCGGCATGACCTTACGGAGTGCCGCGCCGTCCAGAGCTTGGCCGAGCGCATCAAGAAGTTCCAGCAGGAGCGGCAGCAGGCCAAGCCCGCTCCCGATCCGGAGCGACCTCTTGAGTTCCAAGAGCCCGAGAACGACCTCGCCACCCTCGATGGCGGGGCGCACGCCCACTCCTCGCGCCGTGGCTTCAAGGCCATGAAGCGCGAGTTGCTGGCCACGGCACCGAGCCCAGCGGCGGCCCGGAGGCTGAAGTGGTCGGACACCCCGATCACGTTCGGCCCCGAGGACCACCCGGCCCGGGTACCGAGGAGGGCAGCTCGCCCTGGCTGTTTCTCCCACCATATGCAATGTCAAGGTAGGCCGCGTCCTCGTCAACGGGGGCGCCGCCCTCAACATCCTCTCCCTCGAGGTTTTCGAGAAGATCAAGGCCCCGGGGACGAATCTCGCGCCCTCGTTGCCTATTATTGGGATTACGAAGGGCCTCACTTGGCCCCTCGGCCAGGTCTCGTTGCCCGTCACCTTCGGTGACCGGGGCAACTTCCACACCGAGCGCATCGTCTTCGACGTCGCCGAGTGCAACCTCCCATACAACGCGGTTCTCGAGCGCCCCGCGTTGGTGAGATTAATGGTGGTTACGCACTATGCATACCTGACCATGAAGCTCCCGGGTCCCGCGGGCCCGATCACAGTTCTCGGGGATGTGAAGGCCGCCCTCTCGTGCGCCGAGTAGTGCATGGCCGACATCGCCCCAGCAGTTCCTGATGCGGCGGGCAGCGCGGGGCCCTCGCTCCCCTGTGCCCCCAAGCCACGCATCGTCGCCAGCGACGTAGAGCTCATCAAGGAGGTCGTCCTCGGTGATGACCTGTCCCGAACCGTCAAGATTGGCGGTTCGCTGGACGACAAATAGGAAAGCACGCTCATCACCTTCCTTCGGGCAAACTCCGACGTTTTCGCCTGGCAACCGTCGAACATGCCCAGGGTCCCTAGGGGGGTGATTGAGCATCGCTTGGCCGTCCGCGCAGGCTCGCGCCCGGTGCGGCAAAAGGTGTGACGGCAGGCCCCGGAGTGCCAGGCCTTCATCCGCGAGGAGATCGCCAAGCTTCTTGCAGCCGGCTTCATCTGCGAGGTCATCCACCCTGAGTGGCTGGCCAAGCCAGTCATCGTCCCCAAGTCCAACGGGAAGCTACGCATGTGCATAGACTACACTGACCTCAATAAGGCTTGCCCCAAAGACCCATTCCCTCTGCCCCGCATAGACCCAAATCCTGGCGGATTTTCCTGCAGAATGGACGCCGGTGCCCGAGCCAGATCTTGTGCTGAGGCAGAGGGAATGGGTCTTTGGGGCAAGCCTTATTGAGGTCGGTGTAGTCTATGCACATGCGAAGCTTCCCATTGGACTTGGGGACGATGACTGGGTTGGCCAGCCACTCAGGGTGGACGACCTCACGGATGAAGCCAGCTGCAAGAAACTTGTCCATCTCCTCGCAGATGAAGGCCTGGCGCTCTGGGGCCTGCCGTCGTACCTTTTGCCGCACCGGGCGCGAGCTTGCGCGGATGGCCAAGCGATGCTCAATCACCCCCCTGGGGACCCCGGGCATGTTCGACGGTTGCCAGGCGAAAACGTCGGAGTTTGCCCAAGGAAGGCGATGAGCGCACTTTCCTATTTGTCGTCCAGCGAACCGCCAATCTTGACGGTTTGGGACGGGTCATCGCCGAGGACGACCTCCTTGATGAGCTCTGCGTCGCTGGCGACGATGCGCGGCTTGGGGGCAGGAGGGAGCGAGGGCCCCGCGCCACCCGCCACATCGGGAACTGCTGGGGCGATGTCGGCCGCGCGCTGCTCGGCGCACAAGAGGACGGCCTTCACATCCCCGAGAACTGTGATAGGGCCCGCGGGGCCCGGAAGCTTCATGGTCAGGTACGCATAGTGCGTAACCGCCATGAATCTGACCAGCGCGAAGCGCCCGAGAACCGCGTTATATGGGAGGTTGCACTCGGCGACGTCGAAGACGATGCGCTCAGTGCGGAAGTTGCCCCGGTCACCGAAGGTGAGGGCAACGAGACCTGGCCGAGGGACCAAGTGAGGCCCTTCGTAATTTCAATAATAGGCAACGAGGGCGCGAGATTCGTCCCCGGGGCCTTGATCTTCTCGAAAACCTCGAGGGAGAGGATGTTGAGGGCGGCGCCCCCGTCGACGAGGACGCGGCCCACCTTGACATTGCATGTGGTGGGAGAAACAGCAGGGCGAGCTGCCCCTCCTCAGGTACTCGGGCCGGATGGTCCTCGGGGCCGAACGTGATCGGGGTGTCCGACCGCTGGGCTCGGTGCCGCGGCCAGCAACTCACGCTTCATGGCCTTGAAGCCACGGTACAAGGAGTGGTCGTGCGCCCCGCCATCGAGGGTGGCGAGGTCGTTCTCGGGCTCTTGGAACTCGAGAGGTCGCTCCGGATCGGGAGCGGGCTTGGCCTGTTGTCGCTCTTGCTGGAACTTCTTGACGCGCTCGGCCAAGCTCTGGACGGCGCGGCACTCCGTAAGGTCGTGCCGGTCTGTCTCGTGGACGATGCACCACTTCCGGTTCGTTGCCAGCGCCGGCGGTGCACGTGCGGCCTTTTGCCGCTTGCCACCGTTATCGTCCCCGCGGGCAATGTCGCCCCGGGGGCTGCCCGTAGCAGCCAAGGCGAAGTTCTCGGCGGCCTTCTTGTCCTTCTAGCGCTTCCTCTTGTTCCGCCGTGATGCGGAACGTGAGGGCTCGCCATCCTCTCCAGGGCCCTGGTCAGGGGCCTCAAGGCGTGGCTTGTTCCACGCTCGGGCCTCCTTCTTGCGGGCACAGAGGTCGGCAAGGCTAAACAGCTGGGCCGCGGTCTGGATGTCGTGGGTGCCCAGCTTCTCGAGCATGCGCTTGTCATGCACGCCCCAGCGAAACGCATGAATAACCACTTGGTGAGCGATGTGGGGGATGGTGTTGCGGACATGGCTGGAGCGCTACAGAACACGCCTCAGCGACTCGTCCCTACCCTAACATAGGGCGTCGAGATCCGCCTTGGTCCCAATGCGTGGGAAAGTTCCCTGGAAGTTCGCCACGAACTGGTGGCAGAGGTTCTCCCACAAGTAGATCGAACCCTCGGGGAGGTTCATCATCCAGGAGCGAGCCTGGGTCTTAAGGGCGACGGGGAAGTAGTTCGCCATCACCTTCTCATCGCCGCCGGCCGCCTAGATGGCAGTGGTGTAGATCTGCAGGTACTCTGTGGGGTCGATGGAGCCGTCATATTTCTCCGGCAAGCTGGGCCAGAACTTGGCCGGCCAGCGCACCTGCCGGAGGCCTAGGGAGAGCGCTAGGCAACCCGAGCTGTACTGATGGCTCGGCGACAGACGACGGTTTCCGCTGGGGGGTTAGAGCTGGAGGCCTGGGCTCGGACGCCGACAGCGTCGCGCGCCGTTCGCGTTGATGCTCCATCGTGACCCGGGCGTCCTCATGAGCCCGCATCCGGTTTAGCCGGTCACGGAGGTCGGCAGGGCCATTCTTGGTCGGGGGCGTGGCGCGAGGCGCCACGCTCTGGGCTTGGTTCTGCTTCGGGGCGGGGGGCCAGTCCGCGCTAGAGGCCACGCAGTCAGTGCTCCCAGCCCCTGCACGGCTGTCGGCGACGACCCGGCGATGGGCCGTGCCTACCAAGTCAGCGACTTCGTTGAGCCACTGCCGCTCCCGGCCTCCCCCTCCGGTAAAATGCCAGGGGGTGGCGCAAGAGGGCTTCCGCCGCAAGGAGGGCTCTCTGCGGTGACGCTAACTGGAAGTCGAGATGGCGGTGCGCCGTGGAGTGGCGCGTCTGTTCACGCCTTATAGATGAGGCCGCGGCAGACCCAGCGGGGCACTTGCCGGCCCCCTCCGCAAGGGAAGGGGCAGAGGCCGCACAACCAGGCCGCCGCGGGGGGAACTCGACCCGCCAGGGACGCGCCGCACGCCCCCAAGAAGACGAGGAGGGGGAACGTGGCGGGCCCGCCACGGGGCTAACATCGCCCGGCGGGGTGAAGCCGCCGGACTCCTCGTCGGAGTCCCGTGGACGATGACCTCCTGCCATGGAGCGTGCAGGCGTTGGGGACGCCGGCGTGCCGCCTGGAAGTGAAACTCCCCCTACCTGGCGCGCCAGCTATCGGAGGAGGGAATTCCAACCGCGGGGAGCTGGGGACCTCCCTTTGAGGTTCGGCCAGGGGAGTGGTTCATAGGACGGCTGCAGCGTCTAGTCGATGGCACGCAAGAGAGACGGAAGAAGTAGACAGGTTCGGGCCGCGCGGAGCCATAATACCCTACTCCTGTGTGTATCTGCTATGTGGGAGATGAATGTGGTTTGTTCTTACAAGATGTTCTTGAGGGGTGCTCAGGAGCTAGCCCTAACTTGGGAACTCCGTCTCTCCAGAAGCTCTCTAGAAGCTCCCTTTTTCCTGCTAGCATGGATCCTCCTTTCATAGTCCAAGGGGAGTCCACCGAGCCTAGCACACATGCCAAGAGAAAGCTTTTCTAGGTACGATATGTCTTGTCGCACGCGGCCGCCTGCTGAGCCGCGTCGGAGTTGGTTCAGCACAGCTGCTGCGGGCGGCTAGGTTGTGAAGATGTGACAGCGCACGTCATCGCTGCCAGAGCGTGGAAAACCGAAGCCCTCTTAGTCAAAAATTCTCTGACTGCACAGGGAGCGGGCTCACGGGAGGCCATCATGAGAGCCCACGTGTGTCCGAGCGGGCGACAGGCGCGACACGCTCCGTCGCCTCATCATTAATGCAGGTTGTTGGAGAGTTGACCCGCTCGAGTCAGGCTCGTGCCCGGGACAGAGTGCTCATCGAGCCCTCCGCGCGCACAAGGCGCCGAGTTCCTCGGGGACCGAGGCTGTGAGTCCCGGGCTCGAGAAGCATGCCCCGGGCCCGGGAATGCCCCAGTAATGCCCCTAGGAACGCCCCCCGGGACCGAGCTTGTGGGTCCCGGGACCGGGGGCGAGACATGGGGCCCGAGAATGTCCCTGTAATGCCCCTAGGAACGTGCCCCGGGACCGAGCCTGTGGGTCTCGGGATCGGGGGCGAGACCCGGGCTCGGGAATGTCCGCGGGACACGGGGCCCGAGGTGGATGCGAGAGGTCCTCGCGACGCGCCCGGGGAAGGTGGACCCGGGCCCGGACAGTGCTCGGGCCCCAGGCACTTAGCGGGAAAACGGCCGTAGCCGGCCATCACTTGTGCAGAATGTGGGCCCCGGAAGAGCTGACGTGGCCAAAGATCCACGCGTCCAGGGGAATGTAGGGCCTCCAGTCCCGTTTCGCCGACAGACACTTCTTCTTTTATATTTATATAATGAACGGGTTCTGGAGCCTTCTTATTCTTCAATCTCTTGTATTTTTAAATTATTCTTTGGCGGCTGGCTCTAAATAGTAGTTTACTCCCAATATTTTTCTTGCTTAACTTAATGCTTCATCAATATATATATATATTTTCCACGAAATTCCACCCGTTAATTTTGAATCATCTTTTGGGCTATTATTTGTTCAAAGGATATATATATTCCTGGAACTTTTCCTTCGAAAACCACATATATAGGCTTTTGGTCTATGGTTTCAATATTTTGAGCAATAGGGATTAATTCATTTATTTGATGAAAGTATTCAGAAAGGCTATTTAATATTGATAACATATATCATTTCTCTTCTCCCTTGTTGTTATATTGATACCAGAAATTGTCCAAGATACATTCTTGTATCTCGTCTATAACTATGTAGTCTTTTGGTTTAAATTTATAGGTATTGGGTGGAAATATTTTTAGCTTGTTATCATCTCCGAAAGTGAAGAATTCAACTCCACTATAATTCATTGGCCTCTTCATATCTACAAGATAGGTAAACGAGAAAGTAAATCACGTAAATTATTATCCTTTCCTTTAATATGTTCAAATATAACTTTATAGCTATTTCCAGTGATAATATCTTCAAATAGAATCCATCTTCTAGTATAACTCTTTTTACTATTAAGTTGATTGAAGTATCTACAAATTGCTTCACAATTTGTTCTAACTGTAAACTCTTTAAACCCCAAGTATAACCTGAAAGCATTTATTGCGTCGATTTTTCTTCCGTCTTGGATGAGTATTTAGTGGGTCTTTGCTTTAACACTGCACACCACCCTTGCTGAGATGCATCTGTTTCAATAATAAAGTAATTATCGTCCAATGGTAATTCTAAGGATTTTAAGCCTCTAACCCTTTCTTTTATTATCCTTACCAGTCTAATGTCTTTAGAGTTAAAATATTTTTGGCCATTTTTCCTTAACTTCACGTATAATGGTC
Organism: Oryza meyeriana var. granulata; assembly: GCA_003991445.1. Classification (NCBI taxonomy): domain Eukaryota; kingdom Viridiplantae; phylum Streptophyta; class Magnoliopsida; order Poales; family Poaceae; genus Oryza; species Oryza meyeriana. The sequence goes on along the minus strand of RYFJ01000803.1, from coordinate 194,140 downwards.
CTGCTAGTTTTGCTAAATTATCTTTGTGATTTCTAGCATAATTTATAATCCCCAAAAATTGCTGTAGTTCCTTTTTATCATTCATGATATCAGAGAACTATAAAATTTTCTTAGCAATATGATCTTGTAGATGTATTTTGCCTTCTCCTATTTCGTGACCAAGGAAGTTAATTTTCTCCTTGCATATTTCCATTTTCTTCTTAGATAGAATTAACCCATTTTATTCTACCTTTCCAAAAAAGATTTCAAGGTAAGCAATATGCTCCTTATACGTTTTTGAAAACACCTGTAAGTCATCTATATAGACCAATATAAAATCTTGGTTTTCGTTAAATATATTTTGCATTTTTCTTTGGAATAAGGCAGGCGCAGTTTTTAAGCCTAATGGCATTACAAGCCATTCATAGTGTCCCTGAGGACAGGTGAACACAGTTCATTCTATGGATTCTTCTGCCATCTTTACTTGCCAAAACCCAGCTTTCAAGTCAAATTTAGAGAAATATTTACTATCCTGTATTCTGTTGATCCATTCTTGCTTATTTGGGATATTATAGGCATCTTTTATAGTATTATCATTTAACCTTTTATAATTGATGATCATTCTGGATTTACCTCTAACTTCTTCGGCATGGTTTCTTACTATAAATGCTGCTGACCTATGTGGACTCCTGCTTTCCCTTATTGCTCCTAATTTTAACAATTCTTCTATATGCATTTTAAATTCCTCTATATCCTTTAGAGTTGCTTCTATTGGGCATGTTTTAATTATATAGTCCAGATTTATTATATTAATTTTACAAATAATTAAATTTTTCTCTCAGTATTTCATAGGGATTTCTCTTATTATTTGATTGTCTTCTAGTTTTTGAATAACCCTTTCAATATCTAGGGTAATAGATACAAAAAACGTATTTAATATTGTAATTACATTTTCCTCTAATCCAATCATGTTCACAACTTAATTGATCCATCATTTCAATTTTCATTCCTGCTAGTTCGTCAATTAAATCTACTTCTTCCTCACTCGACTCATATTCTTCATTAGTATTTTCGATTTCATCTATTTCTATGATAGAATATATAGATTCATCATCCTTTATTTTATCGTCACATACTAATATATTTTCGTTTACACTATCTATAATTAATACTCGCTCTTGTTCTTCATACTTACTCGAGTACCTTTTTTGGACTTTGTTGGGACATGTTTTACTTAAGTGATCAGGAGAATTACATAAGAAACATCTACATGTCCTATCATATGTTTTCTTAGCATTATATCTTCTCACATTTCTTTTATGTAAAAACGGGGCTCTATTATCTGATCTTCTTAGAAAGTACCTTCCTTTTATTCTAATATTATTACTAGTTCTATTTTGAAATTTATTATTTCTTTTAATTCTAGGCTTATCCTCCTCATATGACAAAGGTATCTGAACGATGTTGTTGCAAAAATTATAGTTAGAGTATTTTATAGATCTTTGGGCTTGTATTCCTGTACATATTTTTCTTAGCTGTTTAAACACAAAGGTTATTGCTTGTGAGATGTTAATTTCGGCTTCTTTAGTTTTCCTTTTGTATTCTTTAAAAATCATGCTTCCTAATGGGTTAGGTAATTTATTGAAATATCGTTCAACTATGCCTCTGTTATATTCTTGCTTAGCGGTTGTTGCGTTATATAAATAATGCTGGGTGAACTCTTTTATGCCTTTCTAGCTTGTTAATTTAAATTTCTCTATTTCCTTTAATCTTTCATTCTGTAGGGTTCTATACCCTAATTCTAGATCTTCAGCTATAATAATGTTAGATATCACATTTGCAAGGTTATGAGGATTGCTACCAGCTCTTTTTAGTTCTTCATAATTATTAGGATTCTTTTCAACCCATTATTCCCATAGAATCTTGGCAGATTCACCTAAGAATGTTTCTAAGTAAGTTATCATATCTTCTACCTTGTTTTCTATATTATAATGGTTTTGTATATATTTTTGAACTATTAACCCTTTCTAGATAATAATAATGTTTGGCCAATCAATGGGGTCATGTGTGGCTAAATTTAATATAGCACCATCACTCTTTTGATTTTGAAACTTCACTGATTTCTCAAATTCTCTTCTCTTAGTACCCATATATTTATATTGTCCAGGGATGTAATTATATGAATATTCTTCTCTTTCCGATGGCCATTTCCCTGCTGCCCTTGTTGATCTCTCTATTTCTCCTTCATTTTTTACAGAGCCCTCACCATATCTCTTTTTCTTTCCTGTTCCTAAGTCTACTTCCATAGCTTCCATTGCATTATCTAAATTTTGTAGACCTATATCGTCTAAAGAGTTTATAAAATCATTATATTGTTCTGAACCATCTTCTATTTCTTCTATATTTCCTCTTTCTTGTACTAGTCTCATTTCTTCTTCATAGCTTTCTAAAAGCAACCTCTCATTCTCTTCCCATTGCTCTTCTTCACATAGTTTCTTTTTAACCCTTTGGTTTCCTTTATTATTATTTCTTTCTTCCAATTCTTTTTGTTCAATTTTACTATCTCGGATCATGGGGACTTCTACAACCATGTCTTTCTCCTTTTTTTTGATTTCTTTAGCCTAGCCAGTTCTCTATAAAAATAAAGTTCTTTATCTCTTATATTAAGCCATTCGCTCTTCATAGAATTACTATATTCTGTAGATATTTCTTTTAATTTATCCTCATAGTATTTTACATCACTTTCTTGATCTAACTTTTCCATGAATTCAGAGATGCTATGCCTTCTATTGTTTATAATATCTTTATCAGTAGTTTCTGTCTCTAGGTCATCTGCAGCTCTAGACTTATAATTTATAAACCTAACGCTAATATTTCCTTTATTATTCTGTTAACTTATGTAGTTTTCGGGCTGGCTTAAAGTTTTACTTTCTATTAAATCACTGATATTCCTTTCTTCTCCTGCTCTTTCATCAGAACTTATTTTTAATGGGCTCATAAATGTTATGTCTTTAGATTGCATACTCTCTATAATATCACTTACATTTAGTTTGTATCTAGAGGCACTTCTATTAGTTAGTCTTCCTATGAATTCTATATTTATTAGCAAATTTGTCCCTTTAAATTCTTCATACCCCTTTGTTTGAAAACCAAAAACTCATTTTATCTATAAATTCTTTTACGGGCATCATTAAGTCTGGGGCTATATAGGTTATTAATCTATTCTCATTCATATCTCCTTCTAAGAAACCTAATGCTGCTTTATCTATTGTGTCCCATCTTTTATCCAGCAAGGTTATTAACACTTTTGCACCTAATTTCTTTCTTGTCATGCCCTTAATTCCTATTATGTACATACCTTGGTGAATATACTTATAACCTGCATATTTTAATCCATTTTCAAATTCCTTAGCTCCAATTTTTAATTCGATTGGCTTTGTTAAAACACATAGTTCTACTTCTCTAGATATTCTGTATAACCCATTTTTTTTCAGAAAACCCCATACAGTATATCTGTTGAGGTTTTATTGCTCTTAAGGTGTCTCTCTGATATCTTTCAAGTTGCTTATCCAAATCTGCGATATCTTCCAAATCATCTATTTCCTCATATTTATTCTTTTGTTTATCAGCATTACTAAGGGTTCTGTCTTCTCTGCTTACTATTCTCCTAAGGAGACTCCTAGATAAGTCCATTTTCTGAGTTTATAGCTTGTGAAGAAGCAACTATTCCTGATGAGGCCAAAACTATTTCTTTAGTACCTTGATTAGCAAGTACTAAAGTGTTTACTTCTTTTATTAGCTTTTTAATCTCGAATATGTCTTGGTCTAGATTTTTTAGGTCTCCTATGATATTCAGCACCTTTTTCGTATTTAAAACTTTGTCTACCTTTTTACTCAAGGGAACAAAATCTTCCTTGATGTAATCACTATTTTGCACTATTTTACTTTGCCTTTCCTTAAATTCTTCTAGCAAATTTAATACAGAATTTAGCTTATTGTTAAGTAGGGAGAATTGTCCTTCGGCTTTCTTATGTTCCTTATATAACCCTTCAAATTTTAGCTCTAAATCATCCTGTCTTTTGCCCCAATTTAGATAAAACTTATATATTAAATCGACCATTAGATTTAGTTGACTATTATTAAAGTGCCAACTATGGTCTTCAGTATGATTCAATGTACACCTTAAACTAATATTCTCCTTTGTATTTATTACCTTTTCAATAATAACTTCTAAATTTAAATATTTTAGCTTTTCAATGATGACCAGGCTCTGATACCACTTTCACACTCTCTTTTCACACGCTAACAGATACTTTCTTGCTGTATTACTGTTCACAGCAACTAGGTTACTGTTCGCAATTAACTTTACTATTTCGATTTATTGTTCACAGCACTCAGGTTACTGTTCACAATTAATTTTACTGTTCACAAATCACTTTCAGATACTTTCTTTCAAATTCTCAAGATCTTTTATGGCTGGCGAAACCACTGGTATAGCCGGGTGTAAGACGATTAGTTATGTTAACCTACTCGGTACTCACCATATTTATCACTTATTTGTTTTTAGAAGCAACTTTCTTGGATATCTGTAGTCATATTTTTTTGACAGAAAGTTTATCTTCTCCCCAGGCAGTTCCACCTGAAGGGAACACTTCTCTACCGATAATGGTTCTCCTGATGCCTATACGAGATGCAGGCTATAAACAAGAACTATCGAAGAGATTTCTCCTATAGGGTCCCTAGCATAAACACTCTTCCAGAAATAAACAGACAGGGAAAACTTAAAGAAAACTACTTCATAATTAAACAAATAAGTTTACATATGGTTTTTCCTTTCGGGAACCCCGGAGGATGATACGAACAAGCTTAACTATCTTACCTTACACTAATGTATATTACACTCCTTGCTTTTATATACTTGTAAGGTATCTCCTTATCAAGCTACTAGTAGTAAGGCTAGAGAGTGGACGTAAGCTCTTCTTGGAGGAATTCTTGCTTCTTCGATGTCTTTGAATAACCCTTTCAATATCTCTTTTAGACTTTATATGTCTATACCAATTTGGGGCGAATGATTGTAGTCCTATGCATTCTATATTAGAATTTGACATATAATATTCTTCTATATTTTCACTAAGCTCATGTTATATACTTCTAGGGTTAAGGCTATCAAGGTTGGAAGAGGATGAGGAGGAGGTTCCATATATATATACACACACACACACACATATCTCTCTCTCTCTCTCTCTCTATATATATATATATATATATATATATATATATATATATATATATATATATATATATATATATATATCCACTCAAATATGTCTCACCTCCATCCAAAGCCCTAGTAAAATTTCCGCAAAATTCCCTTAGCTTCCCTGAAAAGATTTGAATTAAAATATTGTAATTCGAATTTAATCCCAAAATACCGACAGTTGCCACCTTGGACTCTCCTGGAAATTTCCCCAATTTTTCCTAGGTTCAAAATAAATGTTGAATTCAAGAATCCTTTTGAAGGCCTCCCAAAAAGCCCCAAACAAATCTTAGAGAAAAAGAAAAGAGCTTCTGTTCTTCTGGGCCGCAGCCTCCTCTTTTCAGCCTAGCAACCACGCAAGCCGATTGCCCCACTGGATACTCGCCACGTGGCCGCACACCGCGCAGTAGCTGTCTATCTCCTCTCTGCACCCCACAAGCGCGCGTGGACGGCCGCATCCTGCCGATCGCTGCCACCTGTCCCGGCGCGTAGCCCGTCCACCGTCGATTCTCCTTAACAGCGCGCGCCCCGCCCGTATGCACGTGATGCGCGACGCGTGTCTCCCGGGCGTCGCCGCGCCATCCGTTTCCCTCCACCCGCCCGCTCGCCCACGTGGACCGACCGCACTCCTCCGCGATTGCGCCATGTGTCTCTGAGCGCCGTGCAACCGTCGATCCCCTCCTGCACTGTTCATCTTCTTCCTCCGTTCACCTGCTCCGTTTCCCCGTTCCGCCCCGACGGTGTTCAACCGAATGCTGAACCGATGCTGCCGCTATGCCGTGACGCCACTTGGCCTTGCGGAGATAGCCACTAGCTGCCGTGGCCCGTCACGCGCATCACGACGAAGCTTGGACGCGCTTGCCGTCTTCCGCATCCTCTCCTTTTTCCCCGGCTCGGTCCCGGACCGAGCCGGTCAAAAGTGCCGCGTCTCGCACGTCTTCGTCGTCCCCACCTTGACCGTGCCCTGTCCAAGCCCACGCAAGAAATTTGAGCTTTGCCGCACGATAGACCGCCTTCACCGCCTCGCGAATCCAAGCCGCCCGTTTGAATTCGCCACCGCATAAAATTTCACCGCTGTGCCAATTTCCCCCGCCCCCTCAATAATTGAGCTCCATTATTGGGAGGCCTTAGCCGAGCTCTCCCCTTGCCTATAAAAGCCCTCCAAGAGCCCCCTCTCTTCCCTTCCTCGGTTCCGCTTCTCGGACGGAGCTCCGCCGCGTCGCCCTCCCCAAGTTCGGCCACCGCCGCCATCCGACCATCTCGAAGCACCCCTCGTCGAGTCGAGTCCCCGTGCCGAGGCCGCCGCTCCTCACCGGCTCTGTTCTCCCTTACCTCGCTGGTCTCCACTTGACTCAAGAGCAAGAATCCCTAGGCTTCCCACGCCGACCTTCCAATCCTTCCCGAACGCCATCGCCCCGTGCATCTCCTACGTCGGTGAGCTTTCCCGTTGAACGCGTGCGCAAGACTTACTTGTATGCTAGGCGTTTCTTTCCCTCTTAACTCCCCTAGACCTCCTCGGATTTCCCTCGGCGCCACCATGGCCATCGCTCGCCACTGCTCTTCTCTCTCTCCCCACCCTCTATCCCCATCGGTGGTTGCTGTCGCACCAAATCTCTACAATCCAAGCCACTCGTTAGGTTCCCCGAGGTTTCCTCCTCCCGCTGGCGCCACCGCTCGCCAACGATCGACAACGCTCGCTGGATTTTGCTCTCCGCTGCTGCACGCCATCGGATTGTCGCACTATTCCTTGTCGGGTTTTGTCGCGCGGCATCAGACGGAGGACGTCCCCCCTTGTGGACCGGCTTTCTCGTGAACCGAGCGACCGACTTGTGGGCCCGTCCTCTTCCGGCGCACCGTGAGCCGCCCCAGTGCACCACCCCTACCTATCCTCTCTCCACCTACCAGATGGGCTCGGTCCATGCGCCCGTTTCATTGACGTGTGGGCCCCTCTCACTGACCCAGCAGCTGCCTCCTCTCCTCCCATAGGCATCCGGGCCAGGGTGCCATCGCCCCACTTGCCAGAGACCCAGGGAATATTCCCTTGAATATTGTCCTCTGAAAATTAATTAATTCCATTTTCCCGTGATCAGAAATTCATTTAATCTTCGAAAATCAATATCTTTTCATCCGTCCATACGATTGACTTCGTTCCAGTTTAAGTATTTATCTAAAAATGAGATCTATTCCTCGGACCCTTTTCCCGAGAATATTCCTTCCAGAAATTAAATAAATCATTTTTCCAGTGATCCAAAATTCATATTTTATCTTCGAAAAATCATATCTTCCGATCTGTAACCCCGATTGATTCCATTCCAGTTCCAAAAATTTTCTAAAATTGAGATCTATTTAATGGCACTATTACTAGCACTAAATAGGATATGTTACTGGTCTTTATGTAGATTTTTGTGTGTTTGCACATAGTAATGGTATAAAGATTTTTGTGTGTTTGCGCATAGTAATGGTCGCCGAAAATTTGGTTTCGGAGCGCATTTCGCAACGATTTCTCGAAGACCAGTGAAGGCTTAGAGTAAGGCAAGTCACTTTTGATCATCTCAGGCCCATAATTACGGAATTAATTATTTTAGTTGAGAAATCGCATACACTAGGTTACACTATCATAATTTCTCGGCCGTGGTCGCAGGACAACTGACGGGCTGCCAACCCATTTGCTACATGCCTTCCTTGATTGATTGTGATTACCTTAAACATCCTTGTCACCTCTCTTGATAGATCCCAGTATCCGTGTCGACGGGCATGGTGTCGGTGATCGCCTATCAAATTTAAAAATATCTACAATGGGTAAAAATTGGGTTTACGAAACTTTGGAAAACCCGACACCTGGGTCGGTGCCTTGAAAATAAAATGGTTTGTGAAAACCGCACTACGGGGATCGTGCCATTGGGGACGAGTCTCCTGCACTATAGCTAAGGACCGATTCTTCTAGAATTTCATCCGAACATATGACAGTACAACCACATGGGTGATATGGGATAACTCCTGGCTGAGTAACGAGTCTCCCAGGGATGCCTTACGTGCCATTGGACTGTGGATCGTGCGGGAGGGCGTCGGGGGTGCCTCCTGAGTTCCTGGCACAGCATGGTCTCGGACCTACCCTATTGTTGGTCTGAGGACCCCTCCAGTTGGCATGGGGTAACCTGGGAGGGTTTGGGAAATGTCTTGTCACGAAAACCTCTACGTCATCACATCGTACCCAATGCGTGTGATCTGGTGACTAGAGTGAGTTGCGTCGTGTGGGTAAAGTATACCCCCTCTGTAGAGGTCTAAACTGTTTGAACAGCCGTGCCCACGGTCATGGGTGAATGTGAGGTGATTCCTTAACGTAGTTTTGATTGACAACTGTTTGCAAAGGATGTTTGCGGATTGGGAATCCGATTTCAAAAAATATGGTGAAGCTATCGTGGACAGCAGGGCTGTGGGCCCGATGAGGTTGGATCAGCTGATGGCGTTGCATCTCGAAGGCCAACTCTTGAGAGTTGCGCTGATTCAAAGATTGATACAACTCACTCCGATCGGGCGAGACTCACCTCGCCCTGATTGTTGAGAAGCACACACTAGTAGATTTAAAAGGATTTAAACAAAGCAGATTACAAAATAACTAGCCTCTTTTTGAAGCTTGCAACAACCACCTAAGTTCCCCTAGCTTGCTAAGTACGTAAGTACTCGCCCTTGCTCTATATATATATAGTTCTCTGCCGGGAGCTGAAGCTGGAGTTGCAGTGAAGAGAAGATTAGGGTTTCATCCTGGTTCCCAGCCGTTGCCTGTGTGTTGGGACTTAGTCCGCTGTTCTGTTGCCTCTGTGTTGTTCGTTGCTGTCTCCGGCTTGCTCCGAAGCTACAACGTAAGTTAAGGTATATGTCTATTATTTATTTATTTAAGGTACTGCAATGATGCATTTCTAATTGCCGTGGATACCAGCATTGTGTCCTAGGACTGGTATCTGTATCGTGGTTCCGCAGGAAGGCAGTTCGTGGTGTTTTCCTGCGGCACGTCCTATTTGGTGCCGTTGTACGGCAGTGCCAGATTGGAGTGTGACACAGGGCTCCTCACACCACTGGCACGGGTGGATGTAGGGCTAGGGGGTGCATGAGGGCCCATAGTCCATGGGGCGGGTACCGCATCCTGTAAAGAATCTGAAAAGCTGGGCCGTGACAAGCCTCATGTGTTGGGCGAGTCACGGATTGCGGGTAAAGCATACATCCACTGCAATGTGAGTAAATTAATCTATTTGAATAGCCATGCTCGTGGTTAAAAGAGCACCGGGACTTGTACTACTCTTGACTAGCCTCTGAAGTTTCAAACTTGCTTAGATTAGGTTTGGGAAAGGAGTATGTGGACCATCCCTGAAGACGAGAAGGTTGGTATGTGGTAATTTGTGGTAATTTGAATGCGAGGATAAACTGAACCAAGGGAAGCTTGGGGAGGTGGATGTATCTCTCATTGTCGGATAACAACTTGAACATAACGTCTATTTTCAGTTAAAATTGCTAGGTCATAGGTTTATGAACTGCTTTGTAAAAAGTTGCTTTCTGCAAATAAACCAAGCCATCCTTGAAATTCTGTGTGCACTATTGCATCTTGTAGTGGTGGCTTGTGAGTACGTTTGTACTCACCGTTGATTATTCCCCCTTTTTAGAGGTAGAAGCCAAGAGACCCCTACGCACACTTTCCCGCAGAGGAGGAGCTGAAGGAGACATAGTAGAGACCTTGGTACTCTAGTCGATGCCTGTGGAGTATAGGTGGACTGCCGCATCTTCATTTTTGCTACCTCATCTATATCTTTTGGTGTTTGATAATGTAAACGACCATGCTCGGTCTATGTGGGATCCACTCTGGTAATCCTTGTAATATTAAGTATTGTAAGTCTGTTAATCGATGCAGTTGTTGTGATATCAGTTATATTATGTGTGTACCAAACTACTGATCTAGAGATTTAGTACTGTGTCCGGTGTCAAAACTAGGGGCCGACAATTTTCACATATGGTCATTTCACTCCATCATGTCTGAAAACGATCTTATTTTTATAGGGGTTCAACTTAAGTGTCTGTTTTAGAAATCAACTTTTACAGGTGAGCTTTTAAACCGTCCGCATGTAGAAATTGATTTTTACATGTAAAACCGTCTGCCTATATAAATCAATTTTTAGAAAAAAAAAATGTACATAACCTTTCTATATGAGATCGGATACAGATAAACTTTATATCAAAATTATACAGCTCGACGAGATTTACAACTTTGTACTCTCTCTATTTCATATTATAAGACGTTTTAACTTTTTTTCTAAGTCAAACTTCTTTAAGTTTGACCAAATTTATAGAAAAAATTAGCAATATTTCCAACAAAAAAATATAATAAAGATATATTCAATGATGAATTAAATGAAACTAATTTGGTGTTGTAGACAGTGCTATCTTTTTCTATAAACTTGGTCAAACTTAAAGAAATTTAACCTAGAAAAAAGTCAAAGCATCTTATAATATGAAACGGAGCGAGTAGTTGGCAGCTTTTCATTTAAGGTCATTTAGGAGCAAATTTATTCATTACAAGATCTTAGATCTATTTTAAAATATCAATTTTTGAACGTTCCAAACGATCTCTGATAGAGACATGTTCTATATAAAAGCCGTAGATTGTCTATTTAATTATTTGTAACTAGTGGCTTTTTTTGGAACTTTTGCATGGAGCTAGCTTTTTTAAATATAGAATTGGTAATATGCAACCTACTTTTATTTTCATATGAATAATTGTAATTTTTTATACTGCAATATCGATCAAGTTTTACTTATGTTTCTTTATATTTAACTATATTTTTTGTGAAACACAGACAATAAATAATTTGTGGGTAAAACCTTATATCCGTGTTATTCGTTGTTTAAAAGCTACTGCTGAAAAATAAATTGTGATAGAAAAAACCCTAAAACTCCAAAACTATATTCTAAAATTTAAATTTTGGCAGCGGCTTATAAGAAAAGAAAAAAGATGGGGGGCTAAATCCACCATGATTTAGCGGTACAAATATCTATTTTCTTTTGATTAATGTGCTAATTTATAAATGTCAAGAACGAACGTAGTGGTACCTTTTCGACCTATGTTAATAATAATATAATAGATGGATTCGTGCATTATTGATGTGATTGTAAAGCGGCCTATACATATTTAAGATCAAAGACTGACAGAAGTCAATCCAGCTTTATAAAAAGCCGAAATACCAGGTTCATAGTCTACAAAGCAACAACTAAACACGGTAATGAGCCCAACTTCACAGCCATCGAACAACACACCATCATTACCCAGAAACTCACGGATTATGCTCTCAGCACTAGTCTAATTACACAGCTTTCCACTACTATCAAAAGGAAAACAAAAGCTAAAGATTTTAGATGCCTTCTGGAAGCACGTCCACCGGCCGCAACTCCCTTAGCTTCCTCAGGTATCATCACACCTTCGTTGCAGATTGTCGCTGTCTTCTCCCTTCTGTAACAGCTCGCGGAGCTGGAAAAACGATGCTATCTTATATCCCACCGGCAAGGAACCAAGGATGATTGCATAAGAATGTTCTCAAACACAAAATCACTGTCAACCACAAAGCCCAGCTCAATTCCCAGAACTCTTCTATTGTCCTAGGTCAATTTTGTAGACCACATGCATCTCTCACCACACACAAGTAAAGAGGGACATTCAAAGATAATATGGTTAGTTGTTTCTACTTTGTGATAAAGTTTATAGAATTCAGATCCAGTTCAATTCCTTTTCCCCAGCCGGAGCCCGAGATGCCACTCATGTCCTCCACGCGCCGAAGCTCGAGATGCCTCCTCGGTGCCTCCCTAGTACCGGCGAGGCGGCTGGAGGAGTTATCTCGGGTTGAGCTGCTTGGGTAGTTGGATGCAAGAGAGGAAAGTGATGATGAGAGAGATCCAGAGTTTCGATGCGGAGAGAGATGAGAGATGAACTTTAGGCCTTGTTCGAATCGGCGGGTGAGGCTGGAATTATTGTGGCACGCAAAACGAGATGATCAATCTATACTAATATTAGTACCGGCTGGTTCTTTTGTACGTGCACCCAAACAAGTATACTCAGATGTTTTCTAACCGTTGGATTACCGCTGCAATTAGCAGTCCGTCTCGCAATCCCACATTGCAAAACACCGTCTCCCTGACCTCCACCAATACTTCTCCTCGACGCGTGACGGTGCCACTGCCTGCGGCCGCCGTCCCCGCCGCTCCTCTTGCCCTTGGCGGTAGCCGCCGCTGCCGGCTCCTCCTGCGCGCGCTCCGCCGTCGCCGTCTCTCCTACTGCGCATGCTCCCCCGTCGCCGCCTCTCCTCCTGGCAGCTGCCTCCGCGGCTGCTGCTGCTCTTGCCCTAGGCCATAGCCGCAGCTGCAGGCTCCTCTTGCACGCGCCCTAGGTTGCCAGCACCGGCACCGCTGGCTCCTGCGCGCCCTCCACCCGTGGCCGTCGTCGCCGCCGCGCGAGCTCCATCCGGATCGCCTCGTCGTTTGTGATTCCTCAGCCCCTGCCGTCTGCTGACTATACTTCCAAAAACAGGTAAATTGCAAACTCAATTGGTCAACATTTTGAGGGCCAACGCATATTTAGATGATTTCATGATTGCAATTTATTTCCCTCTTTTATCTCAGATTTTTCCTTTGGATTGCATCTCGAATTATGTCATGTTATTCAACAGCTAAAAAACTTCGTTCGAACAGTACAGTGCAGCACTTGCTTTGCCTTGCTACAATAACTTGACCCTCACAAGGATGCAGATACCCTATGAAATAATTTGAACCTCTCAAAGTACAGGGAGAGAGAGTGAATTCTGACAATCTAAATAAATGTCATGTGAACACTTTTCCTGCTTTAATAAATTTATAATATCGCATTGCTCATATCCACGTTTTAAGCTGTGTTGTTTCTCTTCTGACATACATGTTTGTAGGGTGCTACAACCCTGCACAAAATAGTACGTGCCATCTTAATACAATGAACAACGCAGAAGACTCCACACCAGATTTGTCAACAGAGTCAGGTCTATTCTACTTGTGTTCTTTCCAAATGTTTATCCTCACTACCTTGGTAAAATAAATATTTTTCTGCCACATAATGCTATTGATCAGTTAATGTTGTGATTTGCCACGCGTTATAGGAAGATGTACACTTGTCGACGTTAGTAACTTAAGTGCCGCTGAAGTTAGAAGAAAGCGTGACAGGAAGAGTTATGCTGCACTCTCTCATGAGCGGAAAGAAGCTAGGCTTCAAAAGAACCGTGAGTACCGGTGGCATGGAAAGGAGGCACCTACATCTCTATCAGGTACCAGGATGCTCTAATTTGTTTACTTCCTGACTGCTCTATCAACTACATCTCTCGGCTCTATCAACTACATCTCTATATTCAAGATGCTTCAAACCTTCTTAAATGGCTAAGGAAAGCAGATTTAAGTCATCAACTCATCATGTACAATAGGATCTATCAAATATGAAAATGGTTCTATATTCTCTGGGAGTATGTGCTTTTGCTTATATCTACCGTCCATCTATAGCCAGCCCTAAATGGATGCTTTATCGGATCCGCCCACCAGACCCGTTCTCATTTTAAGTCGACAAAAAATCCGTAATTCTTAATTAACCCGCACTAATCGCCAACGACTCGGTCTCCCCAGCCCATGTGGATCGATAAATCAGTTTCTACGACGACAGTGCGATCTACCGGCGATTCATCGGTGATTTGGTGGGAGACGGCGAGATGCATTGATGTCTCCTCTTGCAGATCCATCGACGTCTCCGCTTCCAGGAGCCATAGCCCATCGCGATCCTCCCTCATCAATTCGGAGCCATAGAAGAGGGCTTGGCTCTGCGATTGAAGAAAACGAAATAGCGACGGCATTCCCAGGCGGCACGGTGGCGGCGACGGCATCAATCTATCAGCCAACCTGTGCGGCGGCGTGGCCGTGCGGGGACGGCGTCAGCAAAAGCCCCTGCGGTGGTCAGGGGGACGCGATCGACGTGCGTTGATGCTTCATGTGTGCTGGTACGGAGAGAACCGATCTGTTAACGGTGATCCCCAGATGACGGTATTGATCCATGGCTTCTATTCCCAGGCGACGGTGCAATATAATCCTTCCTATTTTCTTTTTCCTTTTTGTTTGATCTTGCGAACTTCTGTTTTTTTTATGCGTAGATCTTTGTTTCTTGATTTGGAGTTTTGTGGGTTCATTCTTTTCCATGGTAATCCAATTTACTCAGTTCGTTGAATGACTAAAAGCTTTTGCATGCAGATGGTGGCCGGCGTAGTAACATCTCGCAGAGCAGCATCGACCCCAACAAATCAATAGCTTAACTCAATAATCTACAGGCGCTAGCGCACAGGGCCCTGTTCAGAACTTTGTTATTTGTAAGAAGAGTAAAATTTTGTCCAATAGTAGCTTGAGAACCAGGTATATTGCTCCAAAACAGATCTTTGTGATTCTCGTATTGGAGATTCTGCCTTTTCGTGCATAAGTGAATAGTGTGTACTGCTACGATTGTACATTTTTTTTTGGTAATAATCGGTATATGTCTCAGTTTAATCTAAATTAAACTGCTCGCTCCAGGAATCTTTGTTGTGTGTATAGTGATGCATGCTTAAGAATCGTACTGAATCTCGGTGCGTTCCTTCGCCAGCTATGCAATACGAAACACGTATGTAGGAGAATGTACTCAATCATTGTTCTGTGTATAGTGTTTTGTTGCTCAATCATACTATGTAATGTAGAAACACGTAGGTAGGAGTGCGTTCCTTCGCCAGCTATGTAATGTAGGTAGGAGTATGTACTCCAAGTCGCTATTGCATTCAACAGAAACACATAGGAATATACCACTACTAAATAAAAAAAAGGTATATATCACTATCAAATAAAAAATATATACCGCTACCAATAAAAAAGTATATACCCTTATCAAATAAAAAAAAGATATATATCGCTACCAAATAAAAAAATATATACCGCTACTAAATTAAAAAAGTATATACCGTACTGCTATAAAAATAGTACATATTATTCCTAATAAAAAAAAGTACATGCATACAGCCTACAACGAATAGAGAGAGATTAATATTTTCAATTTTCTCCATGGGCTCAATTGGGCGCTAATAGATTATCCACTAGGGAGGTGAGAGTACATACTCCTAGGAGTAAAAAAAGTTTCGAAAAATGGTTCTATACTCTCTAGGTATATATCTTTTTTTTATTTGATAGCGGTATATATGTTTTTTATTTTTAGCAGTATATACCCTTTTTTATTTGGTAGCGGTATATACCTTTTTTTTATTTGATAGCGGTATATACCTAAAGCATCGATCGAGAACTGGCTACAGATGGATAGTGTCGATGCTTTGTATCAGTAATAATTATATGGGGCTATTCATCAGACCGAAACTCGATGAAGTTTAAAAGACAAGATGATTTATACTGGTTCAGACCCTCTGGGTAAGGTAATACCCTACTTCCAGTTGTGATGTATTGCTTTCGCTGTATTCTCTCCGATGAGATTGTCATATGCCCCAGGGGCTCCCTACTCTCCTTATATACTGGGGGGATGAAGATTACAGGGTAGAAAACCCAATCGGATATAACCAAGGGTTTTCCTTATCAATATATAGAGTATCCGGTTAGGACTATATCTCTTTTCTTGTCATGCACGGTAATATGAAGCCGAGTCTTACTCTATCTCTAATTATGGGGGCCGGCTCATCCTCTGTCCGAGTGGCCATAATTGTAGCTCTCGAGACCTTCATAGTCGAGTCATAACTTAAGCTGAGTGCTCATCCTCCACGGTGAAGAAATCCCAAGTGCATTGCTCCTAAGTATTTGTCCGAGTGCTTCTTTTTCCGAGTTCTGCTTCATGTCAGCTGACAACGAGGTTATGAATGGCTTCATAGAAAAATTTAAATAGTGTGCACTGAATAGACGTACCTATTAGGTGGAGCTTCTGACTTTGTGCTTAATTAAAAAATAATTAAACATAAAGTCAAAGATCTCTCTCTTATTTTTCACTAGATCCGATCCCAATCGAGTCCGCCAGTGTCGACGCCTCGGCTGCACTCCCTTCTCGTCGGCTATTGGTCGCCGCCCTATCTACTTGTCGTATTCCTAGGCGACGGAGGCGATGCGAGCCAGTCGCTCTCCCAGAGCTCCCCGGCCTTGCCACACCAGTCAGCTACTGAGGAGGTGCCGTTGAGGTCGCCACAACCAAGTGCCACCTTAGGGGCATCATCAGATGGCGCCACTCTACTCCTACCGCTTGCTGCTGCAAGCTTTAGCTTCATTGGTGGAGAAGATGAACAAAGAGATAAAGGAAGAAGACATGGGCAATTTAGTCCAAATATTTAGAAAAATACATTAAAGAGATAAGTAGTGTCATATTTTTAATACTTGTTAAATTGTGATGACATGACTCCAAATAGATAAATAGTAATAATATATTTTAAAACTAAAAAATTATAATGGTATAAATTCAATAAACCCGTGAAAACAAAATTTGGGAGCTCCTCCTCCGCAAAACCAAACGCTCCACCAGCGGATCAGCCACCGGGAGCCGAGCGTGATAAGAGCACCATGGCATCGTGTCAACCGCACAGTAGCCGTTGACCCCGATGCCGACAATGCGGCCATACCAGACAACTACGTGCTCCACCTCGATCGCCGATGACCACCCTAACGTCGGATGCAGCGACGGCAGCCTTGGCGAAGATACGAGGGAAGTCGTCGACGGAGACGTCGTAAGCCCGTATAAAAAAATGTTTCAATAAAAAACGTTTTAGATGTTTTATCACTTATAAAAAAAAGTTTCATCGCTTAGTAAAAAAATATTTTAAGTAAATGTAATATTAAAAAAAGTTGATGGCAACACCAAAACCCTATTATGTGTAATATATGTATTTTTTTATTAAAATATAATCGTGTTTTAGCTTGTTGTAAAGATTTAATTGTAACAATATAACGATATAATCAGATCGGGATAAATAATTTAGAAGAAAAAATCATTTAAAGAAAAAAGAAGGTAAAGATGAACCTATAAAATATGGACAAATAAGTGTAGACATGCATACATAGATTAGGCAAGAACTCACGGACATAGTATACACATGCATATGCAGGGAGCAGTGAGATCACCCATGCAGCGCAATTAGCAAGGTGGGGTGGGTGTCCGATTTTTGGGCGTACATTGGACGCCCGACCCAAAGTATTTTCGTAAGTAAAAATATAGATTTAGTCCTAGTCTAATATGTTACTTTGGTTAATATAGATGGACTAAAGTAAAACTTTCTCAAAATAATTTTATTCAGGACTAGTTCTGTGTTGTTAATTTGGTGTTAATTATGTGTATTTTTCTATTCCGGTGATTTGCTACTCCTGCATCTTCTAAATTTTCATAATCCTAAAATTCAGAAAAATATATATGAAGCTTTATCTATTTTTTAAGATAACGGAATTAGATTAAGCTGTACCCATTTTATTAATTTAATTTTAAAATTCAAAATAAATAATTAGCAAATTGTTGACGTGGTCTCTTCTAATCTACGCCGTTATAGCTTAACCCATTCAATATGCTTAAAATTTTAGTACTATTATTATTTATAGTACCAAGAAAAATAGCCTGGGGCAGGAGTAGTTGTGCAATTTACGAAAGATTTATAAAAGAAAATTAAATCTGAACAGAGGCAAGATTAGCGACTGGGTTCAAAATTTGGGAGCTCCTCCTCTCCTCGCGAAACCAAACGCTCCACCAGCGCATCAGCCGGCGACGCGAAAGCGAAAGGGAAACGCGCACCGGCGACGCGTACGGCCGCGCCGCCCTCGAGCCCGACGCCGGCATCCCCATGGCGGCGGCGCAGAAGCCGGCCAAGCGGCTGGGGGGCATGGCGGAGGCGCTCTCCATCGCCGCTGACCTCGGCTTCCCCGCCCCTCCCGCGCAGGTCGGTCCCCGACTCCCGACTCTCTCCTCGCCTTGCTGATTCGCCTCTCCCCCCAAATCCTCCTCCTGTTCTGGTTTCTAGTTTCCCCTTGCAGTTTCGATAGATCCAGATCTGCCCGGTTAGGTTGCAGCGCGTTTCGTTGGAGGAGATTGTAGGATTTGGTCCCTGGCAATTGTTACTAGATTGTAAAATGTAGGTTTTGAGCCAAGTATTGCTGGTAGGATTGAGCCCTGTCACTGCAGTTCCGAATGATTTGGGTGGGTTTAAGGATTTAATTCCGGGAGAGTTGGATGGACTTGGCTAGTATTGCAATAAATCACCTGTGTAATCTGCTCCTAGCTTTGGTGAACATAGCGTACTTGATCTCACTAAACGCTGCTCGCTTTGATAAAGTTATGAAAGCATCAAAAAGTTGAGCTGAAATTTCTACGTTATCCTATGTATATTTTCATTATGCTTATTTAATTTCCTAGAAATTTATGGCAGGAGGACCAGAGCAGCTCGGACAAAAGCGATGATCTGGTGAGGGTCTTGAGGGAACTGACTGTTGTACAGCGGAACATTGCCAATTTGCAAGTGGAGCTACAGGGCAGAAAGGTGATGGATTGATATCTAGTGGCTAGATTCTATACATTTGTACTAGAATTGCACAAGTTGTCCGCCATGCTAATGCATCTATATAATATACATATTTATTTAACATTTTCAGATCTGGTACTATATGACATTATTCTAACTTTAGATCACAGCATTCATGTATTCACTTAACTTTGGTGTAATCAACACCCTTTTTACTCTCTTGTTGTGATGTGGTGCTGAAATCAAAATTTACATAAAATATCACTTTGAAGTATGAATGTTGGTACATATTCATATGTACTGTAGCTCTTGATTCTTGAAAAATGGATAAAGATGCCCAACCCTCTTGAGAGTTTTAAGTCTAAAGTTATTAACTGATTGATGCATGAAGCCTGAGTATGTTTATGCCCATGGAATCCAATCTGTGCTAGACTCAAAAAATTTTTCTGCATACCATTTCTGAATGCTGGTGTATTCATCTCTTTACAAAGCTTCTGATCTGCATATATACTATGTGTTATTATGTTGACCATAATAATGGAGTTTGGATTTCCACAGGATGATAAAAATATTGCTCATTTGACTCACGTTAGTGAAATGGAGAAAAAGTGTGAATCTTTGGCCAGAATCACTGCTATTTTGAAAGATGTAATTCAAAACAAGGTAATTGAAGTCAGAAATTGTTCTTTCACTTGTCTTTCTTGGGATTACCAGTTATTCAGATTGATTCTGTGAAGAACTATGCGCCTGCATCTCTAATCTATGTATCTCAAATAACGATTCTTTTCCATCAGGATCGCATTATTGCTCGTCTGCAACAACCTTACTCCCTTGATTGTATTCCTGTTGAAGCTGAATACCAGGTTAGGTTTCTTATCATTTCAAGCTGTCATTTTCATAACAAACATGCCATCCATTCCTACAGGAGAAGGTATGAGAATGTTGGCTTATACCCTGCTTAGATGATTTCATTATTAAAAGAACCATGTGGTTTTCTGAGTGGATCATGTTCTGCCTGCCCATCTGTTGGTGTCTTCTCAGAAACAATTTTCAGAGCTACTTCTAAAAGCAGCAAGTGACTATGGGGCATTGACAGCATCAGTAGGTGATTTCCAGTGGAGCCAAAACTTTAGAGAGTCACCTGCTGTATGGGGGGTAAGTTGAAAAATATCTTTCCAAATACTACGTTAGTGTTTAACTGTTGATTACAAATTCGTCTTCTGTAAAGCACCTTCCACTTGGGATGTGAATATTATTGTTATCAATGGCAGGTTTAGATGATAAGTCATGTATCAATTTATCACAGTACCCATATTAGTATTACAATTTGCTCTGTAGGGCATTATGACTGCTTGGTCTTATGATGACTCAGATTTGTAATCATAGATCAGTTACTGTCTTGTTATTGGACATTGGTTTAATGATTCCTTTATCTCGATGAAGGAAATGCTTCGACCGATACCTGCTGCACTTGCTTCTTGCACGCGCTTCTTTGAGGCCATGTCTGCAATGAGGGAATCCTTCTCTACGCTTCAGAAATTACGTGTCGGTCATTCTTCTTTGTCGATGACCCCAGGTGGCTCAAGTGATGATTCAAAGTTCTTGACGCCACCTCAGTGGAGAGAGGGCTCAATGCTCGATAGCTGGAAGCAAGTTGAAGGGACAAACCCTGAGGGTGATGGACTCGATGGCGTCAACCAGAGGAGGTTGTCATGGCCATCCTCCATCAAGAGGGACCAGTAGGTCAAGCCGTCAAGGTTCCCCAACATTTACTCCGTTGTATAAATAGGATTCTGGGGTTTCTTTACTTCTGTGTGGTTTGTTCTGTTCGGTCACTTGGAAAAGCTCCCTTTGGCATGTAATAGTGACATGAAAAATGATCACCTATCACGCTGAATGATGTTAGAGATGATTTGTAAGTTCCTTGGAACAAACTAGCACTGGGTGTTAACACATGCCCGATACTTCCCGTTCTCACGTACAGTATCAATCAATGAAAAGAACAGAGCATTTCTTGACATGGTCTCATTCACAACTGTATTTATCCCATTCTTAAAAACCCCTATAATTAGTGGCTGGAGCATAGAAAAAAGAGTAAATTATACTTTGTACAGGGGAGAGTATACCTTATTTTACTTTTCTAGATCTAGGACATATTTTCGCTTTGCACCGAAGTATATTAAAATAAGTTTTACTTTGCACCAAGATACATAATCAAATCTATAGAAATTTCATCAAATTTTATAAAATCTAAATGAAACTTTGTAAATTATGGTCTAAATTAAAAAAGTTCCATAAGTTTTACTCGTATGTCATAAGATTTCCCTTCAATTACATGACGCAATCTAGTGCAAAGTAAAACTATGTACTAAACCCAGTGTAAAATACAATTTACTCTAGAAAAAAACAACCTAATGATTATAGTGCAATTTGTCATCTTTCTGTCTGAGATTCTGATCAGCATCATTTTTGGTGTTGGGAACAAATTGATACCAGCTCCTGAGGATGTGAAAGTGCAAATTTGACGGTTGATACTAATCTAGCTAATGCTAATGTCTTCTGTACATGCAGAAACAAGGCCTCTGAAAGAAGCATAGCCCCGAAGGCGGAATACCGTGTGGATACTGTATGCTTAATTTGGAACAAGACAACTGCCTTAATCAATGCAGCAAACTGTCATTCAAAATCAGGGACGAACAAGACAACCCCATGAATCTGTTTGCTTAATTTTAGATGGTGTTTGAGATGGTTTATTTTTCTGATTTATAAGCCATACGCAAAACGAAGAACGTCATTAGTGCATGATTAATTAAGTATTAGCTATTAAAAACTTAAAAAATAGATTTATTTGATTTTTTTAGAGATACTTTCATATAGAAAATTTTTTATAAAAAACACATCGTTTAATAGTTCAGGAAGCGTACTCACGAAAAACGAGAAAAAAAAAAGCTGCTGGCTTAAGTGGTGCCGAACGGGGCCTAGTCTATCACTCAGATCAGGTAAGAAACAAACTAGTATTACTCCCCCCGTTTCAGATTATAAGCCGTTTTGACTTTGTTTTAAGACAAACTTCTTTAAATTTGATCAGGTTTATAGAAAAAACATAGCAACCTTTTTAACACAAAACAAACAAATATATTATAAAAACATTTTAAATTGTGAATTTAATAAAACTAATTTGGTGTCGTAGATGTTGGTGTGTTTTTATATAAACTTGATCAACTTCAAGAAGTTTATAATCAGAAACGGAGTAATTTGGAACAAGACAACTGCCATTCAAAATATTGGCATTAAAAATCAATTATTGTCCCTAAAAATGCAATTCCAACATTATTAACCTTAAAGAGAAGGCCAAACACTAACCTTACAGAATGCCACTAAAATATCAGCAAAGAGCAAAATCTTGAATTTTGCATCACAAGGACATCATGGAATTCGCATGCCAGACGTTTGGAACATGTTTAATTTAACAGAAAAAAGGGCACAAAGACAGGTTCCAAATGCATCACTGAAAAGAATGCTATACATTATCCAAAATAATTTCATACTTTTCCAAGGTGTTTTTATTTGCAATATACCTTAATAAACCTTGGACAAATTTTCAAGGTGTTCCCAGAAACGAACGGCTTAAGTACTCTCACAAGACATTTAACAAGAAACACTTAAAGAAACACTTAAACAAGCTTATTGCGTTATGGCATTATCATTGCACCAAACAAGAACCAATTGGAAATAATCTAGACAAGATAGAACAACGTTTCATGTAAGTAGAGTTAACAATGGAATCAATGCAGCAGCGCGGTGTTGTGGTAACAGGCCAACAACTGGATCAGTGCAAGGCTGGATATCTTCAGTTAGTACGGTCGCTCATTTCGCATCTGTACGTACTGGAGTAATTTTTTCACAAATTCAAGCCAAAACATCAAAACTCCGTACAAGTGAAACAACAAAGGGGCTTCTGCTACTATTTACAAGCTAACGGTCGAGTATATGGAAAGAAATGGACATCTGCAGTACACAAGATTTTGCTAACCGAAAGTCTTCTTGAAATCCTCTAAAAAATCTTCTTGAAATAAGTAAAATTCAGATGACTCCAAGATTGCATAGAACGTGATTATATCCAAATAAACAAAACTTAAAGTAAAACATTTCCTACTGAAAACAACAGCATAATTTCAATTGTATGCTGATTTTAGTCCATGAAGAACATAAAATTGAAAGTTTGATCTAATAGAAAGTACTACAGAAGGTATTAGCATCCATGCTAATAATATTAGTGAGTGCAAGCATTGGTGTGCAGTATACCACTATCACTAAGTAATAGCTGACTGCAGAACCAGAAACAACAAAATTGGTTATATTAATATGCTAAAATTGAGATGCACAATTGAAAACTGCTCCAGTCATGCATTCAGATAATAAACACCAACAACGCCTAAAGTTGATGGTTTTTAAACATGGTTTAATATTTGCAATACAAAAGACTTCCTTAAGTGCACACCGTACCTGCACGTATGTCAATTTCAACATGGTTCAGTCACCATCTCACAGCAAAATATGCACTTAAAACACATTACAAAGGGCAAATTACTCAAGTCTGGTAATCTTGGCTATCTACCGACAGCTTCCAAGCCGAGACAAGAAGAACACAGGCCAATTGATCTCAAAGGGCACAGCCGTCAAGTAGTTGAACCAGCGCTTCCAATCTGCCACCCTAGTGATCACCCCAGATGGGAGGTTGAGCACATATGCACGGTTTTGGTCCGAATGGTAGAGGGTAAGCATGGTGCCACTCTTCTCACCAATGCACACACTGGAAAGCGACTCCATTCCTAAAAACATTTTCCCCGCAACAACAGGGATCGCTTGGGTGAAAAACCAGAGCGCAGGACCACCCTGTGTTTCTAGCCGACTGCAGATACACAGATAGTTGTTGTGAATACAAACAAGTGAGAGCCTTGCATTGACACTTATGTACAACCAAGTGCTGCTCCTATTCATTCGGGCGGCAATGGGAAGAGCGTCAAGGGGAAGCTTGGTTGTGCCAATGTTGTCTGCATCAATGCTCACATCAAGGGTGTAGAGGCTTTGTCCCTCCCCATGGAAGAGCCAGTGTGCAGTGCCATTGCTGACAGCTGCAACTCTGTTTCCGTAAGGACCCCAGACGCGCCCGAGGGTTCGTTCAGAGCAATTTGTGGGCGTGCTCCAGGATGGTGGCATCATGGCAGTGGCGGTGGCGGAGAAGAATCTGTGGAGGTATACCTGATGGTCACCATTGTGGATGCCGAGGAGGAGCACTTGGAAGAAGGTGTTGTAGCCACCCGACGGGATCCGGCTGATGCGGTGGTCGGTGGCTGTGAGGATGGCATACCCCCTGACACCGTCGTCGTCAAAGCAAGCCGTCTGTAGAGGGGGCAAGACGTCGTGCTTGCCGGTGAGCAGGTTGCACACGCAGAGGTGGAGCACGTTCTGCGCCGGCGGCGAGGGGGCGCGGGGGAAGACGCGCATGAGGAGGAGGCCGCCGCGCGCCGCCACGGGCTTGGCCTGGTCAAAGATGCCGGCGGTGGCGCCGTCGTCGCGGACGAAGTCGGTGAGGAACAACCGCCGCCCGAGGCCGATGGGTGGGTTTCTGCCCCTGTCCGGCGCCGCGACGAGCGCCGGCGCGCGGGTCGGGAAGAGCTTGGTGAGCTTCCTCCTCGCGTTGGCCTGGATCTGGTGGCGCTGCGCGAAGAAGCCGAGGAGGGCGGCCCCCCCAGTGCCACGGGGCCAGCGGCGGCGGAGGAACGCCGGTTCGGCGATGAGGCGGCGCCACCGCCTGCACACCGCGGCGCAGCGGAAGAGGGACGTCGGGTCCGGCACCCGCGCGAGGATCTCGATGACGACGTCCTCCGGAATCACCGGCACCGCCGCGGCGGCGCCCATTTCCGCCATCTCGCCACCAACAGAAGCAGCAACCAAAATAAGCTCACTCTACTACAACAGCCAGCAGAAGAAGCAGCACGGAGATTTGTAGGAGCTGTCGATTTCGGAGGATCGGCGCGGGGAGGGAGGTCGACGGCCGGGGGCTCACAGGTGGCGGCGCCATACGTCGGAAGCAGCTCGCCCCGGCCTACCCTACTCTGGCGGCGTGGAGGGCATAGCTCTCTTTCTGTCTCTATATCTATCTATTCTCTAGGTTCCGGTGAGCGAATAGGGGACGCCGGCGACGGAGCGGATGATGCGGCGGCCGAGCTACGGCGGGGAGAGGAGAGGGGAGGGGACGCAATTAAGGCCGTTCAGAACAGGTCGTGCGTTCGGCTGCGCACGAGAAATGATACAGCTCATTAGTAGATTAATTAAATATTTAACTATTATAAACTTAAAAAATAGATTTACTTGAATTTTTATAGGAACTTCTGTATATATATTTTAAAAAACGTACTGTTTGTAGTTCGAAAAACATGATCACAAAAATCGAGGAAGTAGCCGTTGACTTTTTTCTGGTCACATAATGAGAATCACCTAAAAATTTACGGTATAAAGAATCACCAACTAACTTAATCTAGATTAAGATGGTCTTGTAATCAAAACCGACTAGCGGAACCGATTTCAATGAATTGAGATAATCACCCGTCTCGTGAGTGGAATGAAAGATTCATAGGACAAACCTACAAAAAGGTAACTCGCGATTTCATAGTGAAAACGGACGATTTACAGCACAAATCGACAAAGATGTATGAACTAGACTAAAAACTAGGAAAGAAGCAGATATAATACTGAAAGAACGATTCAAATGGCTAATTAGATGTTGTGTTGTTGGTTGAATTGTACCGGCCATAGCCCTTATAAAAGGTTGGTCTTGTATTCTCTGAGCCTTTTCCATGTCCTAGTAGGGTTAAAAACCAATTAGAACTTATCAAACCCTGTACGCACCAAAGGAAACACGAGAGAAACTTGATTGGGACTCGGACTCGTCCTGCTGGCCTGACCGTTGGGCTGGCCAGTCTAGCCACCCGTATACCACATATAGAAGGCTCGGGTCTTCTTTATAAATTTGGTATCCAATTTCCATATATTTTCCTTAGTGCCAAATTCGGGTGTTAACACATGTCCCCCTGCCTTTTTGGCAAACTTGAGAGCCAAAAAGTATGAAAACACGGGTCTCCAGGCGATAAACCATTATCGGCCATATAAACCTCTTAAGTGTTTTGCCAAACACTCAGGAAGTAATTCTTGAGTTATTTCCCGTTGATTGCTCTTTAAAATTGCTTTCCTTGCAATCTCTCAACAAAATATGCATTCCATGAACGATTCCGACTATCGGGTAAGAACCTTCCTAACTAGGTGACCATTTACCGAATTTCTTACTTTTTAGAATCTAATGACAAAATTGTTTTCCATACTAAATCTCCAATCTGAAACGATTTTGCTTTAACTTTCTTGTTATAAGCTTTGGCTACTTTTCTTTTATCCCTCTCAACCACTTTCAAAGCCTTTAAATGTTTATTGATCATTTCATCAAGATTGTCCATCATCAATGTTTTGTAGTTGTAGTCATCGAACAATAAATCATCTTGTTTGAATAACCTTTGAGAGTCAAGATTCACCTTAACTGGTAAAACGACTTCTTGTCCATAAACTAATTCAAAAGGGGTCACCTTGGTGTCACCATGTCTAGATATTCTATGAGACCATAATGCCTCAGAAAGTATCTCATGCCACCTCTTAGGATGTTACTCTACCTTTTTCTTGATTAGTTTTAACAAAATCTTATTACTCGACTTAACTTGACTATTAGCCTGAGCGTAGTACGGAGAAGAATTCAACAATTTAATACCATAATATTCAGCAAAATCTTTCACCTCCTTAGAAATAATAGAAGAACCTCGATCCGTAATTAAAGTTTGAAGAATGCCAAATCTATGAATAATGTGCTTTAAGATAAAAATTGATTATCTCTTTATGCGTCATATTCTTGAGAGGCATGGCCTCGGCCCACTTTGTGAAATAATCCGTTGTCAACAACATGAACCAATGTCCTTTTGAAGAAGAAGGATGTATTTGTCCAACAAAATCTAAAGCCCAACCTCAGAACGGCCATGGTTTGATAATAGGATTCAACGTTGCGGCGGGCGCCAATTAAACATCGCCAAACCTTTGACAAGCTTCACATCCTCTATAATATTTGAAACAATCATCAATCATCTTCGGCCAATAGAAATTAGCTCCCTGAATAGCCAATTTATCTTGTGGGTCGATTGATGAGTTACACAAATCCTCTCATGAACTTCTCCCATTGTAACTTTAGATTGATTGATGTCTAAGCACCTCAATAACAATCCATCTATATTTCGGCGATATAACTCATCATCGAGTAAAGTATACTTAAAAGCTTGCCGCCGAATTTTTTGATCAACCCTGCTATTAGGATTTTTCAAATATTCAATCAAAGGGACTCTCCAATCACTAGCATGATCAACATTACATATAACCGAATCAAGACTTAATCCGGCCTTCGAAACGTGTAAACAATCGTGCCTCCAGTTCTCTGCTGAGTGCCGGTTGGACTGGCAGTACCATGCCGGTCGGACCGGCCTCTAGATGCCGGTCAGAATGCCCCTGGTATGTAATTTCGCCAATTTCGCCTAAACTTTCACAACCAAGCATCAATTTTTATAGAACAAGAAATTAGCCTCTTTTGACATGATAACCAGATGCTTGTTCTGCTAAGTTATTGGCTCTTGAATATTTCTCTCTAGAAATATGTTTAATGACGAAATCATCAAAATTGATTATAATATCTAAACATTGATCCAAGTACCTATGTAGTGATCCATCAAAGCATTGACACACACCGGCAACTTGTTGCACTACTAATTATGAATCACCAAAGGCTTCTACGTGTTTAACACCAATAATCTCCATCGCTTGTAAATCAAATAGCAAAGCATCATATTCGGCTTGATTGTTAGTACAACGGTATTCTAAGCAAACCAATGTTTCAAAGGTAGCACCATTGGGCGAAATTAATACTACACCTATCCCCTGTCCTCCTTTGAAAGAAGAACCATCAAAATAAATCTTCCAAGGTGTAACATCAATCATATGAATTTCACTATCATAATCAACATCAACATGATGGTCCATAATAAAATTAGCTACAACCTGGCCTTTCTTAGAGTTTAAAGACTCATAAGCTAAATCATATTTAACTAAAGTATATGCCCACTTGCCAATTCTCCCACTTAAAATTGGTCTTTGCAACATATGTTTTATAACATCGGTTTGACAATCAATTATGCAAGTACAAGATAGCAAATAATGTCTCAACTTGGTGCAAGCATAGTATAAAGATGTTGGAGACAGGCCGCAGCCCCTTCGGACCATCGCCCCTTCAGAATGCTCAAGACCGAAGGCCTATAGGCTGAAGCCCCTTCGGGCAACTCAAGACCGAAGACATGCGGGTGAGGGGCCTGATACGGGCGAAGGATGCAGTGTGTTGAGCGAAGAAGAAGGCCGCGAAGGCGAAGGGCACTGCGTGTCAGGCAAAGTCATTGTGGAGTGGGTAGAACCCTGACCAGGAGGCGGGGAGACCGAAGTACTAGGTGAAAGGCCTAGGCGACCGAAGATTAGCTCCAACAGGCGAGGCCTAGCAGCGCGTCTCTGGCCCAGTTGGGGGCGTGACAACCGAGAGGGCCGAAAGGCCCATTAAGAAGACGGCCTACATAGCGGCCCGACTGCCCGCATAGCGGCCCAGTGGCCCGTTAGAGGCCTGTGAACAGGAAAAGACATAAAAAACCTTTGTAGTTGTCCCTACAAGGGGCCATAATGTAACACCACCTATAAATGAAACTCTAAAGCCTGTAAATATACCCCTAGGCCTATAATAGGCACCTAGAGCACTGTAATGGCAAGGATCTTGAGATTAATACAAAGATTTACCATTCTTGTGCACACTCAGAATCCACTGTTGTTCTTCGACAACAAAAGATAAACAAAGTTTTTCCATGAACACATACCTTGTTTCGGCATCAATTAAGCAACGGCTCAAGAATGTGATGATGTGCTCCCTTCCATTGACTTCTTGTGTCAAAACAGCACCAATGACATTATCTTCGGAGGCGATATATAATAGAATGAAATTTCGGCTTTAGACGCTCTTACCACGGGAGGTGATGACAAGTACCTTTTGATTTCATCGAACGCCTCTTGTTGTTTTGCCACCCAAGTAAAATCGGTTTCTTTCTTTAACTGAAGTATGGGAATAAAAGCATCAATCTTGCTGGACAAGTTAGATATGAACCTTCTCAAATAATTCACCTTGCCTAACAACATTTGAACTTCTTTCTTGCATGTCGGTGCTTTAAACTCTCTCTCTGATATTTTCTATCTTCCTAGGATCAATCTCGACGCCTCTCTCATGTATCACGAATCCTAAGAACTTTCCCGCCAACACACCAAAAGCACACTTGAGTGGATTCATCTTCAACCCATATCGACCCATCCTCTCAAAAATCAAGCGCAAATAAGCTAAGTGACTATCCATTCCATCCGATTTGACAACAACATCATTAATATAGATTTCTAAGATTACACCGAGCAAATCATGAAAGATCAAATTCATTGCTCTCTGATATGTAGCATTGGCATTTTTGAAACCAAATGTCATAACAACCCACTCAAACAAGCCGACAAAACCAGATACCATTTTGAACATGTGTTCTTCGGCCATGAATATTTGATTGTAACTAGCATTACCATCTAGAAAACTAATGACTCTATGTCCCAAAGCATCATTAATTAACATGCTGGCTATAGGCATGTGATACTCATCTTTAGGAGTAGCTTTGTTTAAATATCTAAAATCAATGCAAACTCTAATCTTACACTCCCTTTCTTTTACAATGGGACGATATTGAAAACCCACTCTGCATATTGATATGGCCAATTGAACCCCGCCTTCAATAATCGGTCTATCTTCTCTTTGACACGATCATA
Source organism: Oryza meyeriana var. granulata (assembly GCA_003991445.1). NCBI lineage: Eukaryota > Viridiplantae > Streptophyta > Magnoliopsida > Poales > Poaceae > Oryza > Oryza meyeriana. The sequence goes on along the minus strand of RYFJ01000803.1, from coordinate 164,377 downwards.
TATATTAGAAATAAAGAAATGGGGCGGTTGTTTATAAGGCCTAAACCTGGATTTAATGGGAAGCCGATGCTCTACAAGCTCGTGACTAAGACCCGGCATCTCATGATATTCCCATGCAAAGCAATTCACATACTTTTTAAACAAATTGATTACTTTAGCCTTGTAATCGGCTGTCATGTTTTTGTTTCCAAAAGTCGGCCTTGGAGTAGAACCATCACCTATATCTACTTCCTCTAATGGATCGGCCGATGTACAATCTTGACCCAACTTCTCTACCTCATCAAAGCCTTTAATAGTTTCACCAATATCGTTCTTTGTACACCGATATTCTTGCACCCGCTTTTGTAACCACTCTTAATTGGTTTCTTTAGTCATGGTAAAAAGTAATATTGCCTAGTCGTGCTAAGTTAGTCGGCTTTACAAAAAGAGGTACAAAACCACCTTTGGAGACACTGATAAAGTTATAGCTAGAAAGATCCAACCCAGACAAGCACTGAATATTGCCATGCTGCCACTCAACTGAAGCATCGGCCATTGCAACCTCGGCCGATGTGTCCTCTTGAACAATCTTAATCTCGTCGTCATCCCATTGAATTAAGAATTGATGCAAGGTAGAAGGTACGCAACAATTGGCATGCATCCAACAACGGCCCAAAATAACACTGTAGTTACCTTGCACGTCGACGATGAAGAAAGCGGTCAGCAACGTCTTGTTCCCCACGGTCAGCTCCACAGGGAATAGTCCCTTTGCTTCCATTGCCTCACCATTGAAACCGTTGAGTGTCATGTTGGGTCGCTTTAGCTCATCGTCTTCTCACCCCCAACTTCTTGAACAAGGAGTAAGGCATCAGGTTCACAGCGGCACCTCCATCCACAAGTATCCTAGAGATCGGCCTTCCATCAATGTGCCCCTTGAGGTAAGGAGGTCTCATGTGACGTTGGACTCATCGGGCTTCTCAAAGACCGCATCTCTTGGACCAAGTGAAAGTTGTGCAATTCTAGCCTCATCCATGGCACGGAACTCCGAAGGCAAAGCAAACACCATGTTGATGTCCATATTCTTCCTTGGTGGCGAGTCATTGCTAACAACCGGTAAGTCGTCATCCAAAGTATCATCCTCATCATCGTTTTGAGTAGTTATCGGCTTTTCCACCTCTGTCACCTTAGGCTTTCAAACTTGCTTCGGCATCGTCGGAGGTCTCAACTCGTTAAACATCCTATCCCGAAGCTCTTCGGCCGCTTATTCCTTCAACTTCTAGGCCTAAAGACATTGTAGCCTCCTTTTCTGAGTAGAAGTCAAATCCGGAGGCGTCCACTATGGTTTCGGTTGAGTTCCAGGAGCTAGGTAGTGACTTCTAATATGATTGGTCATAATAGAAACTCCTGAAATCTTCTCTGTATCACCCTGTTCGGACTAGCCTTAGGGCCCGGTCGGACCGGCGGCTGCCGTCGTTGGGCAAATCAGTTCTGTATTGACCCAGTCGGATCGACCTCGGGTCCGGTCGGACTGGTGGTGTGCCGATTTGACCTTTTCGGTACTGGATGATCCCAATCGGATCGGCCGTCAGGCCCGGTCGGACCGGCTGGATGCTGAACCATCTCCGTCGGTTCTAGATGGGACCGGTCAGACCGGCCATCGGGCTCGGTTGGACCAGCCGGATGCTGAATAGACTTTTCAGTACTGTATGCGCCTGGTCGGATAGGCCTTGGGGTCTGGTTGTACCGGCGGCGCTGATGGCCACTGCTTCGGCTTTGGTTTTCTTGACTCATTTCGCCTCTGACGCACCTCCAGTGGGTATTTGCACATCATTGGACCCCACCTTGATGGTAATCATCTCCGAAGCCCTGGTTTCCACCTTGATGCACTTTTCTCCTCCTTTTCTCTCATCAAACCGATTTTGTGATTAAAACCGACTTTTGTTTGGCAGAAATAAACGATCGTGCATAGACCTTTGCGGCTCCATCCACCCTTGTTGATATGGCATTGGTGGCGAGGGTGGATATGGCATGTATATCGGTGGCGGTGCTCCCCATGGCATGAAATAAGGAAAGGGGCAATCTGGTGGCAGCATAGGACACGGTCCCCACGACATAATTTGAGGATTGTATGGAGCGGTGGCTCCAATTGCCTTTGTTGCTGACCAATCTCTCCCTAGGAGGTGATCTTGGTCTCTTTGCATTGCTAGGCCAACCGTTAGATCGTTGACCGGCCTTTCCGCTCTCATATTTGTTCAAGAGCATGTCGAACGACCTTCGCCTTTCTCGAAGTCTTAGAGCTCGCAGCTTCGTCCTTGTTGACTTTTCAAACTCCAATTTCCAAGCTTTTTGGTTTGATCATCTTTAGTCGAGGTTCTCCAATGACAACTTCCTTCCCTTTGGTGGTATTGGCTTGACTAGGCTGAACCAATACCTTCTTGTCATCGAAGTCTATTGTGTTCACTAGGAAAGGGTCATGATCCAACATCATCTTTGGACCATCAGTGAACTTCAACCGTCCTTCATCTATGGCCGATTGAACCTGTCGACGGAAAACATTACAATTATTAGTAGTGTGAGAATAAGAATCATGCCACTTACAATATGAACGACGTTTTAATTCTTCCGCCGGTGGTGTGATGTGACCTTTAGGTAAACTAATTTGTTTTTCTTGTAGCAAGTAATCAAAGATTTTATCACACTTAGCCGCATCAAAAGAATATTTAATTTCACTTTGTCGATCCTTGCGAGGAGTCAGCGTCAAATTAAAGCAAAAGAATGGCTTATGATTGTTAGTCCACAACCATTCAGCCGTATAAACATCACGATCTTTATCATCATCCGATGATATCATCAGAACAATCAAGGACATTCATGCTAGGCTTTTTGTCATTTGCTCTAACAAACTTTTTAACTTCTTTAGCCCGACTTTCTTGAGCTAGAGCCTTTTGTGAAACTTGACTAACATCAAGAAACTGTTGGCCTTCTAATCTTTTTATTATAGAAACAAGTAAACCATTGTAAGCAAGATCGGCCAAATTTCTTTCATTTATATTCAAGCTAAAACATCAGTTTTTAGTATCTCTAAACCTTTTAATATAATCAGCGACAGATTCATTATATTTTTTTGCCTAACCGATATTAAATCGGACAACCTAAGCTCAGTTTCTCCAGTGTAGAAATAATCATGAAATTTTTGTTCGAATTGAGCCCAAGTATGAATAGAATTTTGCCGATAAAGAAGTAAACCAAGTAAATGCAGTACCGGACAAGGGTAATGAAAACATGTGCAATTTAAAAGCATCCATGCTACTTCACCACATTGTGCTAAGAATTGGCCTATGTGTTTTCAATTTGTTCTACTATCCTCACCATTGAATTTTGTGAATTCCGGTACCTTAAAACCATGAGGATATGGGATATTATCAAAGTAATTAGGATACGGTTTTTGATAAACTCTAGCCCGATTCCTTGGCTCAAACTATGGCACGTATCCTCTCATCTATATATTCAAGCCTTTGTTGGTTTTGTGGCCTAGGAGGTTTTGGCGCAACATAATTATGCTGGTCATATTGTGTATCTTGGGGATATCCACCAAAAGCTTGATTAGGGTTAGGATCGTTGTAGGCATTACACACTGGTGAAGGTAGTGGTGGAGCAATATGATTAGAAGCAGCAGGAGGTACATAATTATGCAAATAAGAATTATTATTGATGGGATTGACCTCCTGTACAGGAACTATGGTGCTGGTCCGACCAACCATATAAGGCACGATTGGACCGGCCTGTCCGGTCGGATCGGCGTAGAAGTTGGTTTGATCGGTGGCCAGAGGTGTGGTTAGACCATCCTGGGGCCTAGTCTGATTGGTGGACAGGGTGGCGGTCGGACCGGCTATGGTAAGTGCGGCTAGACCGGCCAGTGGCAGATTTTTTGCACATTATGTAGTGTGTCTACCGGTAGCCCCATTGGTTTTACTGTGTATATGCTGTATAGGAGCCTCACTAGTACTAGGGTTGGCATTATTAGAAGGTAAATTGGCCAATTTGTGTGGAAATTTTCTCCATCCTAATATTAAAGAAAGAACTCATAGCGGCATCCAAATGATTGGCCAATGCAGCGCAAATTGATCTATTTATGGAGCTAGCAACAAGTTCATCCATAGCAAGGGATAAGTCATCGAGCTTAGGAGTTACCTCATCCGAGACGACGATTCGGGGAAGAGGGACATCTCTTTTAGAGATGCCTTGGTGAGTCCTGATATAGCGCTCGAGCATTGCCTTCTCCATCGCCAATTTTTGTTCCTCGATCTCTCACCGTTCTTCCTCAGTCAATTCCTCCATGATGATCTGAATCACGTTGTTTGGATCGACTTCCATATGCTTTGTCATGGCGCTAATGTAGATGTCCCCAGTGGAGTCGCCAAAAATTGTGTTGACGCTTTTTCCGGTCACACGACGAGAATCACCTAAAGATTTGCAATGTAGGGAGTCGCCAACCACCTCAACCTAGATTAAGATGGGTTTTGTAATCAAAACAAGCTAGTGGAGCCGATTCCAATGAATTGAGATAATCACCTGTCTTGTGGGCGGAACGGAAGGTTTATAGGACAAACCTACAAAGGGGTAACTCGCAATCTCGTAGTGAAGACGGATGATTTACAATGCAAATCGACAAATATGTATGAACTGGGCTAAAAACCAGGCAAAAGGTATATGTAAAGCTAAAAGAACAATTCAATTGGCTAATTGGATGTTGTGTTGTTAGTTGAATTGAATTGGCCATTTCCCTTATAAAGGGGCTGGTCTTGCATGCCTTAAGCCTTTTCCACGTCCTAGTAGGGTTAGAAATCAATTAGGACTCATTAAACCCCGTGCACACCGAAGGAAACACAAGAGAAACTTGAACGGAATTTGGACTTATCTTGCCGGTTCGATCGCCGGGCCGGCCAGTCCAATCGGACAGAAGGCTTAGGTCTTCTTTCCAAATATGGCCTCCAGTTTCCATATATTTTCCTCAGTGCCAAATTCAGGTGTTAACAATAGCTAAGTCAACCTGCTGAATAGAACAGAGAGAAGATGAGGAGAGGAGAGGTAGCCTCTCTATGATTGGCTGGTTGTTTGGATGGTTTACTCACCTTCACAAACTTCTATGCCACAATCGTGTCTTGCCATAGTTTTTGTGGCGCCAAAAAAGCTAGCCACACTTATGACAAATTCTAGCTAGCAAATGAGTGTATGACAAGTAGGGCATGCGAATAGCAAAGTGTGACACGCCATAACTTTGGCTTGCAACCAAACGCTTGCCTTAAAAAGTCAAACTTGCCTAACTTGAGTGTGGCAAAGTTTGTTAATGAACCAAACAACCCCTTAAATTTGATCTAAACCAGCAGATTTTTTTAATATAATACAGCAAAATTCAGATCACAAATCAACATAAAGATGCAGATAACCTAGGACATAGGCAAGCTTCTCATAATGGTTTTGTTGAAACTTACAGCTAAATGTGCTCACAAATATGTAATGTCATTTATTCAATCACCAGAAAACTTCATGCGCTTCATAGTAGCACAGGAACATCAATTTTATATGCTCTAACTGACATTAACATGCAATTTGTGTACACATAACAATGTCTGAAATTATCACTTCAAACCAAGATCACCAGCACCAATTTGCAACTCTGCATTCATCATCCAAACATTGTTTTTTCTCCATGATCATTTGCAACTTTGCATTCATCTTCCATCAACGATTTCTCCGGTGATCGCTGGGGAAGCCGTGAGAGGGGCAGGCTCCCTCTGCCCACTGAACTCATGGGTGGTAGACCCGGAGTAGCTGGTGGTGATATGGCTGCTGTGCCTTCCCCTCATCTGCCACTCAGTGATGTAGTTCGGCTTCATCACCACGTCAGTCACTGCAATGTCTCCAGTGAGCATTGCCACGACCCTTGACATTGGCGGTCTTTGGTGCGGTGAGCCCTGGGTGCAAAGGAGAGAGATCCGGATGACTCTCAAGACCTCCTCCAAATCGATTTCCTCGAGCCTTGGGTCCACAATTTCAGGTGCTTGCTCTCTTTCATAGAGCCCCCAAGCCTCAAAATTTAACATATGAAGGAACATGTTTCAATAATCTATAACTTGAAACCAAGAAGAGAAATTGTACGGTTTGCTGTTGACAAGCACTCGATTCTACGATTTGCAATTGATGAGCACGAGTTCTATAATATGCCATCATACAAGCATTTTTCTTCCCGTTTTGCCATTGCCATCGGTTGACCTCTGTTAGCCCTTATGAAAAGACCATTTTGCCCCTAAAAAATGTAGCATGCACTAGGCAAGCCGAGATTTAAATATTTTTTCACCAACATTGAAATAATAGTAGATTTAATTGTATTATTTGCAACTGGTAGTAAAATAGCAGTAGATATTGCAAACCTCTTGAGGGTATTTTGGGCCTTACGAAAACCAATCAAAGAGCTAATGGAGGTTAACTGAGTGTGATGGGAAAAAAGGAAGAACAACAATTGTATGATGGCATATTGTAGAACTTGTGCTAGTCGATGGCAAATCTTAGAAGCAAACACTTGTCGATGGCAAATTGTAGAATTTCTCTAAGAATAAATTGATGCGTTCTCTTGGATGCAAAGATTGTTTATCAGCTTACCCATTCAAAGAGATAGGTCTTGTCTTCCACAAGGGAGTGGTCGGTGTTTGATCGACCAGCGACAGTCTCTAGAGCGACAACCCCAAATGCAAAAACATCAGCCTTTTCAGTCAGATGGCCTCTCATTGCATACTCAGGTGCCAGGTAGCCACTAGACAAAGGTCAGGCAAGTGCAATCAGCACATGTTACAAATTTAAGATATGTACAAACATGATGATCATGATGTATGTGCTTACAATGTGCCAGCAACTTTTGTGCTGACATGAGTCTTCTTCTCATCATAGAGCTTGGCAAGCCCAAAATCGGATATCTTGGGGGTTAAATCAGGGTCAAGTAGGATGTTACTGGCCTTGATGTCCCGATGCACGATGCACACAGTGGACTCCTCATGAAGATAACTTAGGCCTCTCGCAATGCCTAAAATGATCTCAAAACGTGTTGACCAGCCAAGGTTCAACCTACTATCCCCTGTATTTCCAGAAATAAGGGCTTTAGATAAATGAGGTGATGGGAGAATCAAGAGAAGAAAAATCTAAAGAGTTCGTGAATCAAGGATATGCTTCTTAACAGGACTGCAGCATACACAGTTTGACAGGTGATGGTGATGCGATGTGAACTCACCAAAGAGTGCTTGATCTAAACTTCCATTTTCGAGGTACTCATAAACCAACAATGGTGTGTTACTGTCAATGCAGCAGCCATATAATTTCACAAGGTTCCGGTGTTGCACGGAAGAAATTGTTGCAACCTCTGTCACGAACTGGCTTTTCCCCTGCTGAGATGACTGAGAAAGTTGCTTCACAGCTATCACCCTTCCATCAGTTAGCTTACCCTAACAAAAGGTGAGCTTTCATTATTGCTAACTCAGATTAATATTCAGTTACAATTCACAAGAGTAAATTAGGGGAATAACCAACCTTATAGACTGGCCCATATCCTCCTTCTCCAAGTATGTTTTGAGAACCAAAATTCTCTGTAGCTAACTTAAGCTCAGCATTGCTGAAGACATTAGGCCTTCCAACCATGTTGTAGAGTTCTGCAAATTTTTTTCCATGACATATTGGAAAGAGTTAGGAACTAGAATCACCTATTTAAGTGAATTGCTAGAAGAATATGTCTACCTTCTTTCTGTTGTGCCGTTCTCCTTCTCTTCTTTAGCACTATAAATATTCCAACTAGGGCTGCTAATCCAAAGAATGAAGCGCCAATCACTACTCCAGCAATTGTTCCTGCTTTACTTTTCTTTTTCGAAACACCATTTCGCACGGTGGGAATAAAATCTGAAACAGGAGTAATATACTTGTTAAAAAACAATGGAATCCACTCTTTGTTTGTACATATTGACTGACTACAGCAGTACTTGGGGTGATGCTTAATGCTGAGATCATAGGTCCATAGTATCCTTGAGTAGGAATGCAACAAGTACCCTTCCCAGCCCAGAACAGATGGATCTCAAGGAAGTTTTTCGACACAGTTGCAGTATATCTCTTGTTAACAGCAGTAAGAGACTTTCCACCAGCCATCTTCCTTATATTGAAGTTCTTTTCTTTCAGGTCACCCTATGCAAATGTCTAGTTAGAAAATGTTCCATGCAGACATGCACAATTTATTATGTGACACTCAATACAAACCTGAACATATATGTCAAAAACTCTCCGCCCGATGCTATGCCAAGTTAGAGAGTTTGGATAAGCAAACTCTGCGAACTCAAGTGATACAGTATAATTCCCATTCTCAAGTCCAATACCATAGTATCTAAGTGATGATGGTGACATCCTTGCAGTCTGGAATAATTCTGAGTTAAGTGCACTCTGAAACTGCTGGGAGCTATATATTGCATAACTTCCATTTGGAGCCTCATTGAATCTACCTACACTGCTTACACCCCATCTTGCATGATCACTAACATAATAAGATGCGGCTCCAATGTTTTGAGCATCAGTTTCATACATAGTATTATCTGAGCCCCTCGTAGATCTATTACTGCCACAGTCCACCGCAAAGGAATAATCTGCAATTGAGATGGTTATAATATTATTGAGATCATATCCACTACCAATGTGATTGAAGAGTTGGAAACTTGGAATTATACATTCTGGAGAACCACGGAAACAAGGAGTATCTTGCTGGAGACAGTTTAGCCCTGAAGGTAAAATGCTGCACAAATAATTGAATCGCCTACTCAGATCATGCAAAAATGTTTTCACTAAAATTATCTCTTCAACGTACGGTTAAATGTGATACATACCTATTGTTGGTGCTATCAAGAAAGAAGTTATTAGCCACCAAATTCCTTTAGAAAACAAAACGGTTAGCTTGTTAGGAAACATATATGCACAACCTAGAACATGTATCTTTGTCCCCTCTGCCTGCATCTAAATGTATATAAGAAATATCAGAACATAGAACTTACAGTTGCAAATTGTTCCCAGCAACCCATGGAGGAAAGCTTCCAGAGAGGTGGTTATATGAAAAATCTCTGCAAATATTCCATCAGAAGTAAAAAAATAATGGGAGAATTTTATTTTTGCCACTCATTGCGACTGTATCCTTTCTTCCACCATTGAAAATTTGCACTTCTCTCTTTTACCACTCTTCTGCTAGTGCACATTTTTATTTTGCCATCACTGTCTAGTCAACGTCAGTTGACCGTTAAGTTTGCCCCTAAAAGATCATTATTCCCTTGTAAATGCTCCAAAATACAGTAGCATTTGAAATTTTAACAAATACCATAAAATTATCAAGAAAACTAAATTAAGGCTACACAATAAATTTTTAGAAAACATAAAATTGGAATTCATGTATTATTGTTGTTATTCCTATTATTAAATGCACCGAGGGAATGATTTGGCTCTTAAATGTTTCACAAAAATAATTTATACTGCATAATTACGTGGACTTCTATTTACTAAGTATTTTTTGGAATATTGGTAGCTATACTATATTTATATGTTGATATGCAATAATATGTTACCTTTAAATATTTCATTTTTTTAAGCTACGCTAGAAAACTTTCAAGCTAACTGAATATTTCCTACTATAAAATTTTTATTCAACCTTTAAAAACTAGAAATTTAAACTGTATTTTCCTTGATTTTTGGAATTTTTTATATTTCTTTTGTTTCATAAGGGTATAATGGTCATTTAGAGGCAAATTTGATGGTCAATTGATGTTGACCAATGATAGTGGCAAAAGAAAAATGAATACTAATGGAATAGTGGCAAAAGAGAGAAGTGCAAAATTTTGATGGCAGAAAAGAGAATACGGTTTCAACGAGTGGCAAAAGGAAAATTTTCGCAAAAATGGGAGTACAACATTCAAACACATAAAGATAACATGTGCCATAATTCGATGTTACTTAACACATACAAATTGTTCAGCGAAGGACTTTTGTCATATGGCAAGCTTCCAGAAAGGCTGTTGTTCCCAAGAAACCTGATTTATGTGCAGTTCAGAATGACCCCAAAAAAATCACCTTATGAAGCCATCGTATGACAGGAATAGGAATATTCAGAAAGAATTTCTTAATTTCTTACAGGAAGCCAAGCTTATTCAGATTCAGTATGGATTGAGGAACATGGCCTGTGATATTGTTAAAGCTTAAGTCCCTGTGTCAATAGAGAAGCAATATTGTTGATAAAGATGCCTTAGATCAAACTGAGGAAAAAGTAAAGAGCAGGAAAAGAAATACTTACAGTAAGGTTAACTCTGCAAGCTTGGAGAAGTTCACAGTTCCAAGATTATCGGATATCTTGCAGTTCCTCAGTATTCTGTAAGAAAAGTATCTAACCTCATAACTTGTCTTTTTGTGAGGATTTAGCAATCGTAAGCTCTATAGCAAAAGCTTTTCACCATACAAGACAGTCAAAGATGTCAGATTAGAGATAAAGGACAGCGAGGAGCTCCCATTTAGAGTATCACCGATCCGCCTGAAGCACAAACACTTAATAATTTCACTATAAAGTTTGATCTTTTTATAAGTAGTACTTATATCGGTTTCCATGGAGGAAACAGTGTCACATAAAAATACTTACAAACTTGTTAATCTGGTTAGATTGGACAGACTTGCTGGAATTGGACCTTGAAAAGAATTTCCTTGGAATCTTCTGCAAGTTAATGTTTTGATTAGATCATAAATATATGATGGTAAAAAAAGTTAAAATTCTACAAATTTATCATTCTGGAGGCAAGCAGTGTGTTACACTCCTGTTAGGACTAGGACTGAGATGTTCATCTACTACCGTAAATGGCAAGAAATGCAGGAGAAAAGTATTTTATGCTGCAGTTTCCATTAATTTTCCTGTTAGGAGAAATCAAGATAAATAATTAGGTGGAGCAATAAGTTGATAAGCAATCCTACAATTCTTGTAAATTTGGCAAGCTCCCAAAATAATCTGGTATTTTTCCTGTGAAATCATTATCTGATGCCCACCTGCAGGCAAAATAGAATCTGTTACTTCGAGCATATGGAACCACAATGGAAATAACATTTGTGGCACTCCTGTAGCTTACAGAATCCTCAAATTCGTAAGCTTTGAGAATGTCGAAGGGAATGGACCGCTGAAGCCAGAACTTATAATATACCTGTAAAAGGGAGACTGCAGTAATTACAATCAACTTTACATGGACCTCATTAAAATTTTAGTTCATAGGAGCCTAAGTTTGGAAGCTCAAAATGGACATGGGACTACATCTGCTCGAGTTTTTCCAAGTTGCCCAGTTCTGCAGGGAGTTCACCAGTAAAATTGTTTGAACTAATGCCCCTGAAATCCCAAAGAAACATGTTGACATTGATTCTATTTATGTAAGAACGGAAAAGAGCATAAATTTGCCTCTATAAGACATTAAGCATGTTACGAAATACTGCTTAAGAACCTGTATAATTTTCAGCACAGAAGCACCTACTTATTACTGTTTGGATCTCATGCAAACATAAGAAACTTGTGTACAAATGGGAAATTACTATGAAATGCTTAAGCAATCTGTTACACATTTGTGTTTCCTGTATGACTAATTTACTTCAGATAGTCCGTAAAATAAACTTCAACTCTGAGTAGAACAGATAGTCTGTAATATAAACTTCAACTCTGAGTAGAACTGCATGAAGAACCACCTTTTATTTAGTTTAGTTGATAAATTGAACAATGAGAAGAATGTCTCTTACAATGATAGGAGATTTCTAAGATTCCCGATCTCCTTTGGAAGAGGTCCAGATAATGGATTGAGGGACACCGCCCTTGTCATTTTTATCAACATTAGGTGATTAGAGAAACAGAAAGTAACAATTGATGGATGCTAAGTGAAATGAAACCAAACTAGAGTATAAAATCAGATTCTTACAAGTACTGCATGGCAGAAAAGTTTCCAATAAAGGATGGCAGAGGACCCGTTAAGTAATTTTGCCGAAGATTCCTTGAGTAACATCAAAACCATCAAACTAAAAAAAAAAAACTGGATATGAGAGGGGGAGCTCTCATATCGATGGTTATTAAGAGGGGGGTGAAGCTTGAACCCAGGCGGCTAGCCCACCACTTGTGGTGCTAGCCGGTAAGACTCTGGTCTTTTTCCATCAAGCTAAACATAAACAGTTCATAATCGGGCTGCTGTTCCCTGATGATTCTTGCTAGGTTTTTAGTTAAGGAAGATGGTAATTCTTGCTAGTTATTTGGATTTTTTACTGAATGCTTAAGTAACATAAGTGAGAACAGGGTACTAAAGAGCAGTGGCCAATATCGTGGTGATAGTGATTCTGCAAGTTTTATTTGCAACCATTTCAAGGTATTTATGCTTATTGTGCTCTTAAATTTATATATGATATTTATTCCATACTTATTTAAATACCATCAAGATTGTGGTGTAGGATTATAGCTTCCTCTATATCATTTACTTCCCAGTATCTGCTACATCGAAGCCAAATCACAGTCAATCCGCTTTATAAAGTACAATTATATGTGCCCACAAAGATCACACCTTCATAATTTTTTCCTGCATGTGTGAGTGACATGTGGACCCATCCTGGAGGTGCAATCTTTGTGGGTGCATGCAACTGATTCCTGCATCCCCTTTTAGCACTTTGAAGTGATGAGTCCTTTACTATGATTTTAGTATGAGAAGTTTGACTCAAAAGATTAGTTAATTATGCATAAATTAGATAAACTGTCCCTCAAGAGCATCTCAACTGCAAATAATCAGGCTATGTTTCTACATCATATTAGTTCACAAAAAAAAATACTGCTTTATCTTCAACACAGAGAAAAGGAAGTTAAAGACCATACAAGTTATTCAGATAAGTGAGATTCTGCAGCTCCTCAGGTATTCGACCAACAACGTTCAATGAGTACACTTTCCTGAATGGACACAGAAAAACATATTAGAAAGCTCACTGCATCCTAAAGATCATGATTTCAGAAAATCAAATGTGGGATTTTCTGCATCACCCCCGCCACTTTCGGTTCAAGTCCTTTTGGCTCCAACTTGACGACTTCGCCGAGCAGGGCGATCAAGCTTGGTGCGGGGCACCGGGTGGCTCGGACCCCCTCCGTTCCCTCCATGGGAAGCTGGCCGCCATGGCGAAGGCACTACAGGCACGGGGGCCACGCCAGATCAGCTCCCTGCGCCTTCAGCTATAGGTTGCGCACGAGGTGATTATGCATCTCGACATGGCTATGGATACCCGTTCTCTGAGCACTGTGGAGCACTGGTTGCGCCCCACTCTCAAGGGCCATTGCCTCGTGCTCACCTCGCACATGCCGTATACGCCAGCGCTCTCGTGGCCCTCACCTTTGCACAGTGATGCCAACTCTTAATTCTTCCACATCAAGGTGAACTCTCGTCGGTGCAAAAAGACTATTCTGTCCGTGAGCAACGACGACAACATCGCCGTAGCGGAGCAGGACAAGCTGGACCTCGCAGAAAACTTCTTCCGCTCCATCATGGGGGTCCTGGCCTCATTGTGTGTGCACCTCAATCTAGGGGAGCTGGGGTTGTGCCACCACAACCTCGAATTTTTACTGTTACTAATTTAATTTTTTTTTTAATTTACAAACTAATTTTGGTTTGAATCATTACAAAACTAGTCTCTTGCCGCCCTGGGCCCACGGCGGATTTAAAAACCGCCGTGGCCCAGGGCGGCGAATGGCATCCCCGTCACCGGGGCTAACGCGCGCGGCCCGTTAGCCCCAGGGAGGCAACGTGGATTCGCCGCCGTCCCCAGGCGGCGAATGCAATTTTTGCATTCGGCCCCCTGGGGCATCGCGCGCCCTCCCCAGGCGGCGAATGCATAGGACCGTCCGCACACCGATCGGACGGTCCGATCCACGGCAAATTGTTGTAACGCGCGCTAACTACCTTAAAACAGTCATAACTTTCACATACGGTACGGAATCGGGCAATAAGTATCTACGGACATCTACAGAAAATTTTACATCCGCTTCCCCCGACTTTGTCGGTTTGTTCAAAAAATTTTTACGAAATTCGGCCGGGAAGATTGAGTTTTTTGAGGTCCGAAGTTTCAGCACGGTTTTTAAAGCACACTCGTAATTTTCTACAGCCACATCTTACATCGGTTTGAGCTGCACCTTCACGAGATTTTTGCTATTCTCGTTTTGCTAGTTGAGAAAAAAATATCAAAAAAAAAAAAGAAAAAAAAATTTTGCAGGCGGCCCCCTGGATTCGGACGGTCCGATCCTTGTGCGGACCGTCCGTTTACTATGCTAAAACCGCCGTCCCCCAGGGCGGCGAATGCAATTTTGCATTCGGTCCTGGGGCATTCGCCGCCCTCCCCAGGGGCGAATCCACGTGGCCTCCCCGGCTAACGGCCGCGGAGCCGTTAGCCCCGGGTGACGGATCCATTCGCCGCCCTCACGGCGGTTTTAAATCCGCCGTGGCCCAGGGCGCAAGAGACTAGTTTTGTAAATGATTCAAACCGAAAATTAGTTTTGTAAATTAAAAAAAAATTTAAATTAGTAACAGTAAAAATTCCCACAACCTCTAGGACCTTGATGGGCCGATAATAGTGGAGGAGGTGCATCGGGCTATTCTTGACATGCCCAACAACAAGGCGCCAGGGCCCGATGGCTTCACCACAGAGTTCCACAAGCGCTGTTGGCTGGCTATCAAGGACAACCTGCTCGCCGCCATTCAGAACATTGCAGCGGGCAACATGGCAAGCTTGCACCACTTGAACACAGCCACCATCATGCTGTTGCCGAAGAAAGAGGACCTGGCCACCATTGGCGACTACCGGCCGATCAGTCTTTTGCATAGCTTCGCCAAGATCTTCGCCAAGGTGCTAGCACTGCGCCTCGCTGCCAAGATCATCGACATCGTTGGATCTGCACAAAGCGCCTTCATCCGCGGCTGTTCGATCCACGAAAATTTCATCTACGTTCAGGGCGCAATCAGGCACCACCACCGAGCCAAGCATCCTCTGTTGCTTTTGAAGGTCCATATCTCCAAGGCGTTCTATTAAATACGTGATCCGAAGTTCAGCATGTATCATATTCGGATTACTGGATTTGTTTCCTAATAGGGCTTCTAGTCTATTTCTACTAGGACTCCTAGATTTATTCCCCTATATATATTCCTTGTAAGCTGCACGGGAAGGTGTGACGTTCCATTATTATTCCCCTGCGTTTGTAATCAACTCCTCAATAGTGATCATTGCCGGTCGGCGCTCGTGGTTTTTTCCCGCAAGGGTTTTCCACGTAAAAATCCGTGTCTTTATTTGCATCTATTTTTCTAACAAGTGGTATCAGAGCATTGGAGACGACCAACCACTACGCCGTTGTTGAGTTCACCGTTACACCGATCCAATCTATTCAGGAGATCGATCCGCTCAGCATCCACAGTTCTCGTCGATTCAATCTGAACGCGAAGTCGTCGAGTTGGGCACCATCTAGTTCGAAGCGGATTAGACTTCGAGCCGGCATCTGCTGCTAGGAAAATAAAGGCAAGGAAGCAGCATCCTGCGCACGGTCCATGGAGGAGCACCTTGGCCGAGCTGTCGAAGCCACAGTTAATTAAGCACGTGAATCAAGGAAAAGAATAGAGAAGCCGTCCAGCCTGTATGGTGGTCAATTTTTTGACGAAAATTGCTACGTGCACACGAAGTGCATTAAGGTTTGTGTTTCTGCTAGGTTTACCCAAATTTCATACTAGCAGCTTCAGGAATTAATTTCCCATGGCGAGTTTGAAGTATGATCTATCGCTTCTCGACTGAGACACAAGATTTTCACTGTGGCAAGTGAAGATGTGAGCAGTTCTAGCACAACAAGACTTAGATGATGCGCTAGATGGATTCAACAACAAGAGGCTCAATAATTGGTCCGATGATGAGAAGAGAAGAGACCGAAAGGCTATGGCACATATCCATCTTCATCTATCTAATAATATTTTGCAGGAAGTGCTTAAGGAGAAAACAACCGTAGCACTATGGTTAAAGCTGGAACAGATCTGCATGACAAAGGATCTGACTAGTAAGATGCACCTGAAGCAAAAGTTATTCTTACATAAATTACAAAACGGTGAGTCTGTGATGAATCATCTCTTCACTTTCAAGGAAATTGTTGCCGACCTTGAGTCTATGGAGGTAAAGTATGATGAAGAGGATTTAGGTCTTATTCTATTGTGTTGATTGCCTAGCTCATATGAAAATTTCAGAGATACTATTCTTTATAGCCATGATAGTCTAGCTTTGCAAGAAGTTTATGATGCTTTGCATGCCAAAGAGAAGATGAAAAAGATGGTAACCTCTAAGGATTCAGGTTTACAAGCAGAAATCTTGGTTGTTCAGGGCAGGCAAAAGGAGAAGAACACAAACCAATCAAGAGACAAAAGTTCTAACAACCACCGTGGAAGATCAAAGTTCAGAGGCAGGTATAAGTCATGAAAATACTGCAAGAGAGGTGGACATGATATCTCTGAGTGTTGGAAGCTACAGAATAAAGAAAAGCACAACGAAAATTATAGGCCGAAAGGTAAGAAAGAAGATGAAGGTAAAGCCGCTGTTGCTACTGATGATGGTTCTGATGAAGATGTACTAGTTGCTTATGCTGGTTGTGCGCAAACTAGTGATCAGTGGATTCTTAATAATGCATGCACCTATCATATGTGTCTGAATAGGGATTGGTTTGCCACCTATGAATCTGTTGAAGGTGGTACTGTGTTGATGGGTGATAACACGCCATGCAAGGTTGTAGGCATTGGTTCAATTCAGATTAAGATATTTGATGGTTGTATCAGAACATTGTCAGATGTGCGGCATATCCCATATTTGAAGAGAAATCTTATATCTTTATGTACTCTTGATCGAAAGGGGTACAAATATTCTGGAGGCAACGGAATTTTGAAGGTAACAAAAGGCTCTCTTGTTGTGATGAAAGCTCATATTAAAACTGCCAGCTTGTACCATCTACAGGGTACTACAGTATTAGGTAATGTTGATGCAATTTCTGATTCATTATCTAATTCCGATGCTACTAACCTTTGGCATATGCGTCTTGGGCATGTGAGTGAAATTGGTTTGGCAGAATTGAGCAAGAAAGGATTGCTAGATGGTCAAAGCATCGGGAAGCTAAAATTCTATGAGCATTGCATCTTTGGCAAGCATAAGAGGGTGAAGTTCAACACATATACACATACTACAGAAGGTATTCTTGATTATGTGCATTATGATTTATGGGGGTCTGCTCGTAAGACATCTCTAGGAGGTGCTCGTTATATGATAACTATCATTGATGATTATTCTCGAAAAGTTTGGCCTTATTTTCTAAAGCATAAGTATCAAGCGTTTTCTGTATTTAAAGAGTGAAAGGCTATGGTTGAAAGATAGACCGAAAGGAAGGTGAAAATACTTCGTACTGACAATGGGATGGAGTTCTGTTCTACGCAATTTAAATCATATTGCAAGTCTGAAGGCATTGTGAGGCACTACACCATTTCTCATACACCTCAACAAAACAGTGTAGCTGAGCGTATGAACAGGACAATTGTATCAAAGGCCCGTTGCATGTTGTCAAATGCAGGTTTGTCTAGACAGTTTTGGGTGGAAGCCGCTTCCACCGCTTGCTATCTTATTAATCGATCACCCAGTACTGCCATTGATAAGAAGACTCCAATTGAGGTATGGTCTGATTCCCTAGCAAATTATTCAGACTTAAGAGTATTGCTCATGTTGATAACGGTAAATTGGAGCCTAGAGCAAGTGCATCTTTCTTAGTTATCAATCTGGTGTGAAAGGTTATAAGCTATGGTGTCCTAAGACGAGAAAGGTTGTGCTTAGTAGAAACGTTGTCTTCCATGAATTAGTTATGTTACAGGACAATCCTTCTACTAATACTCTTGTTGAGAACCAACGGAAAGTAAGTGTGCAGGTGGAGCACTTGGGCAGTTCAGGGCATGTACCAGAAAAGGAGAATATTGCAGTTGACCAAGAAACACCTATTGCTGAAGATTCAGATTCTTCTACTGTTGAGCAGCCGCCACAACATTCTATTTCACTTGATAGGGCAAGGAGAACTATAAAACGACCTCATTGAAGAAGCAAACATAGTTGCTTATGCTTTGAGTATGGCAGAAGAAATTGAAGGTAATGCAGAACCTTCTACATATTCTGAGGTTATTGTTTCTGATGATTGCAATAAGTGGATAGTTGCTATACATGATGAGATGGAGTCACTTGAAAAGAATAGTACTTGGGAACTAGTGAAATTGCCTAAGGAGAAGAAGCCTATCCATGGATTTTCAAAAGAAAGGAAGGTATGTCTCTAAGTGATGAGGCAAGATATAAAGCAAGGTTGGTTGCTAAAGATTATAGTCGATTCCAGGTATTGATTTCAATGATGTTTTTTCCCCAATTGTGAAGCATAGTTCAATTCGCACTTTACTCAGTATTG
The DNA here is from genome assembly GCA_003991445.1 of Oryza meyeriana var. granulata. NCBI lineage: Eukaryota > Viridiplantae > Streptophyta > Magnoliopsida > Poales > Poaceae > Oryza > Oryza meyeriana. The sequence continues at coordinate 145,842 of RYFJ01000803.1, read as the reverse complement.
TTGCAATGCATGATTATGAACTAGAGCAATTAGATGTTAAAACTGTATTTTTACATGGGGAGTTAGAAGAGGACATCTATATGGATAACTAGGAAGGACTATGTCATTAACAATGTGATAATCAAGTCTCCTTTTTTCAGGTTCTTTACAAAGTGCTGCAGTTTCTACAGAGGTGGTGCAGTTTGCAAAAAGAGGAAGAGAAGGACAAGCTGCAAAAGTGGTGTAGTGCTTTGCTGGTGAAGATGAGAAGCTGGAGACCAGAAGACAACATGCCAGATGCAATATAATTAGGAAACCTGGTTACAGGGAGTGCAAGGGAGATGTTGTTTTGTTGGGGGAGTCTGGTTGCCCCTGGATTTGGGATGTTTGTGCTTCATGTAAGGCTGATCTTCAGCTGGTATGTGTGCATGAAACCTGGTTTGTTCTATTGTTGGCTTTCTTCCAAAAGCCAGGTCATTATCAATATAATGATCTTTTCTCTAAAAAAAACTCCTTTGTGGCGGCCACGGTTGTCCTCCTTGGCAACGGTGAGCGCGCATCCTTCTGGACCGACGATTGGCTCCCTCTTGTGGCGCGATCATCAATCGAGCTCCGATCCTAGCTTCCTTGGTAAACATTAAGCACCGGCTGGTGGCTGCAGCTTTGGAGGGCAACCGGTGGATCTCGGGCATCTGCGGTGGCCAATCTCCTCACACTTTGCTAGAGTACTTCATCATCTGGGATGAGATCATCCAGTAGGTCGTGTTGTCGTCGGCAGTGCAGGACACGATCCGCTAGAAGTTCTCTGGGGATGGTTTCTACTCTGCCTCCTCAGCCTACAAAATGATGCACATAGGAAGAACGCGGTCTCTCTCTCTTGGGCAAGGTGATCTGGAAGTCAAAGGCGGCGGCAAAGTGCAAATTCTTCATCTACCTGGCGGTGCGTGGCGCTTGCCTTACGGCGGAAAGGGCTCGCCAAGGCAGCCTGGCACCTCTTCGACGCCGCTGTCTTCATTGCGTGGTGCATTTGGAAGGAGCGCAATGCACGCATTTTGATGGCATGCGCTGCTCCATGGATCAGCTCGCCGGCCGGCACGATCGTTCACGAGTGGCTGGTGTGGCAGGAAGCCGGCCTGATCTGACCGGCTTTGGGGAGTATTTGGGAGTAGTCAGGGCCTCCTGATGTAATCTGGAGCACCGCTCACTTTGGTGCTTCAGCAGCTTTTCGGCAAAACTAGTTTGTCGAGCCTTTATGTACTAAACTTCCTTCAAATTCTAAATAAATTTGGACAGCGTCCTTCCACCATCCCGGCAAAAAAATATGGGATTTTCCAGATACGGATTGGCAGGAATTGATATCAAATAATTTCATTTCCATGTGTGCAAACCTAAAATTTAAATCTTTGGGACGCCATAGTCATGGCCTCTTGCAGGCATGACGTCGAACAACTCGTGTGCACCCGAAGCAGGTTGAGAATACGTACAGCTTGGTGATGTGGCAGACGGTGCTGGCATTGAAGGAGCAGTCGCACTTGATGGCCGGGTTGATGTTGGGGTTGTTGTCGACGTCGGTTTCGTCTACGGCGACGCCGCTGCAGGGCTCGCCGCTGATATTCCACGCTGGCGACGCTCGAAGACCCCATGTCCCCAGGATAGTGTTCAATGCAGTCACTGGACAGACGCGGACAGATACGCATTTAAGTTAAGCAAATGTATAAAAAGGCAGAGGCTCGTATATAAGTTATATACAAGTTATATATAAAAGTTATATAAAAGTTACATTGTAATTACACTAGAATTATAATGTAATTGCACTATACTTATGTTTGAAAGATTTTGAAAGGATTTTCTATCGAAAGTTATATAGGTAGTCCCATGTAGATTGAATTCATTGAGTGATGCCCAAAGGACATATATATTGTGTATAAAAGATGAGAAAAAGACTCTGATACTTATTTTATATAAATGATCCCACCCAAATTCATTTCAATTATGTAAGGAGTTTCTTAATTAAGTGGGACAAACACATCTCACCTCATCCTACTTCATGAGTATTGAATTAGGTGTCCATTGAGTTAGGCCCTAGGGACATAGCAGGTCTTACACTTTCATTATTCTCGTCTCACATCCAGTCCCACGTATGCATATCCGTAATATTGTTCTTACGTTCAGGCCCACGTATATATAGCAGACCTTACACTTTCACCTATAACCTAGAGCACACCACTACTCGTAAAATCTGTATTAGTCTACTCTTACGTTGAGCGGAGCCATGTTGCGACCTATGTGGCCAAAAAGCACACCACTACTCGTAAAATCCGCATTAGTCCACTCTCATATTGAGCGGGCCCACATTTGAATAGTAACGCATTTACACTTTTATCCTTGTTTTACATAAGAAGGTTAACCTGAGATTTTCATGGTTAAAGTGCCAAAGCTTATACACTTGTCCTCACCCACGTAAACTTTCAAGATAGTTCTAAATTACCACTATAACCACACATGGCTCACATATGCCTCAACACCGTAGTTACGGGCTTTAAGCCAGCTATGACGTTACACTAGCACATATACCCTTAAACAACTTCTCACTAACCAAAATAATGGACGATACGTCGTCCTAGAGCATTCATGGTCCGTCCCACTATAGTTTCATGAATCAAACAAACCTTAGAGGTTGTGTGAAGAAAATTCGTGTGACATAACCTTCCCTTCTAGCCTAGTAGTGTAGGTGGACTTTAGCTCATGGTATAGCAAATTTGATCCTTTGTTTACTGAAAATTAATGTTGCCAGTTAAATTTCTGATGATGGCCAACAGATGACTAATAAGCTAAGCCCAACTTGTCTGACACTTGCGTTGTCTAAAGGCCATATTTTTTTCTTGAAAGGAAAAGAGCCATAATTTAAGTCCAACTACTATAAAGTTATTATCGGAATTTTGGGGATTTGGTTCTGTAATTAACCTGTTGCTCGGTGAAGAAGTAACCTGGATACTAACCGGATGCTGTTTAAGTGTTTTATTTCGGATTTGAGTAATATATATGGATTGAATTTGAAATTATATGAATTGAATTTGAAGCTCTTCACACACTTTGCATGTAATTAATTAAGCTGTGCTAATTAGTAAACACGAGGGTTCATCATGCCGTAGTCCTGCCAGTTTCTGAAACACTTGTACCAACTACCAACCACTTGCGGGAAGAACAGATCTACACAGCTATTGGGTTTGCAAAACTGAATTTACATACCTTCTGTTGGATCAGTTCTTGCTGCTTGCTGAGCTTGAGCAGCTGCAAAAAAGCACGCATGAACGAGCACCAGCCACGCGAAGCCATGGACGCTGCTGCAACAGCTCATCTCTCTCTCTCTCTCTAAGCTAGCCAAGCAAAAGCAGCAGGTTTGGTGCAAAATGTGGTGCTGACTTGTCCGAGGTGTGTATATATGTACCAGCAGTAACGAAGCTTCAAGGTAAGAAATTAATGGTAGCTATAACAGCATGTCAACATCTTTACGACGACAATTGCAATATAAAAAGGCTAAAAAAACATCATGCAGATATTTTGGTTCTAAGTTGCTGCGATATTAATACCTCTTTTTTTATCTGACGTGGTTGATTTTTGAACTTACGTTTGAATATTTTATCTTATTTAAAAATTTTGTGTAAATATATAAAAATATAAATTATGTTTAAAGTATCTTTAGTGATAAAACAAATCATAATAAAATAATTACTAATTATGTAATTTTTTGAATAAGACGAATAGTCAAACGTGATACCACAAATCAACAGCTTTAAATATTAAAAAAGGAAAAGAGTATTTCTGTGTCCAACTAGACAGCGAGAGGAGTGAAGACTTAATTAAGGTCTTATTATAAACGACATGGACTAATTCATCCCATCAAACACTGATGGTGACACAACTGGAAGAGACCAAACTTATGTCAACTGTGACTTCTAGGTATGAAAGCCCCCGTGTTTTGGAATAATCATCCACTATTACCTGCTACGTCCACACTGATCTAAAAGAGTCTGGAAAACCTAGCTAGTCAAAGATCATTGTAAGGACATGAGAATTGAAGTTCGAAGACTTTTGATGGCTATTATCTGTAAGTTGTTCTAACTAACAGAATGCAAATTCTTTGCTTGTTTGGCCATCCAAAATCAGCATCTATAGCAATAGCCTCTATTTTAGAGTCTCGAAGGTTAAATAGGGGCTGTTCCTATTTTCCTCGAACATCAAAAATACATCAAACTTTACTAACGGCCCCTATTTCTCAGTCACTATTTCTTTTTCTATTGTTTTTCACCATAGACTCTATATTTATGCCTAGTTTGATACAATAATAATTGAAACATAAATATTTATAATGCATAGAATTCATCCATATACAAATTAATAGTTTGAAACACCACAATTCAAATTTTTTTTAATAATTTGAAACCATGGTACATAAAGACAAAAAAAAGATATATTTTATAGAGGAAAAAAATATCCAAGCATCCTACACAATCATCCAGGGAGAGGATATATCCAATTATTCCACAGTCATCCAAGACAGTACTGTACTACACAGTCATACTACACAATCAGGCGACGGCCAGTGAGCGCGGTGGCCGGCGGCCGGCCGAACGATTTGGATCTCTGGTGGGATTTCATCTTTCTGGGATGTCGATGGCGTGGTAACGTGAGCGGGGGAATTGTTGTTGGCGTAAAAAAAAAAGATCGATAGGGGCTCCCTTGAGAGTTCATAGGACTAGGGGTTTGGGAGGAGGATTTGGGTGCCTCCTTATTTTGGGGGCCTGACTAGGGTCCCTACTGGACTTAGGTTTTTTTATCTCACTACCCAAAAATTGTTTAGGGGCTGGGTTTAAGGTCCCTGTTGGAGATACTCTTAACGACAAAGAGCCTGTACTTATGAAGGCCCATTCCCTATATAGAGAAAAAGGACCCACTACTAGGAAATATGACATCACATGTGGCCAAATCATGTTTTTGCAGGCGATCAGCAGCCCCGTCTGCGACTAAAGGCCTGTAAAAATATATGCTTTACATAGGCGGGTGGTCGGCCGCCTGCGACGACCTCTTATCGCAGGTGGGCATTGTAAGCAGGCCGCCTGCGAAAACCTATTATCGCAAGCGGCCGACTTATTATCATAGGCGGGCCTTGTAAGTCGGCCACCTACAATAATAGGTTTTCATAGGCAGCCAGCTTACAAGGACCGCCTGCGATAAGAGTTCCCCACTTCCTACACTAGCCGCCTGTGATGATATTTGCGTCAATTTTAAATTTTTCCGCCAAAATGTGACCGCTTGTGATTGATATTTTGCCTCCAATTTTCAATTTTTACCACCTATATACATAACCATCGAGGATTATATTGAGCGCATAATTGGTGATCGATTCGGTTTCGTACATGCGGATGGAGGAAGAGTTGATGCGATGGAGAGGAAGAGAGGAGCAACAGAAGCGGGAGGTGTAACGGGGGAGGCTGGGGGGTTTGTCGAGCGGCCGTCATGCGTCGTCGATTCAATGACCATCATAAATTTAAAGGAGAAGATATTTACATTGTTATACATACATATATACATATGATGAATGAAATATTTATAGCACTACATAGAATTTATATCATAGTTTGTCCAGTCAATTAGTTCTGAATATTTGGGGTGCGTGGTGAGAATGCATTATTTGTCAAAGAAACGCCCTAACTTGTGACAACATCATGTTGGATGAAGTGGCATATATCCCGCAGTATATTGTCAATGGATTTATCATCCATCTTTCGTTCTGATCTTGGAATTCTAGGCAGCTGCATCGAAAACACGGCAAAAATTAAAGGCATTACCAACTGTTACATTCAAATAATTGTGATGACATATATAGTTAATTAACTTGCATCCTCAAGGTTCGTGAAATACCTCCCTTCTACTCTTAGGTACTCGCAAACATAATATCCACAGAGGATGCTTCCTTGTGGTTGCTTATGGCACTTTGTAAGACATAAAATACAATGTAATTAAATTAGTTACGCGTATACACAGACAAGATAAGTTTTTGTGACGTGGATAGTATATTACTGGCCACTTATTACGGACCAAGATCTGATTTATTTTCACTACCCTTTCTCCTCCTTTCATATAGTAGTGCCTGTATGTGTTGTTATAACAAATTAAATGTATTGAGTTTTTATTAGTCGTAAGTGTACAAACCGGCCTGAATGAAAGTGTATGAGATATGCTTACTAATCTAAGATAGAGAGGAATTGATTGTAGGACTCAACCGGGTAGTTGAGTAGGTCCAGTACAACTGCTTCTCCATGCTTCGGATACAAGAGGAAACAAATAACTTGGTCGCTAAACAAATAGCGTAAATTGTTTAATTGGCCAAGTATCGATTAAGTAGAAGTAAAGTATCTAGAGGGTATCGAACTTACCCAAAGTTGTATAGGGCCATTATACATCTTTGGTTTTACATAAACAACATTGCGCGTCCCATGTATCTAGTCACCTCCAACATTTTGTTTTTATGTTTTTTATTAATGTATTCCTCCCTCTCCTCAGGTGTCTTGTCCATTAGCTCCTTAGATTTCTTCTCATCCAGTTTGAAAGGGTGATTTGGCTCGCAAATGAAACACGGGTTGAGGAAGCCGAAGGGTTCTCCCTTTTTCTCTGCTAGGACATAATTCATCCTACAAAAAAATATCTCTAATTAGTACTCGACAATAACATGACTCGGTAAATGTGTGAATAAACATAATTGAACGTATGTGTACACATACATGCACCACACTGCGACGAGATTGACATCAAGTTTTTCCCGACGGTATAAGGCGTGCATGTCTCTGAATTCAATAAATACAATGCTTCCTCCATCTATGAAAATCTCAGGGGGGATTGAAACGGTTATGGCGTTGAGGCCCTTTCGGCTTGCTTTCATGTACCATTCATGCCATCTTTTTAGCTGCTATGGACCATTGTTTAAAGCCCAGTTAGGTAGGAAAGCTTTGCCATTCTCATACTTTTCTGGTACATCTGCCGTAGGCGCAATTCAACTCCTTAGACAAGCTTACTTCCAGGCCCTTGATATTATCATCATCGACCTTTTTTTTCCCCTTCGCTTTCCCCCTCTGCCCTTGAATGTGCTTATCATCCACCTCACCTTATGCCCTTTTTTTGACTTGTTATCATGTTCTATTATCTTCTATGGCACTACAGGAGATGTCGGTCTTTCAGGGGAAGCTAGTGGTGAAGGCGTCTTAGCTTGAACTTGTTCTACATAGGCATCACACTGATCTAATAGTGGAGGCGCCTCAGCTTGAACTTGTTTATAGGCCCCTTAGCTTGATCTGAGAGTGGAGGCGCCTTAGCTTGTTCTGCTATTGCATGCGCTTTAGCTTTATCTGATCCTAGAGTGGCTTTAGAAGGAACTGGTGGCGACGGTTGCCTCTAGGACTGCACCTTGGGGGAATCTATTTGCACTTGCCTTGGTGACGGTGGGTTCAGCTCTTCCAGACTGTCTTGGTTCCCTAGAATAATATCTCGGCAGTGCCATAGTATGTATTGGTCCACCGCATCTCCGAGAAATATGATTGCCTCAGGTGTGGGAATGTCTATCTGGTACATCTTGTGATCTTCATTTACAACGCACTTCTGTCATGGCATAGTTCACTGGGATATCTGTGCAATGAAATCTGCGTCCCGGTATCACCCTGCCCTTCACAACCGTCACTGTTCTTCCAGCCCTTCCGATCGGAACATTTAGCCCTACCTACGACTAGAATGCTTCGGGTTGCCCAACGCAAGTGTCAACTGGTCAAACTCCCATTCAGTTCTAAATATGCCTATTTTTTGCTTCTTGATGAGTTGCTTCAAATCCTGGGCTACTTTCTGCAGCTGGGGGTCTTTGAATACCACCTCACCCTCCTCGGTAAAAGCTAGGGTTCTTGCATGCACCTAGTTCCTGCTTCGTTCGTCGTGATCCTCCATTGGGACTAGTTTGTCTGCCTTCCTCAGCTCTTCTGCCTCCTTTCTCCACCTCTTGATTTTAGGGGTGTACCCAGTCGAGCCCAGGTGATGGGGATATATGTTTCTCTTTGCCAGGATTGATATTTTCTTGCCCTTTTCCATTTTTTCTTTAGAGGTCTTTGTTGCCACGAACTGGTCCCATTGGGCCTGTGTTATCTTCCCGAAAAACCTAAAAGGTCCCGGCCCTTCTACACAAACTTCGTGTTCAACTCGGGCTTCCATCCCCGCCATGACTTTTCCATAGTCTTCAGCGCATAGTCCTTGGGAAGATTGCCTGTTCCAAGGGAAATAGAATCCTTTTCTTTAGCTCGGCCCAAAGAAATTGCTTAGTCCCCTCCGAAACTTCATCGTAGTCCTTTATTGTGATTGGGACATGCTCCCTCACTAGGGGACCGCATTCATTGCTATATTTATACAAGGATGATTACGGCAATAGTGGTTCCCCTTTTGGACCGATCCGAGTCAAGATGTGGGTCTTGTCTGATAGCTTGTTTCTACTTCACGCTCCCCTTGAGTGTTAGGCGTACTCTCACGAGTGGTAGGGGCCGCAGTTTGTTCTGGGCCAGAGGATCCTACCACATTCTCAAAAGTGCTTTTGGCGCACAAATGGCTTTTTGTTTGGACCTTCATGGAGCCTTCTTCTACAACACGTTACATGTAAATCAGTACCGGCATAAATACCATCTATAGTCAGTAGTGTTGAATAGATTAAATGCATACCGCCTTTACCAATGGCATGTACTCAGAGTCGATTTCATCGTTCTCCTCTCCCCTTTTTGTCCTCTCCGGACTTGGACAAGGATCACTTGGGCTTTGATAAGAAGATTCGTAGTCCTCGGTGCCCTCCGAGCTTGACAATGGACATTCAGGCACTATGGCCACTTCTAACAATCAAATTTCTTTAGTACCTATGATAACTGTAAGCTACATTCTGCTAAATTCACAAAAATAATTCTCAAATTTGATCCTTTATTCTCAAAATTGATCCTCAAAATAAAGTAAAAATTAAGAACAAGCATAAGGGCAAAATTTGATGTCGACAGGGTTTATATAAACTGCGACTGATAGTCAAGTACTCTAATGCAAATTCACTATAATTCACCTAATTATTCACCAAAATAATTCAGAATACTCTAATGCAAATTCACCCATAAAATTCGTCATAATAACAGTATCCCATAAATCATCACAATTTTCTTGTCACAGTTCTGCAAAATTCGCCAAAATAATTCACAATATTCCCTAAATTAATTCATCACAATTTCTCATCACAGTTCACCAAAATTCGCCCTAATTCCCCAAAAATTCACCACAATTCACCCATAGTTCATCAAAACTCACCCAAATTCCCCAAAATTCACCACAATTAACCCACATTACCCTAAAATTCACCACAATCTACATTCACCACACAATTAACCACAATTCTGCAAAATTCACACAATATAAGAGTTAGATGGGGAGAGGATTGAGGACAACCGATAGCGTCAGCAGTGGCGGCGGCTCCTGAGGTCCAGGCGGCAGCGGCGGCGGCAGCTCCTGAGGTCTACGACATGGCCGGCGGTGGCGGTGGCTCCTGAGGTTGAGGTAGCTTCTCCACTGGCGGTCGTCGGTCCACGCCAAGCTGAGGCAGAGGGAGAGGAAAAGGAGGTCGAGGTGCATGCCGGTGGAGATCAGCGGCAGCTTCTCTGGTGGTGGATGTCGAGGCAAGCGGCGGAGCTAAGGTCGGGGCGGCAGCGACATCTTCGATGGCGGAGATCCTCTTTCGAGGCGGCTGTGGTGGAGAACTCCAGTGGCGATGCAAAATTTTAGTAGCCTGGTAGCGCAAAAACTTCTAGGGTTCGTCGCAGGACTTGGAAATTTTCCATGTCCCGCTCGAATCTATAGAAGAGCGGAATATTTTCACAGGCGAGCCACGTAAGCCCCTGCCTGTGAAAATCCTTTTCACAGGCATAGGCGCAGGCTTAAGAGGACCGCCTGAGAAAAGATTTTTCACAAGAGGAGGCTCACGTGGCTCACCTGCAAAAAGGTTTTCATAGGCGGGCCTCCTAAGCCTCCGCCTGCAAAAATCAGCAGGACCCACCTATCTGTCTTAGTTTTTGCAAAGAATTTATAATTAGGGTTAGGGTCTTTGTAAATTCATAGATAATTCAAATAAATTCCAAATATTATTGAAACTTGTCTCTAAAATATTTTAAAATTAATATCTATGTGATGGGCCATACATTATTTAAATAAACTACCAAATATAGTGTTTGTAAATTAAAGATAATTTATAATTACTCTCCACCTAGTCTTTGTAAATTCATAGATAATTGAAATAAATTTCAAATAATATTGAAAGTATTTTTCTAAAATATTTTAAAATATAGTGTGTCTACCATTTATTTGTAATTTATCTCTAGTCTAAATTCATAGATAATTCAAATAAATTTCAAATATTATTTAAAGTAGTATCTAAAATATTTTAAAATTAATATCTATGTGATGGGCCATAACTTATTTAAATAAACTCCCAAATGATGGAGTGTTTGCCATTTAAAGACAATTCATAATTACGCTCTAATCTTTATAAATTCATAGATAATTCCAATAAAATCTAAATACATGGGACTATATAACCTACTAGAATTACATAAATTAATTGCGGGTACATGGGATTACATAATTTAGCCTTTTACATTTTCCCCTATGCCATCTTTTCGCATATAGGGTTTCAAAGAATCATCGATGGTTGCTTCTACTTGCTTAATCTTGTTTCAAACATCGGAGAAAAGCGGCATGGTGTCGTACTGATTGTATTTATCGACGTCTTCCACATTATCAACTCCTAGGATTCTTTGTTTTCCAAATAGAACTATGTCTTTCTTCAAATTAGCTAGGTCGGTTACATAAAAAACATAAGCGACGCGATCAGCTAGAACCTAGGGTCATGTTTGTGGCCTACATTCCTGAGGTCAACAACTATAAGCCTGAAGTTGTCTACGTACACTCCATTTGGGTGCTTGACCCATTGGCATCGAAACAACGGTACCTACATATTGAGTCCATAGTCGACTTCCCATATTTCTTCTATGAACACATAATATGTGCTCTTTTGCCTAGTTGCATCGATTGCCTCTACTTGAACGCCACTGTTTTGGGCTACCGCCTTCTTGTTCTTTGCTTTGGTATAAAATGTTTACCCATTTATGTCATACACTTGCCAAGAGGTAAATGTACTTGATGGGACATATGCCAACCTTTTCATAGTTTTTTTCCTCAGTGGTTTCTCCATCTGGTAGGTTTTAGTCCTTCAACCAGGTGAAACGACGCTTGTGCACTTTCATGATCCAATCATCTGACTGTCCAACATTTTGAACTCTTATTTGGTTTAGGTGTTTCTCTATGTACGGCTCCACAATCACAAGTTGTTGCAAGACATTGTAATGTGCTTTATGCACTGTTTTGTAATCTTGATCAATGAATCTTTTCTTTTCTTTCGTCCCTCTTCCGGACAGTCTCCCCTCGTGTCAAGGTACTGGTAAACCAATTGTCTTTCCATCTTGTAAGTAATCTATGCAGTACTCCACGACCTCTACGATAGTGTATCTGTCGATGTTTTATATCGGCTGTGTTGAATATGGGGTTATTCGTCGGACCTAAACTCGATGAATTCGAAAGAACAGAGAAAATTTATATTGGTTCAAGCCCTCGGGGTGAGGTAATACCCTACTTCCAGTTGTTGTGTATTGCTTTCGATGAATATATTAATCTCCTTCTGCCCCAGGGGCTTCCTACCTCTCCTTATATACCGGGGAGATGAGGGTTATAGGGTAGGAAACCCAATCAGATACAACCAAGGGTTTATCAGTACATAGAGCAACCAGCTAGGATTATGCTCCTTTTCTTTTCGTGCAAGGTTACATGAAGTCGAGTCTTACTCTATCCCTAATTGTATGGGCCAGCTTACCCTCTATCCGAGCGGCTGTATTTACCTTCCTTGAGGTACCCGGGGCCCATGGCCTCCACAGTAGCCCCTGAGACCTTCATAGTTGAGTCACAGCTAATGCCAAGTGCTCATTCTCCATGGTAAAGAATTCCCGAGTGCTTTGCTCCCGAGTAATATTTGTCCGAGTGCTTCCTCTCGAGTCCTGCTTCATGTCAGCTGGCAACGAGGCTATGAAGGGCTTCATGGAGATAATTGAATAGTGTGCACCAAATAGGCACACCTATTAGGTGTAGTCCCTGATTTTATGCTTAATTAAGAAATAATTAAACATAAAGTCAAAGATCTTTAACCTTTAAGTCTTTCCTGAGTGATATGTTTCTCAAAAATTGGACTCTTCAACCAATATGGCTAAGCATGTAAACCGAGTATCACTATGAATCAAGTTCAATGCATGATGAGGTGTACTTGAGAGATACTTACATCCTCAATTTTAACGGAGACCAGCCATTGTTCCTTATAAGGATATATTCTCAATACCTGTAAATAATTCAGATACCGAAATGTATACATCTAGCTATTGGGTTAGCATGAAGCATATCTGATTATTTTAATTGGCTCTTATAAAACATTACCCAAGTTGTGATTTTAACATAATCAGCTAGCGGCCCAATAGGACATGCAATTTAAAAACTCATATCTTATACATGACGGTGGCTACAAGAACTCCCATCTGTTCTGTGACGCCTCCCCGACTAGGTGGAAGGCCACCATGTGCATACGGCACCCAATCCCAGGATCAGTAGTCGGGTACGCACAACAATGATACAACAGAGTTACAATAAATACATATCAGAGTACACATATATATATACAAGGAGATCTATCCAGGACAGACCCGGGATGGGCAAAAATAATCAACAGGTAAGCTAGCGAAAACAGCAAAAACAGGGCGGAAGCTGGACAAAAACTACACCACAGGCTCGGTTGGGAACTAGGCTCGAAACCTTCAGAAGTCTTCGTAGTCGGCCTGGTCTTAGAGGAACTCGGCAGCAGTCGGATCTTCGTCTTCTTCTCCAAAACCTACTATACATATATGAACAAGGTGAGTGAGTACTTTCGTACTCAGCAAGCCGGGAAAGATGCCATGTCGGTCAGACAGAAAGGCTAAGGGTTTTATTTGCGAAAATTGCCTTTAGAAACTCTTTTCTTTGCAAACACTAGTGAGCTTAAACTGTTAGTTATCGGAAAGAGGCTCACGCCTCGATCCATTCCGCAAGTTGCTTTTCAACAACTCGCCAATTAATGAATCAGGCATTTGCATAAATGTTCATACCATCTTTTACTTCGCATTTGTTGGTCCTGTATCTCCCGAGTAGCTACAACCACTCGTTGACCCTGAGACTCGGCTACAACCAAATCTCAGCTGTGGCACTAAATGCCCGCTACGCTGGCTACAACCAGCTAGCTCAACCGCTGCCCTGGCTACAACCCGGGGGCTCAACATTGCTGCCCTGGCTACAACCCGGGAGCATGTTCATGGCACTTAATGCCCGCCATGATGGCTACAACCAGCTAGCTCATCTGGCTTCTCTGGCTACAACCCGGGAGCACAACTTGATCAACTTGCTGCCCTGGCTACAACCCGGGAGCGTGATCAATTCCGTCTTCTGGCTACAACCCGAAGACAACTGCACATCTGCCGCCCTGGCTACAACCCAAGGGCTTAAGTTTGCTGCCCTGGCTACAACCTGGGAGCATGATCTTCATCCTGTTTACTTTTCACACACTTGATTATGGTGCTTAACACCCGGGATCACACAGATCCGTTTCTGGCCACACAGGCCTTCCGTTTGCTTACTCAGCAAACTCAGGTCACGGTTCCCTTTCCATCAAACATTTTCTCAAACCACAGGCAAACAAATCTACGCTATGGGAATCACCTTACATCGCCCTTAACCGTGGGCACGGCTGTTCGAACAGTTCTGCTAAACTCTGCAGAGGGTGTGCGCTTTACCCATCCGACACGAAAATTACACCGAGTACTGGCCTGTACCCAGAAATTCGTGACAAGGCCATTTCCAAAGCCAGTCTAGGGTTATCCAATGCCAGCCGAAAGATCCACACAGGATTCAGTGGTCGGTACTGAACTTCCCTAAACCCGCTATTTACTCGGCCAGGGGCATCCCATAATACCCGTATGGTCGCACTGTAAGATGCTCGGATGGAATCCCCAAAGGAAACGGTCCTTATCGGTAATACATAGCCATGCCACACAGGCGCTGTCTCTGTACACCAAGATTTTCACAAGCTGTCTTTATTTCACAAAACGCACCGATACACAAGGTATCAGGTTTTCCAATCAGTTTAGTAAAACCCAATGTTTTCCCAAACGACAAACAACGTCGCAGAACTAAGCCATTCTACTCGGCATCGTATCCTCAGATAGGATGCTATCGTGCCATTTGTGGGGTTCTCAAGGAAGAAATATATCAACATCCTACCAGATATGTGCGGCTACTGGGTAGGTCCACCGGTTTCGCTTGTAAACCGAGGCCAACAGTTTAAAAAGGTGTAAACTAAGTATGCATATATTTTCCAAACAACATAGTTTTGCATATATGGGAAACAATATGATCAAAGAGGCTTGCCTTGTTCCAAGGAGGGGTCTTCTTCGGCGAAGGCGGCTTCGGGATCATCCACCGGTTCAGGCTCTGAACAAGCAGAAAAAGAAACACTGATAAGCAGGAGGGTTAAAACACCAAGAAAAGGATCAAGAAGTAGTCGGCTGCAGAAAAGGTGGCAGTCGGCTGAACCAGGCTTGCGAACCAGGCGACAGAGCTCCAAAGCTTGAGAGGATGAGAACTTAGCAGAGCTGGAGCTGGCCGGTTTGCAAAACAAAGGAAGAAGGAGCATGGATGGCTCAATATATAGCCGGCGTGCAAGGGTAAGGCACGGTGAAGCTAGCAACGGCTAGGGAGCAAAAGTCAAGGTGAACTGACAAAGGATTTGATGTCCACGCAGGGATTGACTTGGGAGTCCGACGTGGTCAGGGAGTTGGTGAGCACTGTAGCGGCGATGAGATATTAAGGTCAAGGCTAGGACAGGTTGGAGAAATCTCACTGACAGGGCTTCGGACTGACCACTGGTCCAAGCGATGCAACAGGTTATTGTCCATCGGTCCAAGCGGTGCTGCGGGCAGGTGAAGGCTGGTTCTTCTCCACTTCGGTAGTCGGCGTCCAACGGGCGGTGCAACTCGGGGGACAAGGAAACAACAGGTCTCAACAAGGTAGTCGGCCACTTCACATTGCTTACTCGGCAGCAAAGAGGTCGGAGTAAGACAAGGGAAAGGGCAGGATACAAGGACTGAGTAGCAATCTACTCGGCTCAAGGGAGAAGGTAGTTGGCTGGCCAGGGAGAAAAACTGGGGCACAGCTGACAGGATAGGAAGGGAGCTCGGGAAAGCGAAGACTAGCGGGAAAAGAAAAACGGGTCGTTACAAACCTCCCCCACTTAACAGAATCTCGTCTCGAGATTCCGCTACTCGGCGAAGAGCTCTGGGTACTCAGCTTGAAGGCGATCTTCTCGTTCCCATGTAGCTTCATCCTCCGAATGGTTACCCCATTGCACCTTGCAGAATCTGGTTGTCTTTCGTCTTGTACATCTATCCCTTGTCTCAAGAATCCGAGTCGGGCGTTCCTTGTACATAAGGTTGTGTTGTACGTTGATCTCTTTCAACGGAACTTGTTCTTCTGGGATGCGAAGACATTTCTTCAACTGGGACACATGAAACACATCGTGGACGTCAGAGAGTTCTTCAGGCAACTCCAGTTGATACGCCAGCACTCCACGTCTGTCAACGATAGGGTAGGGTCCGATGTAGCGAGGCACTAGCTTTCCACCCATTCCGAATCTCTTTGTTCCTCGTAGGGGTGATACTCGGAGATACACATGGTCTCCTAGCTGAAACTCGAGCTCTCGTCTCCGATTATCCTCATAGTTCTTCTGTCGAGCTTGGGCTGTCTTCAGGCACTCTCGGATGACCTTAACTCGCTCTTCTGCCTCTTTCAAAATGTCTGGTCCAAAAATCATCTTCTCTCCCACGTCTGTCCAACAAAGTGGGGTTCTACACTTGCGTCCATATAGAGCTTCATTGGGGGCCATCTGGATACTGGCTTGATAGCTGTTGTTGTAGGAGAACTCGGCATAAGGCAGACAGAGATCCCAGGTTCCTTCAAAATCCAGGGCACATGCTCTTAGCATATCTTCCACGATCTGGTTTACTCTCTCGGTCTGTCCATCCGTCTGGGGGTGATATGCAGTACTGAAGTTAAGATTAGTGCCCATTGCCTCATGCAACTTTTGCCAAAAGTGGGAGGTGAACTGAGCTCCTCGGTCAGACACGATCTTCTTTGGGACTCCATGTTGGCAGATAACCTTGGTTAGATACAACTCAGCTAACTTCTTAGCCGGGTAGGTGGTCTTGACGGGGATAAAGTGGGCGACTTTGGTCAGTCGGTCCACTATTACCCAGATGGAAGCATGTCCTGTCGGGGTCTTAGGTAATCCAACGATGAAATCCATTCCTATTTCTTCCCATTTCCACTCGGGTATCCTTAAGGGCTGAAGCAATCCTGCTGGCTTCTGATGCTCTGCTTTAACCCTTTGACAAATGTCATAAACCGCGACATACTCGGCAGTATCTCGCTTCATTCCAGGCCACCAGTAATGATCCTTTATATCCCGGTACATCTTGGTACTTCCTGGGTGGATGGAATAAGCGGACTCATGGGCTTCTCTCAAGATCAAGTCTCAGATTTCCTTTCTGTTGGGCACACAAATGCGTTTTCCAAGCCAAACAGTTCCTCTGCTGTCGATGGAGAACTCGGGGGCTTTTCCTTGGGTCATGCTTTCCTTAAGAGACACAATCTTTTCATCTAGCTTTTGAGCTTCTCTGATCTGGTCCTCCAATGTAGGCTGAAGCAGCAAAGTCGCCAGCGTTCCTGGCTTGACCATATTTATCCTTAGCTTTTCCAGTTCTCGACTTAACTCGGGTTGAAGGGGCAGGGTCAAGATGGCATTACAATGGATTTTTCGACTGAGGGCATCGGCAACAACATTTGCCTTGCCAGGGTGGTAATGTATTCTAAGGTCGTAATCTTTAATGAACTCAAGCCATCTTCTTTGTCTGAGATTAAGCTCGGTCTGAGTGAAGATGTACTTCAGGCTTTTGTGATCAGTGTATACTTCACACCGATTCCCAATCAGGTAGTGGCGCCATATCTTCAAGGCATGCACCACTGCTGACAACTCTAGGTCATGGGTCGGGTAGTTCAGCTCATGAGGTCTTAACTGTCTTGAGGCATAAGCAACCACTCTTCCTTCCTGCATAAGTACACAGCCTATGCCTAGTCGGGATGCATCACAGTATACCTCAAAATCTTTCCTAATATCCGGAAGGATCAACACAGGTGGTGTAGTCAGCCTTTTCCTTAATTCCAGGAAACTTTCCTCACAGGCGTCATCCCATTCAAACTTCTTTTCCTTCTTTAGCAATCCTGTCATTGGTTTGGCAATCCTTGAAAATCCTTCAATGAATCTCCGATAATAACCAGCCAAACATAGGAAACTTCTCACTTCCGTGACCGTAGTCGGGGATTTCCAAGAAAGCACGTTTCTCACTTTCCCCGGGTCCACTTCCACTCCTTGGGCAGTGACCACATGCCCGAGAAAAGCAACTCGGTCTAGCCAAAACTCACACTTCGAGTACTTGGCAAACAACTGGTGTTCTCTTAACTTTCCTAGAACCATTCTCAAATGTCCAACATGTTCTTGCTCGTCCTTGGAGAAGATTAGGATATCATCCATGAATACCACGACAAACTTGTCGAGATATTCCATGAATACCTTATTCATAAGACTCATGAAGAAAGCTGGGGCATTAGTGAGTCCGAAGGACATCACTGTATACTCATATAATCCATAACGGGTCAGGAAAGCTGTCTTGGGTATATCCTCAGGTCTGATCTTCAGCTAGTGGTATCCTGATCTCAAGTCAATCTTAGAGAAAACTTTAGCTCCTTGCAGCTGGTCGAACAGATCATCAATCCTTGGTAGAGGATACTTATTCTTGATGGTTACTCCATTTAGTGCGCGATAATCAACGCACATCCTCTTGGTCTTGTCTTTCTTTTCCACTAGGAGCACTGGAGCTCCCCAAGGTGATGTGCTAGGTCGCACAAAACCTAGGCTCTCAATTCTTCTATCTGTTTTTTCACTTCGGCTAACTCTTTAGCCGCCATTCTATAGGGTCTCTTGGATATGGGTGCCGTGCCGGGTAGCAACTCTATAGAGAACTCAATCTCTCTATCAGGGGGCATTCCGGGTAGACTGTCTGGAAAGACATCAGGGTACTCATTGATCACCGGCACTTCTTCCAGAGGGGCCATTTGCACAGAGCTCAGGAGAGATTGGCTTTTAGGATTTCTAGGAGAGGCAAACTTTACTTCTTGTCCAAAAGGGCACTGCAGGGTTATGGTGCTAGTTGCACAGTCTATTCGGCCTTTGTGCTTAGCTAACCAGTCCATGCCTAGAATCAAATCCAAGCCTTGTGATTCCAGGACAATGGGGTTGGCTGAGAAACTAACTCCTGCAATTACCAAGGTAACTCCAGGGCAAGACTGGTCTGACCTAAACTCCTTGCCAGGGGAGTGTATGACCATAGGTATCCTAAGGCCTTGAATATCCCAACCATACTTATCCACAAAAGATTGAGAAATAAAGGAATGCGATGCTCTAGAATCAAACAGAACAACTGCAGGTACGGAGTTGACAAGAAACGTACCCATTACCACATCTGAAGCTTCTCGGGCTGTCTCCGACTGGATATGATTGACTCGGCCACGTCCAAAGGCCGGAGGCACGGGAGGCAGATCCACTAGCATGTGTAGTCGCTGTCCTCGACTGAACACAGGGCTCTTGAAGCGCTGGCGTTGGGGCGTCCAGAGGTTGCAGGTCTTGCTTCTGGGGCAGTGTCGGGCGAAGTGACCCAACTCGTTGCAGTTGTAGCATCGGCTTCCTGGCACTCGAGATACATCTCTGCTGTAGGCCGCTGGGGTAGGGCGACTTGCACCGGTACTTGCACTGAGGGGTCGGACTGAACAGAAGAAGCCGGGCAGAAGCAGATGGGCGAAACACCTGCCTCTTGAAACTGGGGGGGGGGGGCAAACTGACGGGAAGGACTGGGGAGATGGGGCCTGGTACTCGGACTACCATGAGTCTGCATCTGGGAGGCCTTGTGCTTGCGAAAAACTTCGATCTCCTTCCTCGCGTCTTCAACCACTAGGCTCTGTTGACCATGTGCTGGAAAGTAGGGAAGTCATGGGCAAGAAGTTGGATCTTCATTGCCACATTCATCCCTTTCAGAAACCTTCTGATTTTCTTCTTGTCCGTGTTCACGTCCTCGGGTGCATAGCGAGCTAGATGGTTGAACCTGCTCAGGTACTCGCCGATGCTGGAATGTCCCTGCTTGAGGTTATTGAATTCTTCTCTCTTGATGTCTATCACTCCTTCTGGGACATGTGCAGCTCTGAAGGCTTCAACAAACTCGGGCCAGGCAATGTTGGCAGCATCTTGATGGGCAGCACAGTAGTTCTCCCACCAGTCGGCTGCTGGTCCACGAAGTTGATGTGCAGCAAACTGGGTTTTCTCCATAGGGGTGCACTGCACTAGGTTCAGCTTTCTGTCCATATCCTTTAGCCAGTCGTCAGCCTCCACTGGCTCAGCAGTCTGTGAGAACTCGGCTGGACGGGACCTCATGAAGTCGGCAAGTTTGGAGCGGCCATGAACTTGTGCTGGTGGAGCTTGATGGAGAAGAGGCTGTATTGCGGCCAAGTTCTGAGCAATGCCTTGCAAGATCTGGGTCTGGATGGCCATAAGCTGCTGGGGGTCTACTAGAAGGTGAGAAGGTGGAGGCAATCCTCCAGGGTTCGCTGCTGCAGCGTCAAAGGTACCATGGCCGGCTGCACGGCCATTTCCGGACATCCGATCATGAGTCTGCTCCACTTCTTGTTCCTCCGCGGCGGGAAGCAAGTTGTTGCGGACTGGACCTTGGTCTTCAAAACCCAGGCGAGCTGGAGCACGAACAACACGGCGCTGACGTTCTGCCATCTGGTCCTAGAAAAGGGCAACCAGGGGAGAAAGGTTCAGCAAGGTTATCGGCAACCAAACCGATGGAACAGATGAAGGAGCAACAAGATTAGCAAGATAGATTCAACAGCAGGACCAAGAACATACTCGGGAACCTAGCCACAACGGAAAGAAGACAGATAGAGCACTGGAACCTAAGGGCTTGCGCAGGAACCAAAGGTAGGGAGATAGCCAAGAGTTTTATTTGCGAAAATTGCCTTTAGAAACTCTTTTCTTTGCAAACACTAGTGAGCTTAAACTGTTAGTTATCGGAAAGAGGCTCACGCCTCGATCCATTCCGCAAGTTGCTTTTCAACAACTCGCCAATTAATGAATCAGGCATTTGCATAAATGTTCATACCATCTTTTACTTCGCATTTGTTGGTCCTGTATCTCCCGAGTAGCTACAACCACTCGTTGACCCTGAGACTCGGCTACAACCAAATCTCAGCTGTGGCACTAAATGCCCGCTACGCTGGCTACAACCAGCTAGCTCAACCGCCGCCCTGGCTACAACCCGGGGGCTCAACATTGCTGCCCTGGCTACAACCCGGGAGCATGTTCATGGCACTTAATGCCCGCTATGCTGGCTACAACCAGCTAGCTCATCTGGCTTCCCTGGCTACAACCCGGGAGCACAACTTGATCAACTTGCTGCCCTGGCTACAACCCAGGAGCGTGATCAATTCCGTCTTCTGGCTACAACCCGAAGACAACTGCACATCTGCCGCCCTGGCTACAACCCAGGGGCTTAAGTTTGCTGCCCTGGCTACAACCCGGGAGCATGATCTTCATCCTGTTTACTTTTCACACACTTGATTATGGTGCTTAACACCCCGGATCACACAGATCCGTTTCTGGCCACACAGGCCTTCCGTTTGCTTACTCAGCAAACTCAGGTCACGGTTCCCTTTCCATCAAACATTTTCTCAAACCATAGGCAAACAAATCTACGCTATGGGAATCACCTTACATCGCCCTTAACCATGGGCATGGCTGTTCGAACAGTTCTGCTAAACTCTGCAGAGGGTGTGCGCTTTACCCATCCGACACGAAAATTACACCGAGTACTGGCCTGTACCCAGAAATTCATGACAAGGCCATTTCCAAAGCCAGTCTAGGGTTATCCAATGCCAGCCGAAAGATCCACACAGGATTCAGTGGTCGGTACTGAACTTCCCTAAACCCGCTATTTACTCGGCCAGGGGCATCCCATAATACCCGTATGGTCGCACTGTAAGATGCTCGGATGGAATGCCCAAAGAAAACGGTCCTTATCGGTAATACATAGCCATGCCACACAGGCGCTGTCTCTGTACACCAAGATTTTCACAAGCTGTCTTTATTTCACAAAACGCGCCGATACACAAGGTATCGGGTTTTCCAATCAGTTTAGTAAAACCCAATGTTTTCCCAAACGACAAACAACGTCGCAGAACTAAGCCATTCTACTCGGCATCGTATCCTCAGATAGGATGCTATCGTGCCATTTGTGGGGTTCTCAAGGAAGAAATATATCAACATCCTACCAGATATGTGCGGCTACTGGGTAGGTCCACCGGTTTCGCTTGTAAACCGAGGCCAACAGTTTAAAAAGGTGTAAACTAAGTATGCATATATTTTCCAAACAACATAGTTTTGCATATATGGGAAACAATATGATCAAAGAGGCTTGCCTTGTTCCAAGGAGGGGTCTTCTTCGGCGAAGGCGGCTTCGGGATCGTCCACCGGTTCAGGCTCTGAACAAGCAGAAAAAGAAACACTGATAAGCAGGAGGGTTAAAACACCAAGAAAAGGATCAAGAAGTAGTCGGCTGCAGAAAAGGTGGCAGTCGGCTGAACCAGGCTTGCGAACCAGGCGACAGAGCTCCAAAGCTTGAGAGGATGAGAACTTAGCAGAGCTGGAGCTGGCCGGTTTGCAAAACAAAGGAAGAAGGAGCATGGATGGCTCAATATATAGCCGGCGTGCAAGGGTAAGGCACGGTGAAGCTGGCAACGGCTAGGGAGCAAAAGTCAAGGTGAACTGACAAAGGATTTGATGTCCACGCAGGGATTGACTTGGGAGTCCGGCGTGGTCAGGGAGTTGGTGAGCACTATAGCGGCGATGAGACATTAAGGTCAAGGCTAGGACAGGTTGGAGAAATCTCACTGACAGGGCTTCGGACTGACCACTGGTTCAAGCGATGCAGCAGGTTATTGTCCATCGGTCCAAGCGGTGCTGCGGGCAGATGAAGGCTGGTTCTTCTCCACTTCGGTAGTCGGCGTCCAACGGGCGGGTGCAACTCGGGGGACAAGGAAACAACGGGTCTCAACAAGGTAGTCGGCCACTTCACATTGCTTACTCGGCAGCAAGGAGGTCCGAGTAAGACAAGGGAAAGGGCAGGATACAAGGACTGAGTAGCAATCTACTCGGCTCAAGGGAGAAGGTAGTCGGCTGGCCAGGGAGAAAAACTGGGGCACAGCTGACATGATAGGAAGGGAGCTCGGGAAAGCGAAGACTAGCGGGAAAAGAAAAACGGGTCGTTACATGTTCTTTGGTCTCTAAGAACCATGGTTAGTCGGGCAACAGGGCAATCTCCATTTTTCCTAGTTTATGGTGCTGAGGCTATGTTACCAACCGAGTTGGAGTTTGGCTTTCCGCGAGTTCAGGCCCACTTAGAAGACAAATCAAACGAAGACCGACTGGTCGAACTCGATTAGTTGGAGAAAGCAAGGGACATCGCAACTATCTAGTTGACAAGATATCTTCAAGGCCTACGTTGTTATCACAGTCGGAATGTTCGTGGCCGCACCTTTTTGGTGGGAGATCTTGTCTTGAGAAAAATATAAACCACCAAAGACAAGCATAAACTATCCCCTTTATGGGAAGGACCATTCATTATCACTGAGGTAACACGTCCGGGCGCCTACCGATTAAAGACCGAAGATGGTGCCCTCATCAGCAACTCATGGAATATAGAATAACTATGTCCTTTCTATACCTGAGTCTTGTATTTCCTCTATACATATGAAAAAATATTTTTTCTCTGACTCACTACGTCGCTTGTCCCAACCAAGTAGTGAGTCGGGGGCTGCATGTATTATGTGCCTTGTTAATAAAATCCGAGCTTGTTTTCTCTAAGTCATGAAGTTTTACAACGATTATGCTAAGTTTACCCGAGTATAGCTCTCAGCGGTAAACTTTTTTCTTAAGTTCCTCTTGATCTACTCGGCGCAGACTACGTAATCAGGTAAAGCTAATGACGACTCAGAATAAGCAAGTACTCGACAGCATTTTACAGATATTTACAAGTGCCTTTACAAAAGTTATATATGCTCATCAATAGTCACCGACTGCATAATCATTTTGTTTTACATACCCAGGTCCCTGGCTATTGCCTCCACGGTTAGCCTCACCTGGCTAATCAGCTCCAGCGCCTCTTCGGGAGTTGTCCCCTCAGCAAAACCCTCACCAACGGCCTCAATGTCTACCCTAGGGTAGATCGATTTGGTCATGGCAAGAGCTTGGGCGACGCCGACAGCTACACGCTCATCCGAGTACTTCTTCAAGATACTCGGGGTGAAGCTTAGGCGTGCCTGCACCTGGGTGATGGTACTGGAGTTGGTCCCAGGATAGTGAGGTTGCATGATATCCAGGAGCCCTTTCACGGATCCAACGAGGTCTTCTCGTGACTCCATGATCGTCTTGATTTCCTCCGCGAAGGCGCCAAATTGAATCTGGGTGTTGGCTTTTGAAGCTGTTTAGATAAATCAACAAGAATATTTGTTAGCCAAGACATGCAGTCGGAGCAACAAGCAGTCAAGCCAAGATCATTGTCAAGCGGGAGACTTACTGGCATAGTCGGCCTCCACCTTGGCTTTGGCCTTCTCTACTTCCTTCAGCTTTTCATCTTGTTTTTCCCTCTCCTTTGCCTGGGCTTTCAGCTCGGCTTCGAGGGCTGTAAATCAAAACAGTCAAGAACTCAAGATTGCAGTCAAAACTTAACAAGGCAGTCGGGAATCAACAATGCTGGAGAAATCTACTCGGGATTCACTCAGGAGGATAACACAGAAGACTTACTTCTGATCTTTTCAGCTTGGGCCCAGTTTTCATCCCTGAGCTTGTCTACCGATCCCCTCAGCCATGTTTCCCTCACTTGGCTAGTCCGCTCCAGGTCGTCCTTGGCTACCTAGAGCTAGCACAGTCATTGGAGCTAGGGGACGAGCACCGTCAGGACCTTATTCATCTTCTCCAAGCGATCGGCGATCTTCTGCTCAGAACAAAACAGAGGAAAACAGAGTCAAATGGCAGAGTACCAAATTAGTGGAAACCCTCAAAAATCCAACATGGTGAGATTCGCTACATACCTGGACTCCCTTGGACGCAACAATTGCAGCATGAATAAGATTTTCATCCTCTCTCAATGCTGCTTGCTCGTCATGCTCGTAGCTCTCTGCAAATCCCTCGGGGGTGACCCAATGAAAAGTCCTTGGGAAGTTGCGCGGTAGGGCTTCGAGCCTGGGGAGATCTCCTTCATTAGAAGACGACGATATTGATGGCGATGGGGTCCTGGTCCTGAGTTCGGCAGCTGTAGGATCTTCGACGATCTGCTCGGGGGCTGGGGCAGTAGTTTCAGCATCCGCTCCCTGGTTGGTCGGCGTTGGTGACTCTGCTGTCAGGACTGCTTCAGCTTCAGCAGCTGGGACAGCCTCTGGCTCGGCAGATGACGTTACTAGTTCTAGCTCAGCTGGGATGGGCTCGGTGGCAAGAACTGGTGGCATAGTCCCCTTGGGATCTATATCAACTCACTTCCTGCACAATATGTCAAATATCAAGACACTACTACATCATTTATGATTCTTAGAAGATTGAAGATTGCTTACCTTTTGGAAGTCTTGAACTTCCACAGGGGAGCTCCAAAAGATGTCGGCGAGGGGCTTGATAGCCTCCTCGGCGGCGGAGAGCTGCCAGCTGTCGGGCCAGTCAGCGCGGCAGTCGATGGTGGTGATTTAGCCCCAATCGGCTCTGTTCCTGATGCAACTGACTGGGGTGTTGAGGCACTCGGCGGTGCTGACCTTGGGCTTGGAGACACCAGTCTTGGGCTTGGCAGCTTGGGAGCTAAGTCAACAGGGTCCTTGATCTTTAGTCTCCCCAGTGCTGCACTCGGCGTGCTTTTCTTCTTCTTGCCCGGGTCTTCAACCAGCTTCTTCCTAGCCCCAGCAGCAGAAGGACTGGCTGGCCGTTTCTTTGTTTTGGTGGCCGGCTGATTTTAGGAGTCAATATCAAACTCCACATAGTCCTGTAAGTATTTCGACAATATACATCATGCGTTGCAGAACAATCCAAGATAGAAATCCACAGACATTCGTCACAGAAGGATGACAATCCAATATCAATCTTTCAAGATTACCTGTGGCCGAGGCCTTCTCTGGCTATAGGGTGTGGGGACGCGTTCAATGTCCTTAGTCTCCACTACCCTATTGATAAAGAAGCCGAGCAGGGTATCAGTAACCTTGTTCTTGTCGGCTATGTCAGGGTATTCACTGCTGGGATCATCCTTGCCCTAGTAATCCCAACCAAAGTGGCTCTTAGCCTTTAGGGGTCTGGTGTGGCGGTTTAGAAAACACCTCGCCACCCAGGGACCAGTCAGTCCCGAGCTCTTTAGGAGGTCGATTTTCTCCATCAATTGGTATACTTGTCCCATTTCTTCATAATTTGGCATTGAAGACTAGCTGGGCAGAACTGTTGGTGGAGAACCAATAAAAGGGGGCAGAGAAGATTCGAGATTAGAACAGTAGAACCATTCTCTGTGCCAGCCCTTGAGGAAGGTTTTCAAAGGAACGCTGAGATAGGTTTTCTTCATCTCATTTCTAAGTTGGAGACCGGCTCCCCCAATGGTTTGGATCTTATTCTTGGATGGTTGGGACTTGATATGAAAAAGGTATTGGAAGAGATTGAAATGGGGCTTGACCCCTAGAAAAGCTTCGCACAGAGTGGCGAAGATGGAGATGTGCAGGATAGAGTTGGGATTCAAATTCACCAACTCTATTTGATAAAAAGATAGAAGTTGGTGAAGGAAATCCAAAGAAGGGAGGGCAAGACCGCGATCGAAGAACGAGGTGAAGACGACGGTCTCACTGGATTTGGGCGCCGGCATGGATTCCCCTTCTGTGGTGCGCCAATAGATGACATCTTGTCGCTCCAGCATCAATCGCTTCTCCAATAGCTTCAGCTTCAACGGGCTGCAGTCCAACATTGGCCAGACTCCGGCGATCATCTATCGGATCTCAAATGGGGCTTTTGGCATTGCTGGAGGTAAAAAGATTTGGGGGAAAGACTTGTGGAGGCTTGGAATGGATGCAGAAGAGCAGAATCGGGCGAGTCTCGAGTGGGGACACGGGCTACAGCGAACCCTAGCGAGGCGGAGCGCGAAATTTGGGCGCAGAAGCTGGAAGACGAAACGATTGGCGGATTGGAGAAGGGGGAATCTTTTCTCTCTCCCTGCTTTATAGAGCCTATGCTGATAAGTGAGCTTGGGCCGACTAATTCAGTACTGGGCCACAAGATATGAGTTTCTAAATGGCATGCTTTATGAGCTGACTGCTAGCTGTGTTAAAATCATAGTGCAGATAATATTAACAGAAACTGATTAAATAATCAGATATGCTTTATGAAAGCCTAATTGCTGGACACATGTGTTTAGGTATCTGAATTATTTACTAGGTATTGAGGATATATACTTATAAGGATCGACAGCTGATTTCCATTAAAATTGGGGATGCAGTTATCTCTCAAGTACACCTGACCACATATTGGGTTAAAATTCAAAAAGTGGTACTCGGCTTATATGCTTAGCTAAAAGTTGCCCTGAGCAAAAATTCTTCCAGCTAACATGATGCTGAAGAGTCTAATTTCGGTGTAGGATACTACTTGGGAAAGACTGAAAGGTTAAAGATCTTTGACTTTATGTTTAATTATTTCACAATTAAGCACAAAGTCGGGGGGCTACACATAATAGGTGCGCTATTTCGGTGCACACTATTCATATTTTTCCATGAAGCCCTTTTGTCGATGTTTTGTATCGGCAATAAGAATATGGGACTATTCGTGAGACCTAAACTTGATGGACTGCAAAGGAACACGGAATGGGGACAGGGTTACGGGTAGGAATCCCAGTTGGACTCCAACCAAGGGATTTCCTTCTAGAAATACAACGTGCCTGACTAGGACTATATCCTTTCCTTATCGTACAAGGTTATGTATGCCGAGTCCTATTGTATCCCTAATTACAGGGTTAAGCCCATTCTCTGTTCGAGTGGCCCAAATACTTCTCATGAGGTACCCGGGGCCCATGGCCTCCACAGCAGCCCCTGAGACCTTCATAGTTGAGTCACGGCTAATGCTGAGTGCTCATCCTCCACGGTGAAGAATTCTCAAGTGCATTGCTCCCGAGTACTCTTTGTCCAAGTGCTTCTTCTCCCGAGTCCTGCTTTATGTCAGCTGGCAACGAGGCTATGAAGGGCTTCATAGAGATATAAATAGTGTGCACCGAATAGGCGCACCTATTAGGTGTAGCCCTGACTTTGTGCTTAATGGTGAAACAATTAAACATAAAGTCAAAGATCTTTAACCTTTTAGTCTTTTCCAAGTAGTATACTACACGGAAATTAGACTCTTCAGCATCATGTCAGCTAGAAGAATTTTTCTTAGGGCAATTTTTGGCTAAGCATGTAAGCCGAGTACAACTTTTTGGATTTTAACCCAATATATGGTCAGGTGTATTTGAGAGATACCCGCATCCCCAATTTTAATGGAGACCAACTATCGATCCTTATAAGGATGTATCCTCAATACCTGGTAAATAATGCAGATATCTGATCACGTGTGTCCAGCAATTAGGCTTTCATAAAGCATATCTGATTATTTAATCAGTTTTTGTAAATAGCATCTACACTGTGATTTTAATACAACCAGCGGTCGGCCCAATAGAGCATGCCATTTAGAAACTCATATCTTGTGGCCCAGTACTGAATTTGTTGGCCCAAACCCACTTATCAGCACAGGCTCTATAAAAGTGAGGAGAGAGAGAAAAGATTCCCTCATCTTCTCCAATCCGCCAATCGTTTCGTCTTCCAGCCTCTGCGCCCATATTTTGCGCTTCGCCTTGCTAGGGTTTGCTATAGCCTGCTCCCCCGCTCGAGACTCGTGTGATTTTGCTTCGCCGTATCCATTCCAAGCCTCTACAAGCATTTCCCCCAAATCTTCTCACTCACAGCAATGCCGAGAGCCCCCTTTGAGATCCCGAAGATGTCCGCCGGAGCTTGGCCGATGTCAGACTGTGGTTCGTTGAAGCTAAAGTTCTTGGAGAAGAAACTGATGCTGCAGCGACAAGAGGTCATTCATTGGCGTACCGCAGAGGGGGAATCCATGCCAGCGCCCAAATCCGGTGAGATCGTCGTCTTCACTTCTTTCTTTGATTGCGGTCTTGCCCTCCCCTCTTCGGATTTCCTTCGCCAACTTTTGTCCTTCTATCAAATAAAATTGGTGAATCTGAATCCAAACTCTATCCCGCTAATCTCCATTTTCACCACCTTATTTGAAGCTTTTCTAGGGGTTAAGCCCCATTTCAATCTTTTTCGATATCTTTTCCATATCAAGCCCCAGCCCTCCAAAAATAAACTCCAGGTTATTGGGGGAGCCGGTCTCCAACTTAGGAATGAAATAAAGAAAATCTACCTCCACATTCCTTTGAAAACCTCTCTTAAGGACTGGCACAGAAAATGGTTCTACTGTTCCAATCTTGAAACTTCTTTGCCCCCTTTCACTGATTTTCTAGCAACAGTTCTGCCCAGCTGGTCTTCAATGCCAAGCAATGAAGAAATGGGCCAAGCATACCAGTTGATGGAGAAAATCGATCTGCTGAAGAGCTCAGGGCTGACTGGTCCCTGGGTGGTGAGGTGTTTCTTGAACCGCCGCACAGGCTTCTGAAGGCTAGGATCCACTTCGGCTGGGATTACCAAGGCAAGGATGATCCCAACCGTGAATATCCTGACTTAGCCGATAAGAACAGGGCCACCGATACCTTGCTCGGCTTTTTTGTCAATGGGGTAGTGGAGATTGAGGACACAGAACGCGCCCCCACGCCTTATTGCCAGAACAGGCCTTGGCCACAGGTAATCTTGAAAAACTAATGTTGAATTGTTATTCCTCTGTGATGAATGTCTGTGGATATCCGTCTTGAATTGTTCTGCAATCCATGATGTATGTCGTCGAAACACTTGTAGGACTGTGTGGAGTTTGATGACGACTCCCAAACTCAGCCGGCCACCAAGTCAAAGAAACGGCCAGCCAGTCCTTCTGCTGCCCATCCAAGCTCCAAAAGGGCTAGGAAGAACTATTTGAAGACCCGGGCAAGAAGAAGATGAGCACACTGAGTGCAGCGCCAGGGAGCCTGAAGATTAAGGACCCTACCAGTTCAGCTCCTAGGCCGCCAAGCCCAAGACCGGTGTCTCAAGCCCAAGGTCAGCAACATTGAGCCCAAGGCCAACACCGCGGGGCTCAAGATCAGCAACATCAAGCCCAAGGCCAACTTTGCCAAGCTTAAGATCGGCAACATCGAGCCCAAGGGCAGCATCATCGAATACCTCAACACCCCAGTTGGCTGCGCTAGAAAAAGAGCCTACTGGAGCCAAATTGCCACCGCCAACTATCACGCCGACTGGCCTGATAGCCAGCAGCCCTCCGCCACTGACCAGGCCATCAAGCTTCTCGCTAATAGCTTTTGGAGCTCCCTCGTGGAAGGTCAAGACTTCCAAGAGGTAAGCAATCTTCAATTTTCTAAGAATCTTGAATGATGTGGTAGTGTCTTGATATTTGACATATTGTGTAGAAAGCGAGTTGACATAAATCCCAAGGGGACTACGCCAGCTGCTCCTGCAACCAAGCCAGCACCAACAATTTCATCTGCTGAGCCAGAGGCTGCCCCAGCCACAGAAGCTGAAGTAGTCCTGACAGTAGGATCACCAGTGCCGGCCAACCAGGGAGCGAGTGTTGAAGTTGCTACTCCAGCCCCCGAGCAGATCACTGAAGCCCCGCAGTCGCCGAGTTCGGAGCTAGGACCCCATCGCCATCAATATCGTCGTCGTCTTCTGATGAAGGAGACCTTCCCCAGCTCGAAGCCCCTCCGCGCAACTTCCCGAGAACCTTTCAATGGGTCTCTCATAAGGGAGTTGCAGAGAGCTACGAGCACGACAAGTAAGCAGCATCGAGGGAACATGAAAATCTTCTACGTGCTGCAATCGCTACGTCCAGGGGAGTCCAGTATGTAGTGAATCTTGCCATGTTGAGTTCTGGACGATTTCCATTGATCTGGTACTCTGCCATTTGACTCTGTTTTCCTCTGTTTTGTTCTGAGCAGAAGATCGTCGATTGCTTGGAGAAGATAAATAAGGTCCTGACCGAGCTCGCCCCCATCTCCAACAACTGGGCTAGCTCCAGGTAGCCAAGGACGACCTGGAGCGGACCAGCCAAGAGAGGGAAACATGGCTAAGGGGATCAGTTGATAAGCTCAGGGACGAAAACTGGGCCTTAGCCGAAAAGATCAGAAGTAAGTCTTCTATGTCGTTCTCCCGAGTGAATCCCGAGTAGATTGCTCCAACATTGTTGATTCCTGACTGCCTTGTTGAGTTTTGACTGCAATCTTGAGTTCTTGACTGTTTTGATTTGCAGCCCTCGAAGCTGTTGACGCCAAAATTTGGTACGATTCGTATCAGACTCGGTTAGGGAAAGAGATTGTGTCAGCCGGTGGAAGCTAATCTAGAAGAAGCCAAATTCAGGAAGGAATCGTGAAGACCACGGCATGGTAGTTAATTACCTTATCTGTTAATTAGGTAGTTTTAATAATTTTTAGGAAAAACCTGATCTCGTGTCCGGTCAGGACTTGTTAAATTTTCTTTTATAGTTAGAAAACTCCTGTTTCGTATCCGATCAGGACTGTATCAACTCGGGGTATAAATACGTACGCCCGGGGACCTTGTAAATCATCTCTCGATCAATCAAAATTCGGCGCATCGCCACCCTTTATCAACGGGTTCTTGCTTCTCGAGCCGGGCTGCATCGGTTAGGTCCGAACTTCTGCGAGAGGGTAAGTCTCGTTACCCCGACTGCCTATCGGCTAGGACTTCCTCGGTTAGGTCCGATATTCTAGTCGGTCTATGGTAGTCGGCTTACCACGGTGTATCTGCTTTGTCTACGGCTGCATCAGTTCGGTTTGATCTCTTAGGCCGAGTCGGTATACCACATCACGCGTGCGTAGCTTTTATCGGCTTACTGGGAATAGCTTATCATCAGTTTGTGCTGCATCGGTTGGGTCCGACCTACTAAACTGTAGCGATAAGTTATGCCTGCTAGGTTGATAGATTTTACGCAAGCGTCTTATCGGAATGTATAGCCGATAAATTATCATTTCATCACGATTGCATTAGATCTATCGGCTCATCGAGGTTCTTTTATCATTGTTAATCTGTGCTGCATCAGTTAAGTTTGAACTACTAGATTGGTAGTGATAGATTTATCCTTGCTGAGTCGATAGGTTTTTATGTGATGTTCTATCAGAGTGTTTAGCCGATAGGTTATCTTTTAAAGCCAACTGCATTGTTTATTATTATTCTGCTATCTACTCTATCATCGGCTTCTAGCCGATGTTCATGTGTTCTCTTGGCAGTCGGCTAGCTTACGGTTTACTTATGCTATCTTATGGTTTGTTTATATCACCATCGGCTTCTAGCCGATGTATCAATGCATCGTTTTATATTCATTTACATTATTCTGTTATCGGTTTTCCAGCCGATATAACACTGTTTTTGGCACGATATATTATCATCGGTTTTCTAGCCGATGCACATGTTCTATTGGCAGTCGGGCGGTCAGCTGGTTTGTTATCTACTTATATTATCATCAAGCACAGGTTGACTTGGTTGTCTATATCGTTATCGGTTTCTTAGCTGATATTCATCAAGCACAGGTTGACTTGGTTGTCTATATCGTTATCGGTTTCTTAGCCGATATTCATCAAGCACAGGTTGACTTGGTTGTCTATATCGTTATCGGTTTCTTAGCCGATATAAAAGCGCTGTTGGCAGTTGGGCAGTCGGCTCAAAGGACTCGGGCACGAGCACGAGCAAGAACCCGGGAGCGGGTACAAGCGAGGACTCGGGCACGAGCACGGGCGAGGGCCCGGGCACGGGAACTACCTTCGGTACAAGGGCTAGCGGCGATCGGCTGGAAGGAATCCGTATCGGCTTGCTGGCCGATTGGATTGGTGATCTAATTTCTTTATCTCCTTGTCAATTGATGGGTCAAATTGACTGGCACGCCCGCGAACCTCAAAGATTTAGGACCTGCACTGGACTGAAGCAGATCTCCCAGGCCTTTGCGTGTCTCCAAGGCGCCGAACGATCCCCGGCGGTTTTCGACGTCAACAGAAGCCGAATTGAAAGCCCAGGCAAAAGAGAAGGAAAATCAAGATAACAAGCTGAAGGAGATAGAAAAGGCCAAAGCCGAGGTAGAGAAGGCCAAAGCCAAGGTGGAGGCCGACTATGCTAGTAAGTCTCCTGCTTGACAATGATCTTGGCTCGACTGCTTGTTACTCTAACTGCATGTCTTGGCTAACAAATATTTTTGTTGATGCATTTGAATAGCTTCAAAAGCCAACGCCCAGATTCAGTTCAGCGCCTTCGCGGAGGAAATCAAGATTGTCAAGGAGTCACGGGAAATTCTCGTGGGATCCGCGAAAGGGCTCCTAGATATCATGGAACCTCTCCATCCTAGGTCCAGTTCCAGTACCGTCACCCAGGGGCAAGCACGCCTAAGCGAAGCCCCGAGTATCTTGAAAAAGTACTCGGATGAGAGTGTAGTTGTTGGCGTCGCCCAAACTCTTGCCATGACCAAGTCAATATACCCTAGGGTAGACGTTGAGGCATTGGTGAAGGTTTTGCCCAGGGGACATCTCCTGAAGAGGCACTGGAGCTGGTTAGCTAGGTGAGGCCGACTACGGAGGCAATAGCCAAGGACCTGGATATGTAAAACAAAATGATTATGCAGTCGGTGCATATATAACTTTTGTAAAAGCTTGTATAAATATCTTGCAAAGTGCTGCCGAGTACTTGCTTATCCTGAGTCGTCATTAGTTTTACCTGACTATGTAGTTTGCACCGAGTAGATCGATAGGAACTTAAGAAAAACGTTCACCTATAAGAGCTATACTCGGGCAAACTTAGCATAATCATTGTAGAACTTCATGACTTAGATAAAACAATCTTGGATTTTATTAACAAGGCACATAATACATGCAGCCCCTAACTCACTACTCGGTTGGGACAATGAACGGCCCTTCCCACAAAGGGGATAGTTTATGCATGTCTTTGGTGGTTTGTATTTTTCTCAAGACGAGATCTCCCACCAAAAGGCGCGGCCACGAATATTTCGACTGTGATAACGACGTAGGCCTTGAAGATACCTTGCCGACTGGATGACTACGATGTCCCTTGCATCCTCCAACTGATCGAGTTCGACTAGTCGGTCTTCGTGTGATTTGTCTTTTGAGTAGGCCCGAACTCGCGGAGAGCAGAACTCTAACTCGGTTGGTAACATAGTCTCAGCACCATAGACTAGGAAGAAAGGGGATTGCCCTGTTGTCCGACTAACCGTGGTTCTTAAAGACCAGAGAACGGATGGGAGTTCTTGTACCCACCGCCCTGCATAAGGTTGTAGTTAGTCGAATATCCTAGCCTTGATACCTTGTAAGACCATGCATGAAAAGGGAAGGATATAGGACTAGGGTATTCGATCGACTACAACCGTACACAGGGCGGTGGGTGCAAGATCTTCTATCCGTTCTCTGGTCTTTAAGAACCACGGTTAGAGGGCAACAAGGCAATCCCCTTTCTTCCTAGTCTATGGTGCTAAGGCCGTGTTACCAACCGAGTTGGAGTTCGACTCTCCGTGAGTCCGGGCCCACTTAGAAGACAAGTCAAATGAAAACCGACTGGTTGAGCTAGATCAGTTGGAAGAAGCAAGGGATATCGCAACTATCCAGTTGGCAAGGTATCTTCAAGGCCTGCGTCCTTATCACAGTTGGAATATTCGTGGCTGCGCCTTTTTAGTGGGAAATCTCGTTTTGAGAAAAATCCAAACCACCAAAGACAGGCATAAACTGTCTCTCTTATGGGAGGGGCCGTTCATTATCGCTGAGGTGACACGTCCGGGTGCTTACCGACTAAAGATAGAAGACGGCATCCTAGTCAACAACTCATAGAACATAGAACAGCTACGTCTTTTTTATACCTGAGTATTGCAATTCTTTTATATATAAATAAAGTTTGTTACTCTGACTCACTACTTGTTTCAACCGAGTAGTGAGTCGGGGGCTACATGATAATAACATATCTTTTGTTGTTTATAAAGTTTGACCTTATTTTGTCAAAGTCATGAAGTTTTATAATGATATGCTAAGTTTTCCCGAGTATAGTCCCATGAGGTGAACACTTTTTAAAGTTGGACTCAAACCACTCAGCATAAACTGGCTAGTCAGATAAAACTAATGATGGCTAAGATGGAATAAGTACTCAGCAAGATATAACAACAAACACCAAAAGCATTTACAATATCTACATATTGTTTACATCATACACCAATTACTTAAAACTAGTTTGTCTCTACAATGGTAGATCCTCGGTGATTGCCCTAGCAATCAGCCTAGCCAGGTTTATTAGCTCTAAACCTTCCTCCAGAGTGGTGCCCTCAGCAAATCCCTCGCCAATGGCCTCAATATCTACTCGAGAGTAGAGTGACTTCGTCATAGCTAAGGCCTAGGAGATCCCTTTGGTGGCATGCTTTGTGGCGAATTCCTTCAGTATAGTTGGAGCTGGCTTGGCCTAGCTGCATGATGTCTAGTAAAGTCTTCGCTGAATCCACTATGGAATCCCGCGAATCCTTTACTACTTTGATTTCTTTAGCGAAGGCGCCGAATTGTGTCTGTGCATTGGTCTTGAAGGCTGCTCATACAAAAGAGAAGACATAAACAGATCTGGATATTTAGTTGGACAGAGTACCAGAGTAGATATGAAGCTTACTTGCGTACTCTGTATCAACCTTGGATTTCGCCTTCTTGAGCTCCTTCTTCAGGCGTTCAATTTCCAGAGACTGATTGCTCAAATTTGTCTCTAGAGCTATAGCCAAACAAAGTTGAAGATCAACAAAACAGAGAAGATGACTGAATTTCCTAGTTCTCGTCCCTGAGCTTGTTCACCGAGTCCTTCAACCACTCCTCCCTCTCCTTGCTAGTCTTCTCCAGATCATCTTTGGCAACTTGGAGCTGGTAGAGTTGAGTCAGCTGAGGAGCGAGTTGGGAAAGGACCCTACCCATCTTCTCAAACCGATCTACTACTTGCTGCACGAGTTACGTTTCAGTCAAACAAGGCAAAATGCAACAGCAAAAGATTCCAGGAACTACAAATTAGCAAACACAGTTGGATGGACTATGTACCTAGATACTCCTTGATGCTGCGATAGCAGTCTCCATCAAACTGACTTGCTCCCTCTAGGCGGCTTGCTCGTTCAAAGTTTGTTCATCCCCCTCTAGCGTGACCTAGTAGAATGTTCGGGGGAAGTTTGGTGGAGGAGCTTCAAGCCTAGGGAGGTCATCATCGTCTGAAGATGAGGAAAGTGGAGGAGAGGGAGTCCTGGGCCTAGGATCAACAGGCAGTGCTAGGTCTTCGGCAAGCTCAGCAACTCGGACGTCGGCTACAGTGTCCCGACTGGTTGAAGTTTGTAGCCCGGCCAAGTGGGTTGTCTCAACCTCAGGGGTTGGGACAACACTTGGCTTGGGCTGCGGCTCTGTGATCTCGGCCTCAGTCGGGACAGGAGCAGCTGCAGGGGTTGGCAACGCTATCCCCTTGGGATCAGCGTCACTTGACTTCCTGCAAAATTATTCAACAAACAAGATGTTGCAAAACTACTGAAGATTTTCTGAAGATTGAGGATTTTCATACCTTTTGGAAGTCTTAAATCTCCACCCCTGTGTGCTAGGGGTAGAGGTAGTCAGCGAGGGGCCCGAAGGCCTACTCGATGGTGGAGTACCGCCGGTTGTTGGGCTCGTGGGCACGGCAGTTGGCAGTGTAGAGCTTGGCCCAGTTGGCACCGCACTAGGTGCGGACGACTGAGGCGTAGAGGTAGTCGGCGGTGTGGTCCTGGGGCTGGTTGGTCCAGGGGCTATGCTGCTGGGGTCCTTGATCATTGGACCACCTGATGCCTTACTCGGCATGTCCTTCTTCCTGGCCTGGTCCGTCATTGGTCGCTTCCCAGCCCTCTTGGGGCTGGGTTGGGCTGAAGAGGGGCAAACCGGCCACTTTCTAAACTCACTGACCAGCCAGCCGGGTGGGTTAGAGATGAACTTGGCGAATTCCTGCAAGCATCAAGCATTCAAGAAAGTTCAATTGGATGATGTTCATACTACACATCGTAGCCAAGCATCGAAGATGATGAGGAAACAAAAATATTACCGCAGGCTGGGGCCTATCTTGGCAATATGGCTTGGGGGCTCTCTCGGCATCTAGAGTCTCGATGACTCCATTGACGAAGTAGCCAAGCAAGGTGTTGGTGACGACGTCCTTGTTGACAAAGTCGGCACACTCCCGAGTTGGATCTTTCTTCCCCTCGTAAACATAGCCAAGATGACTTCTGGCCTTCAGAGGTCGAATCTGGTGATTCTGGAAGGTCCTGGCCACCCAAGGCCCGGTCAGCCCCGTGCTCTTTAGTGCATCAATCTCCTCCAGCAGCAACTGAACCTGGACCATCTCTGCTTGTAATGGTAGAGCAGTCTAGCTCTCCAGTAACGTGGGGGGATTTCTAGAAAAGGACAGCAAGGAGGGCTCAAGATTGCAGCAATAAAACCACTCCTGATGCCAACCTTTCAAAGAGGTCTTCAGGGCAACATGCAAGTAGGCCTTCTTCATTTCGTTGCGGAGTTGAAGGCATGCTCCCCCTATCACCTGGATCTTGGATTTGAAGGGCTGCGGCTTGACGTGGAACAGGAAGTGGAAGAGGTTGAAATGGGGATTGATCCCCAAGAAGGCTTCGCAAAGTGTAACAAAGATCGAGATATGAAGAATGGAGTTGGGGTTGAGGTGGTAGAGCTCAATCTTGTAATAATCAAGGAGCCTGCAGAGGAAATCAGAAGCGAGAAGAGCAAGGCCGTGATCGAATAAAGAAGCAAAAACCACTGTTTCGTGGGGACCTAGAGAGGGGATCGACTCACCGGCAGTGGGATGCCAGTTGATGAGTTCCTTTGGTTGGAGGCATTTCTTCCTCTTTAGAAGGGCGAGCTTCGTCGTGCAAGTATCCGACATCGGCCCTACTCCAAACGGCATGGCGGGGATGTCGAACGGTGCCCTAGGCATTGTTGGGGTATTGAACTGGGCGGAAGAGCTTCTGGATGATGGAAATCGACGCGGGAGAGGAGATTTTCGTAGATTTCTAGAAGGGAGCTCGAGCTACAGAAAACCCTAGCTGAGGCGGAGAGCGCAAAGTTTGGCGCATGTGCGGGAGCCAAAGCGTTTTGGCGATTTGGGGAAGAAAGGGGAATATTTTCTCTCTCCCACCGCTTTATAGGCCTGCGCTGGGTAGCTAGTCTGTGCCAACTTGCTTTGTAATGGACCATAAGATATGAGTTCCTAAATAGCATGTCCTATTGGGCCAACGACTGGTTGTGTTAAAATCATAGTGCAGATGCTATTTTACAGGAACCGATTAAAATAATCAGATATGCTTCATGAGAAGCCTAACTGTTGGACACATGCGTTCAGATATCTGAATTATTTAGTAAGGTATTGAGGATATATCCTTATAGGGATCAATAGCTGGTCTCCATTGAAATTGGAAATGCAGGTATCTCTTAAGCACACCTCACCACACATTAGGTTAAAATCCATGAAGTGGTACTTGGTTTGCATGCTTAGCCAAAATGCTTTGGGCAAAAATACTTCCAGCTGATATGATGCTGAAGAAGTTCAATTTCTGAGAAATATGCTATTCGGGAAAGACTTAAAGGTTAAAGATCTTTGACCTTTATGTTTAATTGTTTCACAATTAAGCACAAAGTCGGGCTACACCTAATAGGTGCGCCTATTCAGCACACACTATTTATATTTTTCTATGAAGCCCTTCATAGCCTCATTGCCAGCTGATATGAAGTAGGACTTGGAGAAGAGGTACTCGGCCAATGGGTACTTGGAAGCAACACACTCGAGAAATCTTCACCAAGGAGGATGAGCACTCGGCACTAGCTGTGACTCAACTATGAAGATCCTAGGGGCTACTGTGGAGGCCATGGGCCCTGGGCCCTGGGTACCTCATGGGAAGCTTTGTGGCCACTTGTATAGAGGATGGGCCTAATCCTGTAATTAGGGATACAATAGGACTCGTTGCATATTACCTTGTATGATAAGGAAAGGGATATAGTCTTAGTCGGGTATGTTGTATTCTTAGAACGAAATCTCTTGGTCAAGTCCAACTCGGATTCCTACCATGTAACCTTATCTCTTCGATATATAAGGGGAGGCAGGAAGCCCCCTGGGGGCAGAACAACAGAAGAGAGATCGACATACCGAATCTCACTGGAGAAACCTCAAAGACAATACACCACAACTGGAAGTAGGGTATTACCTCACCTTGAGGGCCTGAACCAGGATAAATTGTTTTGTGTTCCTTTGCAATCTATCAAGTTTAGGTCTCACGAGTAACCCCATATAATTATTGCCGATACAAAGCATCGACACCACTATACACCTGGTACAATGTGAGCAGCTACTGGCACCAAGGAAGCTGCTTTTCAGAGATGCCCAAAGATATGGCATTGATGGGGGAGATACAAGGAAGCTCATTTATGATGGTGGTGGAGGATCAGGCCATGCTGCTGCCAGGAGGGCAATTGCCAGGAACAGTGCCCGGTGGAGGGCGGGACTCTTTTGAGTTGGAGACGAGAGAGGCAGGAAGAAGTAAGCCGATTGGGCCGCTGTATGTTTTCTCCAGAAGACCCAAAGCCCACGAGGTCGAGCAACCGGACATACATAGAGGACAGACCGACCAAGCTAATCAAGACAAGTGGGCTGACCAGGCCAACAAGAACGGCCAAGGGCAGGCTGGATAGACACAAGAAGAGGCCATGGAAGGAGAACCACAGGCACAGCTCTAGGCCGAACAGCTCGACGGTCATGCGGGGCAAGCCCAAGGCACCTAGGTGACCTTCCCCAACCTACCTCCAGATGTGCAAGACTTCATCGACTCCATCTCTACCATGCCGCCACCATCTCTTCTTGGCCGTTACATTTCGGTGGCGCGCCAGGGCTGCCGCGCAATACCCCAAGATTTCAAGCCAAGAAGGAGCCCGCGGCTGGAGATTCAAGGGGATGGGGTGCGTCGCCATGTTATCTCAAAGGCCCAACGGGTCACAATGAAGAAATTGGGGGTGATTGAAGAGGAAGACAGAGCAGACGAGGAATGGGCAAGGAGGTATGTGGGGCTGTTTGACCATCCGCTATCCCTACAGCATGTGAAGGCGTTGGCAGATTGCTAGAGGTGGACATTGTCCCTCCGGCCAAGCCTCTGCCTGAGATGTGCGATGGTGAGGAAGGTAGGCCGCTGGTCTCGATGCCACCGGTTGTGTCACCGGCCTGAGTAGAAGTAGATGGGTTTTACAGTACGAGTTGTACCCCCTTTTAGTTTATGATGTCAAGCTTTAATGTTTTAGTGTGGAATGTGAGAGGTTTGAACAATGTGGAAAAGAGATCGCTGGTTCAGGAGGCGGTTTCTAGTGCTAAAGCCTTAGTAGTCTGTTTGCAATAGTCTAAATTAGCAGTTGTAAGCCCCTCTGTGGTAGTCGAAACTTGTGGTGTTGCTTTTGATGACTTTGCTTATCTACCTGCGGAGAATACTCGAGGAGGCATTGTGGTGGCATGGAAGAGTGATAACTTCCAGAGTGCAGCTGTCCACATCGGCCAATGGTCGGTCACGGTGCAAATGATCGAGGTTTTGGGTGGGAGATCCTGGTTCTTGACTTCAGTCTATGACCCCTAGGACGATGGAGAGAAGATGTTGTTCCTTGAAGAAATGGAGGCGATCAGAGGCAGTTGTCAAGGTGGCTGGCTAATTACAGGAGACTTCAATCTCATAGCTTCGGCTATAGACAAGAATAATACAAGAGTGAATCAGCGGCTGATGAATGCTTTTAGGAACAAGCTCAACACTTTAGAACTGAAAGAGTTGTATCTGTTTGGATAGCGATACACTTGGAGCAATGAGCAGGACATACCAACCCTTGTAAATTTGGATAGGGTCTTTGTAACAACAGAGTGGGAGGAAGCTTTCTCAGAGGCTCATCTGCAAAAGCTAAGTACTTCAGGTTTTGATCACTACCTACTTCTTTTGACATGTGGTGCGATGCAACACAAAAGAAGAAGATTCAAATTTGAGGGCTTCTGGGCAAGACTGGATGATTTTCAAGGGGTGGTGGAGGAATATTGGTAGGAAATAGTGCATAGTGATGATCCCTTTGTCATTCTGTATGTGAAGATGACGAGGTTGGCAAAGAAACTAGGGGCCTAGGGACAGAGGAAGATAAGTTCACTGAGACTTCGTTTGCAGGTAGTCAACGAGATAATACAGCGGTTTGATGTGGCACAAGAAAACAGAGGCCTCTCCATAGAAGAAAGGCGACTGAGTGCCAGGTTGAAGGGCCGCTATCTGGCACTGGCGGCCCTGGAAAGGATCAGGCTACGACAGAGAGCAAAGATCAACTACCTCCAAGAGGCACTTGATATCTTTTTTTGCCTGAGGGCTAAGTCATGACAGCGCAAGTTGCTGATCCTGATTCTCGAGCACAATGGCCAAATTGCGGCAACATAACAGGACATGGAAGACCTAACAAGAAACTACTTCCAATCTGTGATGGGGTGGCAAGAGGGGGTGGATAGGGTTCTGGACTTGGGTGCGCTCAACGTGCCTCAAATAGGCCTATCTGATTTAGATGCTGAATTCTCACAAGAAAAGGTTTGGGGTGTCATCAAAGACATGCCAAAGGAGAAGGCGCTGGGGCTAGATGGTTACACAGGTCTCTTCTAGTAGAGTTGTTGGGCTACTATCAAGACAAAGGTGATGGCAGCGCTAGCCAAATTCCACTCAGGGAACTTTCAGAACTTACACCTGCTTAACAACGCCATCATCACTCTTTTGCCGAAGAGAGATGCGCCCTCCATGCTGAAAGACTACCACCCCATCAGCCTCATTCATAGCTTCTCCAAGTTAGCCACCAAGTTGATGGCCGCAAGGTTGGCAAACAGAGCAAGTGAGTTAGTATCCTGCACACAATCGGTTTTTATACGAGGAAGTCAAAAGCCGATGGCGCTTCTGAAGCTTGATATCATGAAGGCCTTTGATTCTATCTCTTGGGTTTTCATGATCTAGCTTCTGAAGCATCGAGGTTTTGGCCAAAGGTGGATAAGTTGGGTAACATCGCTGCTTCTGACTGCTCAGATAACGGTGTTGATCAATGGAAATGAATGTGTCCCTTTCAAACTAGTGAGGGGCCTTAGACAAGGTGACCCATTATCGCCATTGCTCTTCGTGCTGGTGATAGATACCCTACAAGCAATTCTGGCCAAGGCGATTGACATGCACCAGCTTGACAGGGTCGATAGAGGGTTGTTCTGTCCAGAGGTCTCAGTTTATGCAGATGATGCAGTCATTTTTTCTACCGGCAAGAGGACAGGATGCTTGGTTAGTAAAAGGGGCGCTTGAGATTTTTGGATCAGCCACAGGCCTAAGAACCAACTTATCTAAGAGTGAAGTCACCTTCATTAGATGCGTGGATGAACAAAGCCAAGTAGTGCAATCAATACTGGGGTGTAAGAAGGAAGATTTCCCCATCACCTACTTGGGACTGCCACTATCCCTTCGCAAACCAACGAAACCAGAAGTGCAACCCATTTTAGATCGCCTTGCCAAGAAGCTGGGAGGTTGGAAACCAAAAATTCTACCACCTGGAGACCATTTGGTGCTTGTGAAATCTGTGCTTATGGCTTTGCCAATACATTTTCTATCCATCTTGAGAATGATATAGAGAGAAAATGCTGAGGATTTCTTTGGAAAGGACAAGAAGACATCAATGGGGATCATTGTCTGTTGGCATGGAAGAATGTCTGCCTACCGACTGAGAACGGGGGTTTGGGAATCAAGGATCTAAACCTCTTTGGCCAAGCGTTGAGGCTGAAATCGCTAGTGACGAAACATTCACAAGCTGATCGTCCATGGACGATACCAAAGATGCATCAAGATAAGGAGCTAGAGAATATCTTCTTCGCGGCAACATTTTTTTAGGTCGGGAAGGGGACATAGACTGATTTTTGGAGATCCCACTGGTTGCACTTTGGCCCAATCAAAACAACGATGCCTGCTTTGTTCAGCTTTTGTTCGCGGCACCATCTAACAGTGAGTGAAGGTCTAAAAGATTTGAGATGGATCAGGAGCATTCAGGGGGCGCTCTATAACAGAGCCATTGAGGATTACTTTGCCGTATGGGACGCAATCCAGGAGGTATAGCTGCAGCCAAATGGGGAAGATAGTGTGCATTGGAAGCTGGAAACAAATGGGCGTTTCTCGGTTGACTCAGCTTATCGGCTGTTTTTTATGGCGAAAGAAACCTCGAGCTGGAGCAACCTTCTCTGTGTTAGATGTATATATATACACACTTGTAATTCTCTGATAGTGTAGGGGCTTTATTGCATATTTGTCTTTTCCCTGTATATGACTCCCGTTTGAGGTTGAATGGAGATATTGCTGTAATCCTAACATGGTATCAGAGCGCCTAGGGTTACCTCCTTCGCTGGCCACCGCCGCCGTCGGCGCACCGTCGGCTTGCCGCCGGTAAATCGCCACCGCCGCGCGCCCCTGCCCGCGAGCCCCCGCCGCGAGCCACTACCGCGCGCCTCCACGCGGCCGCCGGGACCCGCAGCTGCCGTCTCCACTCTCCGCTCGGCCGCCGGGACCCGCCTCCGCCGCCTCCGCTCGGCCGCCAGGACCTGCCGCCGTCGTCTCCACCGGCCGCCACCGCTCGGCCGCCGGGACCCGCCGCCGCCGTCTCCACCGGCCATCGGGACCCGCCGCCACCACCTCCACTCGCCCTCCAGCCGCCACCGCCGTGCCGGTTCTCTCTGCTTTCCCTTCCTTTTATATATTAAAAAAAAGGAAAAGAAAAAAAAAGAAGCCTCTCTTTACGTCACTTTCCTCATGGCGGCCTTAGGGAGACCGGGTGCTATCCCGATGCCCCGATGTCCTGTTCTTTTCACGGGTATAAATTGGTGTGAGTTTGCCTTTCACATGGAGATTCACATGGGCGGTCAGCAGCTGTGGGGCTATCTCATGGGTGAGCGGGTCTGTCCCCCTCTCTCTTGTCTTTCGGCCCCACTCACCTACCCGTCTGATGCGGATGAGGCTGCTAAGGCCGCTCTTCTCGAGGCTTTTGAAGCTTCAATGGACACCTATCAGTCAGAGTCTGCTGACTACGCGACTTGGCTTCGGGAGGAGGCTTGTGCCAAGGCTATTCTTCTTGCGAGCATGGAGACAGATCTCTCGCTCACCCTCCGAGGCCTTCCTACTTCGCAGCAGATGTGGGCTCACCTTCGTCAGAGTTACGAGATTCATAACGAGGCGATGTACTTTGCAGTCGTGGAGGAGGCTTAGTCGCTTCATCAGCTTGATCACGCTGTGGGGGATTTCCACCGCCAGATGTGTGGGATCTGGCATCGCTTGGACAGCTTGGGTGCCGAGTTTTGTGCTGTAAGCACTTGCAGGTGCTGTGACCGCCACCGCAGTCAGCGGGAGACTCTTCGTCTTCACGAGTTCCTCTCTCGCCTTCGTCCTGAGTTTGAGCCCGTCAGGTCCCAGCTCTTGACACGTCGTCCGCGTCCATCGCTTGATGAGGCAATGCCTGAGCTGCGTGCTGAGGAGACACGCCTTCGTACGGGGGATGTGAGCCGGAACCAGCAGTCTGCTTCAGTTCTAGCTACTCGGGTTCTAGCTTCGTCGGCTCCCACACCATCCCCCGTGCCTTCGTCACCGTCGTCTTCGACTCTAGTAGTGGCAGCGACCCCTTCGGCTCTATCTTCGGGTCGACTGTGTGGCTATTGCGATAGACCTGGCCATGAGGCCTCGGTTTGTCGCAAGAAGCAGTGCGACCGGGCCTGTTGTGGTGGTCGCACTTCTCAGGGCTCGAGGGGGCCATCCGCTCAGCAGGACTCTCGCTCACTGTCTACCGCCGAGCACGAGGCTCTCACGCTATTTCGCCGCCTTGCTATGTCAGCACATGGGACTATTGCTTCTGCTTCTGTTTCCACTCCACCACCACCACCAGGTATATCATCTCCATGGTTTCTTGATTCTAGTGCTTCCTTTCATATGACTCCTGATTCGAATCATCTATCCTCTATGTCCATTCCTAGTCCACCTCTCCTTGTTCACACTGCTGATGGCACTTCTCTCTCTGTTGCTGGACGGGGCACTCTTTCGACTCCTCTTTTTCATGTTCCCACTGTTTCGCATATTCCTAAACTCACCATGCAGTTATTATCCGCTGGTCAGATCACTAATCATGGTTATCGTATCATTCTTGAGGCTGACTCTTGTTGTGTTCAGGACCTTCGTACAGGTTTTCTGGTGGGGACTGGGCCTAGGCGTCCGGATTCTCAGCGCCTATGGGAGCTTGATTGGCTGCATCTT
Source organism: Oryza meyeriana var. granulata (assembly GCA_003991445.1). Classification (NCBI taxonomy): domain Eukaryota; kingdom Viridiplantae; phylum Streptophyta; class Magnoliopsida; order Poales; family Poaceae; genus Oryza; species Oryza meyeriana. The sequence continues at coordinate 100,916 of RYFJ01000803.1, read as the reverse complement.
TTGTTGCCTCTTTCTGACAGCCAGACACCCAGCTCTTCTGCTGTCGTCCTTGCTGCTTCCTCTACTCCCACTTTTGAGCAGTGGCATCGTCGTCTGGGTCATCTTTCCGGCTCTAGACTGTCCAGTTTAGTTGGTAGTGGTGTCTTAGGTCCAGTCTTTGGTGAGTCTGCTCTTCGTTGCATGGGTTGCAAGCTTGGTAAACAGCTGCAACTCCCCTATCCTTCTAGCGAGTCAGTGTCTCAGCGTCCCTTTGACCTTGTTCACTCAGATGTTTGGGGTCGTGCTCCCTTCGTTTCGAAAGGGAGCCACTCTTACTATGTGATTTTTGTGGATGACTATTTGAGATTTACTTGGATCTATCTTATGTCTTCTCGTGGCCAGTTTCTTTCTATTTATCAGCAGTTTGCCACTATGATTCGCACTCAGTTTGACACTCCTATTCGAGCTTTTCGTGCGGACTCTGCTGGTGAGTATATTTTTGATGCACATCGTCACTATCTCGCTGACCAGGGTACTCTTGCTCAGTTCTCTTGTCCTGGTGCTCATGCTCAGAACGGTGTAGCTGAGCGCAAGCATCATCACATCCTTGAGACTGCTCGTGCTCTTCTGCTCTCCGCTGACCTTGCCCCTCACTTTTGGGCTGAGGCAGTTACTACAGCTGTCTTTCTCATCAACCGACAGCCCTCCACCGTTCTTCAGGGATACACTCCTTATGAATATCTTTTTGGCTTTGCTCCTACGTACCATCATCTTCGGTGTTTTGGATGTGTGTGCTACGTTCTTCTTCCTCCTCGTGAGCGCACCAAGCTGACAGCCTAGTCAGTTGAGTGCGTCTTCCTTGGATACAGTACGGAGCATAAGGGCTATCGCTGCTATGACCATGTTGCTCGTCGGATGAGAATTTCTCGAGATGTCACCTTTGATGAGTCTCGGTCCTACTATCCTCGTTTGCCCGCTACTATCCCTTCTACTACACCTGAGTCCCTCTCTTTTCTCTCTCTACTTGACTTACCCTCCCATCTTCCGCTGTCACCACCTTCGCCTCCAGTGCCACGATCACATTCACCACCTTCACCTCCAGCGCTAGCTCCCTCCCCACCACTGTCTCCAGCGCCAGCGCCTTTCTTGCCACCCTCTCCCCCTCCGGTTGTTCCCCTTCCTCCGGTAATCTCTCCTCGTCCAATTACTCAGTACTATACTCGTCGTTCGCGACCCGCCTCCTCATCTCCCACCACTCCGTCTGAGCCTACTCCTCGGTATGATTTACGTGATCGTAGCACTATTTAGCCTCCTCCTCGCTATCGGTTCACCGCCGCTGCTCTTGTTGAGCCCACTTCCTACCGGGAGGCTGTTGTCCACCAGGAGTGGCAGCATGCCATGGCCGCGGAGCTTGCTGCTTTGGAGCGCACCAGCACCTGGGATCTGGTTCCCCTCCCGCCTCACATCACTCCGATCACTTACAAGTGGGTCTACAAGGTCAAGACTCGCTCCGATGGCTCTCTTGAGCGCTATAAGGCTCGTCTTGTAGCTCACGGTTTTCAGCAGGAGCACGGTCGTGACTATGATGAGACCTTTGCTCCGGTTGCTCACATGACCACTGTTCGGACCCTTCTCTCTGTTGCTTCGGTTCGTCAGTGGTCCATCTCCCAGCTCGATGTTCAGAATGCTTTTCTTAATGGCGAGCTGTGCGAGGAGGTTTACATGCAGCCACCCCCTGGGTACTCTGTTCCTGCTGGTATGGTTTGTCGGCTGCGTCGTTCTCTTTACGGCCTCAAGCAGGCTCCTTGAGCCTGGTTTGAGCGCTTCTCCTCTGTTGTCCGTGATGCTGGCTTCAAGCCCAGTGATCACGATCCGGCTCTCTTTATTCACACCTCTCCTCGTGGTCGTACACTGCTTCTTCTCTATGTCGATGACATGATCATCACAGGTGATGACTCTTCGTTCATTGCCTTTGTCAAGAAACGTCTGAGTGACACATTCTTGATGTCTGACTTGGGTCCTCTTCGTTACTTCCTTGGGATTGAGATTTCTTCCACACCTGAGGGCATTTACCTCTCCCAGGAGAAGTATATTCAAGACCTCCTCTCTCGTGCTGCTCTCACTGATCACCGCACTGTTGACACACCTATGGAGCTCGGTGTTCACCTGCGGCCCACTGATGGTGAGCCTCTTGCGGATCCTACTCGCTATCGTCACCTCGTTGGTACCCTTGTGTACCTTGGGATTACTCGTCCTGACATCTCTCACTCTGTTCACATCTTGAATCAATTTGTCTCTGCTCCCACTCAGCTACACTATACTCACCTTCTTCATGTTCTACGATATCTTCGTGGGACCACTTCTCGCCGCCTTTTCTTCCCTCGCTCTAGCTCCCTCCAGCTTCAGGCGTATTCCGATGCGACCTGGGCTAGTGATCACTCTGATCGTCGCTCTCTTTCTGCCTACTGTGTTTTCCTTGGATCCTCCTTGATTGCATGGAAGACCAAGAAGCAGACAGCAGTTTCCCGTTCGAGTGCTGAGGCTGAGTTGCGGGCCATGGTGGCTGTGACAGCTGAGGTCACCTGGCTGAGGTGGCTACTTGAGGATTTTGGTGTACCTACTACCACACCAACTCCTCTCTCTTCAGATAGTACAGGTGCGATCAGTATGGCTCGAGATCCGGTGAAGCATGAACTCACCAAGCATGTTGGTGTTGATGTTTCTTATATGCGGTCGCAGGTGCAGGATCACGTTGTGACCCTTCACTATGTGCCTTCAGAGCTTCAGCTTGCTGACTTACTCACGAAGTCACAGACGAGGGCACAACATAATCACTTTCTATCTAAACTCAGTATTGTAGATCCACCATGAGTTTGAGGGGGGTGTTAAATGTATATATATACACACTTGTAATTATCTGATAGTGTAGGGGCTTTATTGCATATTTGTCTTTTCCCTGTATATGACTCCCGTTTGAGGTTGAATGGAGATATTGCTGTAATCCTAACACTCTGGAAGACAAGAGCACCCTCTAAGATCAAATTTTTTATGTGGTTAGCAATCAAGGGGAGGTGCTTAACCAGCGACAACTTAATGAAGCGAGGATGGCCGCATCAAGATGCCTGTGTGCTATGCACACGGAGAGACGAAGATTGTTTTCACCTCTTTGTAGCCTGCCCATACACAAACCGAGTATGGGAGCTCTAGAGAACTTGGGCCAATGTCCACTTTCCGCTGCCAGGGGAACAAGGTCTGCAACTAAGCGAATGGTGGATGCTAGCACGTCTCTCGTTTGGGGAAAGGCACAGAAAAGCTTTCGACACTCTGTGTATTCTGCTATGTTGGTTCCTTTCGAAAGAGAGGAATGCAAGAATTTTCAACCAAATGGCCAAGACAGCACAGCAGCTCTTCTTAGAAGCTCATGATGAGATCCTAATTTGGAGAGAAACCGGACTGTTTCAGAGACAGAGTGTTCAGTCTTGAGGTCCAGTGCTGGTCATAGCCGGCAGAGGTTGCTTGGCTAACTCGGCTCAGCCGAGCAATGCCTGGTATCAACAGCCTCCTGTTGATGTATTCCTTTTTCTTTTGTGTTTTGTACATCCTGTACATTGTTTTTTTCCAATATCTTAATGAAATTTGGTTGGCCCTTCTTCGGCCAACCCGGCCAAAAAAAATTGATTAATTTTAAATTAAGATACTAGGATACCCATATATTTCACCATTTTACAAATTACAAGGAGTAATACTTTTATCATCATGACATAATTCAGAATAATTAAGTTCAGTTATTAGCTCTGACTCACATTTACATACAGTCGTTTCAAACCAAGATCACCTGCAGCATTCACCTAATCACCTTCCCTCGTGACTAGATGCGGTGATTGTTGGTGACTGAGTGAGAGGGTCAATCTCTTTCTGCCTGGTGAACTCTGAGGCGGTAGATCCAAAGTAGCTGCTTGTGACGTAGCTGCTGTTTCCATCTCTATACTGCCACTCAGCGATGTATCTTGGCTTTGTCACCATCTCAACTACCTCAGCATCTCCAGTGAGCAATGCCATGACCTTTGACATTGGCGGTCGCTGGTTCGGTGAGCCCTGCGTGCAGACGAGTGCAACATGAATGGCTCTGAGAATTTCATCTTTGTTGAAATCTTGAAGTCTTGGATCAACGATCCTTAGTGCTTGCTCCTTTTCATACAGGTCCCAGGCCTGTAAATTAACATAGATATAGCTTCAATAATCAAAAGATCATATATACACATGAATGAGCTAGTGTGTTCTTCATAAATGGAACATTGATCAGCTTACCCACTCCAAGAGATAGATCTTGCTTTCCTCGAGGGAGTTGTTAGTGTTCGATCGACCAGTGACAATCTCTAATGCGACCACCCCGAATGCAAATACATCAACCTTTTCAGTAAAATGACGTCTCATTGCATACTCAGGTGCCAGATAACCACTTGACAAAAAGTTAGACAAGTTTAAGTTAGCTTTCATTTTGAAGGTACACCATAAGAGAAATGGTGAAATGTGCTTACAATGTGCCCGCAATCCCCGTGCTGACATGAGTGTTCTTCTCATCATAGAGCCTGGCAAGTCCAAAGTCCGAGATCTTTGGGCTGAGGTCGGTGTCAAGTAGAACATTGCTGGCTTTGATGTCCCTATGCACAATGCGCACGCTCGATTCCTCATGAAGATAAGTTAGGCCTCTTGCAATACCTAAAATGATCTCGAAGCGTGTTGCCCAGTCTAATTTTAATCTATTATCTCCTGTACAAGCAGAAATAATTTTAAGGCCTTGAGAATTCAAATGATGATAACATGCAGAGATGAATTTTCCCAAAGAGTTCACAATTTTGCAGCGTTGGTTATGAACAAAATTGAACTCACTGAAGAGTGCTTGATCCAAGCTTCCATTTTCAAGGTACTCATAAACTAACAAAGGTGTGTTACTGTCAATGCAGCAGCCATGCAATTTCACAAGATTCCGGTGTAGCACAGAAGAAATTGTTGCAACCTCTGTCACAAACTGGCTTTTCCCCTGATGGGATGATTGCGAAAGTTGTTTTACAGCTATAACTCTTCCATCAGGTAGCTTACCCTGCCAAAGGAAGAACCTTGGTGAAGTTACATGTATATTTTGAGCATAGACCAACAAGTTAGAAAGTTACACTTAATACCAAATAAGATAATTTTAGTTGCAATTTCATAGTATGAAATTAGTGGAAATAGACAACCTTATAGACTGGACCATATCCACCTTCCCCGAGAATGTTTTGAGAACTGAAATTATCTGTAGCTAACTTGAGTTCAGCATTACTGAAGACATCAGGCCGTCCAACTAGGTTGTACAGTTCTGCATTTTTTCAGGACACACCAGAAAGAATAAATCATTTGAAAATTTTGATGTCTGAATTACTATACTATTAAAAATGATTACCTTGTTGCTGTTGTGCCTGTCTTCTTCTCTTCTTTATGAACATAAATGTTCCAAATAGGACTGCTAATCCTAAAACTGAGGCACCAATCACAATGCCAACAATTGCACCTACTTTACTTTTCCTTTTGGGTACACCATTTCGCACAGTAGGAGTAAAATCTGAAAGAGGATTTCATTTATTAGAAGCCAATATAATCCTTCTTGAGGTTACCTTAATGATTAGGCCTACTTGGAGTGACGCTTAATGCTGAGATCAATGGCCCGTAGTAACCCTGAATAGGAATGCAACACGTGCCCTTTCCAGCCCAGAACAGATGGATTTCAAGGAAGTTGTTCGACACAGTTGCCATGTAACTCTTGTAAACAGCAGTGAAAGATTTTCCACCAGCCATCTTCCTTATATTGAAGTCCTTTTCTTTTAGGTCACCCTATAGAAATGTCAATAATACATTCAGATAAAGAAGAAAAGGGATTCAGTAAACAAATTACCATACAATGCACTCAATTTGTACCTGGATATATATGTCAAAAACTCTCCTTCCTAAGCTTTGCCAAGTCTGCGAGTCCGGATAACCTAACTCTGCAAATTGAAGCAGAACAGTGTAATTTCCATTCTCAAGTCCAAGGCCATAGTATCTCAGAGACGACGGTGACATCCTTGCAGTTAGGAATAGTTCTGAATCCACTGCATTCTGAATCTTCTCATTGCTGTATATTATCTTACTGTCATTTGGGGCCTGGTACAATTTTCCTACATTGCTAACACCCCATCTTGTTTGACTGGTAACATAATATGATGAGTCCCCAAGGTTTGTGGAATCGAATTCGTACATAGTATTATATGAGCCTCTGATAGATCTGTTACTACCACAGTCTACCGCAAAGGAATAATCTGCATTTAAGATGTGCAAAATTATGAATAGCATTAAATTTTAAGATCCTATATATCAACTGCTACAGTTTGAGGAAGAGTGAGACATATACATTCTGGAGAACCATGGAAACATGGAGTATCTTTCTGGAGGCAGTTCAGCCCTGGAGGTAGAATACTGTGGACATAATTGACTTGAAAGTAAGAAGTTGGGATTTTTTTTTGTTAAGATTAAACACTTATGGAAGTATAACTAAATGCCATAAGTACCCGTTGTTGGTGCTGCCAAGAACAAAGTTGTTTGCCACCAAATTCCTTGTAAAAAATCAAATTTTGAGTATAACATATTTTTTCCCCTTGGCAACACAAATTTGAGAACTTTCTACTTACAATTGCAAGTTGCTCTGGGTAGCCCAGGAGGGAAAGCTTCCAGTGAGCTGGTTGTATGAAAAATCTCTACAAACAGTTCAGAATCACTAAATATGAAATAAATGCATCATTCTAATCTTAGTTGTACTACAATGTTCAATTTTTTACACACAAGTTTGTTAGCGAAGAGCTTATCTCATTTGGCAGACCTCCTGTTAGGCTATTGTTCCCAAGAAACCTGAATTTGGTACAATATAAGATGATGAAACATAGTCATCAATATAACAAGTGTTCGTGTATATGGAAATAACCTCCAGAAAGAATTCCTTACAGGACTTGAAGCATCTGTAGATTCAGAATTGACTGAGGAACATGGCCGGAGATATTGTTAAAACTCAAGTCCCTGTGACAGAAGACAACATTATTACTTGAACAGACACTTCACATGAAATTTCAAAAAATCACCAAAAGTTTTATGACTGTACTATAACCCATAATGAAAAAACATACAGGAAGTGTAATCCTGCAAGCTTTGAAAAATCTACTGCTCCAAGGTCACCAGATATCCTGCAGTTCCTCAATACTCTGTAAAAAAAATTCGGTATTAGCAACTTATAACATTGCCAATATAAAAAACTGCAAGGTCTATAGATAGAATTTGAAAGTGTCACATACAGGATATTCAATGATGTCAGACTACTGATAAAGGCCAATGAAGAGCTCCCATTTACAAATATCTACCAATCCGCCTGCTCATTTGTATTTAGCATCAATTATCATGACAAGATGGGACAGCAATGTCGGCCATAGATAAAGTACTTACAAGGTTGTCAATTTGGTTAGATTAGAAAAACTTGCCGATTGGTCTTCAAAAGAATTTCCTTGGAAAGCCCGTGCTCAGTTTCATAATTTAAGGAAAATAGTAGGGAGATGCCAAGTCCATTTTGAATATAGAAAAAAATAACCTCTACATATCAAGACGCCGTGGGGACCAGCATAACGGCATACAGGTGTGTGCATTTCTGTTAAGAGTGATGACTGAAAAGTAAAAAAATGCTACCGTTCGAATTCAAACAGAAACAACATATGCAGAAAATTCATGTCACACAATTTCCACTTGTCTCGTGAATAGGATAAAATAAATGATGTGTTACAAGATAATAGTTAATCTTACATATCTTCCAAATTAGTCAAGCTCCCAATAAAATCAGGTATTCTCCCTGTAAAATCATTATCTGATGCCCGCCTGCAAGCACAATAACATGTTTAATTTTGAGCGTATGAAAACAAAATGAACATGACAACTGTGGCTCTGTTCTTGAACATACAGGATCCTCAGTTTCTTAAGCTGTGAGAACGTCAAAGGGAATGGACCACTGAAGCCAGCACTATCAGTGTACCTGTTATTAAAACAATGCAAAATTTATAGATGTTCAACAATAGGGATCTTGCTGGTCCATATTTTTGTTCTTCTAGAAGTAGAGCATCTGTCAGTTAGAAAGAAAGAGGAGGGGGGTCACAAACTTACAATTGTTCAAGTTTGGTCAAGTTGCCCAATTCTTCAGGAAGTTCACCAGTAAAATTGTCAAGACTAATGCCTCTGAAATAAAATAAATAGCTCAGAAGTGATATAATTTACTTGTATGCAATGCTACTAGCTGAGAATAGGAGCATTGTTTGCCATGACGAGCCTTTTGATCCACAACATTGAAATTTTGGATTTCACTCAAACATATGAAACACCATTTGAAAAGTGAAATTACACTGGTGCTTAATATATAAGTTGTTATTTTTAGAACTTCCTCGAAAGAACTTGTGCATTTAGATTTTTCCATATAATTAAATACTTTATCATCATTAATCTATAGTTGAAAATTGAGCAGCTATGCAAGAAGAGATCTCTTACAGCAATTTGAGGTTCGTGAGGTTCCCAAGTTCCTTTGGAAGTCGTCCTGAGAGTGGATTGAATCCCACGTGCCTTTTATATTTTGTATTACAAAAGGATGAAGGACAATTTAGACGAAGCACTAACTAATGGACAATACATGAATCTAGAACTTGAAGTATAACTCCTACAATTCTGTCAAGGCAGTCAATTGCCCAATGAAGGATGGTATGGGGCCTGACAAGTAATTTTGATCCAGGTTCCTGAAACAGCACCAGAAAAATCATGTCAATTAACAGCAAAGAATTTCAAGCATGGGTTTGAATTTGCATTTGCTTTGTTACTGCAAAATAACAATATATATCCTAACAGTTGTTCAACATCAAGGCAGAGCTGATAAAAGTTAGACACCATACAGGTAAGTTAGGTAGGTGAGGTTCTGCAATTCTGCAGGTATCTGACCGACAACGTTCAATGCGTATACCCTCCTGAACAAATAAACAAGTAAGTAAAAAAATTATTCACATGGATTAAGTAAGAAAATTCTTGCTGTTTACTCCAGTATACATGTACATACTATATTAAAAACTCATGGGCCATTCTTGGGCCACGCACGCTAGCACACATACACAGCCCAACAAGCATGTCCATGTCTGGCACTGAAACTCTGCTTGGGTCTAACTGTTACTCATGATGGTGCAGAAGGCCTAGACTTGCACAATCGACGATTAGTATGACTTTCCAAAGTTGCCTGGACTTACTCAATCGGATACACATCCACCATGATTCAAGGCAGATGGAAGCTGTTAAAGTTGGCTGACCTAAGATCGAACTAGAGAGCTGAGATTGCAGAGAGAAGAGGGCAGAAAGCAGTGGGCTTTGTGTGTACATACATGCTGTCAACCTCAGATTCTAGTATTGACCAGTGACCAAGAGACCAGAGCTTTCTGACCTTTGGGGTAAAATAGCCTGGTTTCGCAAGTTCGACCGGGTAAAAACAAAAACAAAAACATACAAGTGATTATGGTGAAATTTGGACGCACGACAGATTTCTGGGGACATAAATGAACTTACTCCTAAGTGAAACCTAATCGTATGCTTTGCTGAACTAGATGCAGTGGTGGTCTTGCAAAGCTGCAATTTCAAGTTTCCATAAGAACTTATAAATCCAGACGCCATGGCCTCCTCCTGGAGGCACTGCGTCGAGCACATGGTGTGCATGCAGATACGAGCAACAAGATGGGGTCAGGCATGTACGTACAGCTGGGTAATATGGCAGACGGTGCCGTTGATGTAGGAGCAGTCGCACTTGATGCCGGGGTTGTTCTTGGGGTTGCCGTCGAGGTCGGTGCTGCCGTCGACGGCGACGCCGCGGCAGGGCTCGCCGCTCATGCTCCACAGCGGCGACGACCTCCTGCCCCATCTCCCCAAGATCGTGTCCAGCGCCGCCACTGCACGCACCGGATAGTAATTGAATAAACGAAACTCCTCCGCATCGCATTGATTGCTACGCATGCAGATGCAGCACTAGAGGGAACGAAAGTAATTGCGGCAACCTCACGTACCTTCGATTGGATCAGTTGCTGGTGGTGCTTGCTGAGCCTGAGCAGCCGCGATCCGGCACGCGCACACGAGCAACACCCACAACCACACGAGGTGGCCGCTATCACCACCCACACGCCCCATCTCTCTCTCTCTCTCTCTCTGTGTCCGCTGAAAGTACAACACGGACCGCTTGTTAAATACGTCGATGTCTCGTCGATCGTCGTACTATGCGAGCATCGAACTTTAAAAACCACACCTGTCGCCAACATACGCAAAAATCTTACGGTTTATGGTGTGAAAATGATTTTTCATTTGTGACCAAAATATTTATTCCAAAATATAAGGACTACTATGATTGTATATCCAGATTCATAGCCAGAAGTCCCTTATATTTTAAAACAGATGTAGTACCTTTTTTCCTTTTCACTTCGCTTTTTAGACATGGACAGAGTCTCCAAACTTTTTATTTATAAACATTGTCAAGAATATAACTATATAAAAGAGTTTTTTAATGGCAAATCTACTAATATAATTTTCACCAAGTCATACTCTCTCGGCCCAAAAGACTTCATTTCTAGCCCTTCAATTTTGTCTCCAAAAGAGCTTATTCCACCTCTTTATCTATTCTCGTTCTGTAAATTAAGAAGTTTTATCTCTTCAATACCATTTACATACCTCTTTACCTACCATTTCACGATACTTCTCCCTCCATCCAACAATATAAGTATTTAAAATATTTTAATTTTATCCAAAAATATAAGCATCCTAACCTACTACTTGCCCCGTCAATCGCCTTCCATTCAAACTTCTTCTCATCTTACGTTATCCTCAATCACCCTTACACCCCCTAATTAACCATCACTCATTTAATAACGTAGCACCAAAGTTTTTTCTCCTTAATCTTTATCCCTGCTAAACAACTAAAAATGCTTATATTATTAGATGGAGGGAGTACTTTCTTATTAACGAGGGGCACTTTGGTGTTACCACTAATTTGTCGATGAATGGCTAAAAATAGTCTTTGCGTGACGAAGGTAGTATAATATATTTTTATATCTATTAATGATTTAATATTTCGAGGTTTGACTATATAATTTTTAGTTTTTAGGACATCATCCTTTTAAGAACTGAGATAATACTCCCTCCATCCCAAAAAATATAGCCACTTCTAGCATTTAAATTTTGTTTTAAGGTAAAGCTATTCTCCACACAATCATCTCAACCAATTATAACTATTTCTCATTTAATCGCTTTACCTATTTCTTTGTCTTAACCAAGCACTAACCATCCCCCATTTAATTTAATATCTCTCTTCTTAATTCCAGTGAAAAAACGTCGTAACTGCTTATATTTTAGGACGCATGGAGTATACTTTCTTGTCATTAATTATACTTTATACTAGTTTTTATTATCTTACGACTAGAAAAAAATTCAACGGTTGAAAATATGCATTGGAGACGTGTCAATATCGTAGAAAGCGAGAGCTAGCCAAGTAAGTATCCTAAACTTTAAGTAATAAAATATATAAGAACAAAAGGAGTAGCACCCAAGCATCACCCTCATCGTGTGACGAAGATAACGACTTATAGCACTGCAAGATAGAGATTTAAGGTTTATTTTCCTGACTTTTGGAGGCTTGAAACGCCTTGCAAAGCCTGCAGTTGGGGTGGACTAGCTAGCGTAGCCAGCCGCAGTGGTGCATATATATATATCTATATTTATACTAATTAGATACTTTATAGGAGCTCTCACTTAACCAGAAGATATGACCATTGATTAGATAGATTGTATTATTATGACGGTAAATTTAATTCTCATATAATCAATACTAATTGGATATTTTTTACGAGTTTCTATGTTAACTAGAAAGATTTAGCCATGGATTAAATAGATAGTATTATTATGACTATAGATTTAATTCTCATGTGATCAAAACATGTAGTAGGAGTCGAAAAGTTTTTAAACAAACGAGTTACGATTGTTCTAGAGATAGATCTGTATAGAGAGGTACGCTGCATATTGTAGTGCTGCACCTTTCTATTTTTTTTTTTGGAAGCGTTATGAAACATAAATCTCAATTTGGAATCCTAATCAAACAAATATACGTACCGAGTGAACCGGAATCTCTCTTTATAACCAAAGCAAGCACGCCAGCATATATGTACCAATGTATAGCCCACGCTTATTGTTATTAATATAGGCTAATAATTTTAAGTTATCATATAAATAATAGAAGATATATTATTGAGACTACAAACCAAATAACAATGCTTATTCATTTCGAATTTTGACTTATAAAATCATGAAAAATCGGTAATTGAACCCCTAAGTAAGTTCTCATGTTAACCAGAGAGATTCGTCCATTGACTAGGTGGATTCAAATTATCAAGACCGCAAATCATATTGAGAATTTTTATGCAATAAAACTTCCACTAAAAACAATGTTGACTTTTAGTTCCAAAACTTAAGTTAAAAGTGAGACTCCAAATTGAATATAACTCGGTATATATTGATTCGAAGTTTGGAATCATTAAGTCATGACACCAGCGGCGAGGCTCAGTGCGGAGTAAAATTTATATTTATTACTTCTAAAGTTTAGATTATTTAAAGTAGTATAAACCTAAAATTAAGTACAAATTTATAAGCATTAATTGTAAATTTTTGAAGTTATTAAGAACTAATTTTCAATTGAGTGTTAATAAAATTAAATTGTTTTCATTAGTACAGCCTTTCCTTTACTGATCTAGGTATTTCTATTTCAAGATTTAAAGAACAAAGAACTAACATGTTGATTAAAATTGTATTATTTACAATACAAATAATAATAGCCCCGTATAACGTATCGGTTAGCGACTAGTAATATATAATGGTACTACAAAACACTAAAGTATAATAACAAAAGAATGAATTTGACAATATAGTAGTGTGTGGAACCCAAAGCCGAAAGGTATACACAAACAGATAGTACTGTACAAGTACCGAAATTTGATGCTTCCTATATGTTACATAAGGATACGGTACTTCTTACTTTCTTAAGGAACACTGAACCCGGAAAATATTCTTCGCGTGCCGGCAACGCTCGGTCTTGTGTCGGGTAGAACTGCTAATGGCCGGCGACAGCAAAGCTAATAGCGCGCACGTTTGCGACGATCGTTTTCAACTAAATTTTTCGTTTTGGCTCAATTAACTTTCGATTTGTTTATTACACACGTAAATGCAGCCTGATCAGGTGCGCACTAGGGTAGAATATATAATAGGTGGGACCCAAACAATTAGTACATGAGAATAATTCTAATCTACTCTAACCGATTTCAGGTATAAAGAAATTCCTGACCTAAAACTTTCTATTACGTTTTAAAAATATTCAACTTAATGTTGAAACTTTTGACTTAAATTTAATTTTGACTTAAAATTTAAAACTTTCAACTTAAATTTAACGAAACTTTCAACTCAGATTTTCAATCTTTCTACTGAAATTATTTTCTAGGAAATTCAAAACCATTTTTTCAAAAGAAAAATAAAAAAAAATCAATTTTTGAGACAATAAAGCTCTCTCTAGCTACTCATAGAAGATTAGGTATTTGGATTGATCAATAAGGAAAGAAAAGATAACATGATGTAAACATTAATTATGGAGGTAGTGTATCCATGGGGTGGGCTTCGAGTCGGACATGCACCGGCGCTACGAAGTAGTCGTTGCCAACGCAGTCACCCTTATTAGGATTGTCCCACTAAACTACACTGAAGATAGATGAATTTAAAGTTTTTTATATAATAATTCATACCTTTGCAGTGCAGTCATAAGTGGTAACACCTCGTATAGGCAGTGGTCCTAGGTTACATCATGTCCTAGGAAAAATTAATCACAAAAAGAGGCAACTTGACCTCTTGACATGGCATCCAAAGAATCAATTAAAAATAAGATGGTTACATAAAGGGACGCAGAAGGGGCAGCCTCTGGCGGATGCCACGTCGGATAGGAACAGTGCCCAATTTGATTTAGGCCGGAGAATTTAAGAAGCAACCGTGCGAAACTAGCTGAGAATCTGGAGAAGTTAAATTTTCTAGCTGTATTGTTTCTAGTTTATTTTTTAGATTCTATGATTATAAATTATTAAAATATATGTGAGAATCTAGGCTATTTTATAAAAAGCTTTTGTCAGTGGAAGATTTTAAAAAAAAGCTATAGCCTTACTGTTTGCCTTTTGAGTTGCACGTTGCCATTGGCTGCTGTGGCCTCGGCTGGATCGACGGAGATTGACAGGCTGGTTGGTGCTGCACCAATCACTGTCTGATACGCGGGACCCAACAGGTGTAGGCCAGCTAAAACCCGCAGGGCGGCGAGCGGCGGGTGTCACAGTGCGTGGTCCTATTTCGTCTTGAGAGCACCAATGAAAATGACAAAGACAGGAGGGACTGGTACGTACTTAGGTTAGGTGTAGGCCCCACGAGTTAACCGCAGCACGGGAAGCTTCCTGCCTCGTCGTTTTTCTGCACGCGAACAACCGCATGTGGTCCACAATCCCCTCGTCCTCTCTCCTAGCGGCCCGGTCATCCTCGAGGGCGGTGGCGGCGACTCCGCGGCCTACACGCGCACGGGGCAGGCGATCCGTTTGCGGCTGGAGGACGGCGGCGGCAGAGGCAGCATGGTTCACGAGAGAGCCGTCGCTTCTCTTCCCCCCTCATGCGTTGCAGACATCACCGGCAATAACGTGTGGCTGAGAGCTTTGACCTGCAGACCCAGCGTCGACGTTGACGGAGAGATGACAGCAATTGTGGAGAGGGAGAACTACGACAATGCCTCCCCAATGCATGCTGTTGGTCCCTGATGCGTCGGGGTACGCGGTGGCAGCCCACCCGCGGAACCCGGCCATGGGTCCCCAGTGCAGCGGGGAAAAAGGGCAACCTGTACATGACGACCATCCTCCGGCAGGAGACCGTGTTCTTTGACAAGCACACCAACACTGGCGAGGTCGTCCCGTGGATGTCCGACAACACGGTCCTCATCCAGGACACCATGGGCGAGAAGGTGGGCAAGTTAATCCAGTTTCTTGTCACGTTCCTGGGAGGCTTCGCCGTGGCCTTCACGCAGGGGTGGCTCCTCACCCTCGTCATGCTCGCCACCATCGCGCCGCTCGTCCTCGCTGGCGCAAAGGCGGCCGTCATTGTCGTTAGTTAGCCGGTAAACCGAAATAATGACTAGCCTCCTCAATCACTGTAGCTATTGATCTACCGAGACATGCTAGATGATAACATAAAAACACATGATATTTGTTAACGAGGTTCAGTCTAAACCTAATTCACAGTGCTCTAATTATGGGTACTCATCTCCAATCAACATAGAACACCTAACCGCTACGAGTCCATGGCCTCGCCGTCATCCTCTCCCTACTCGCCCGCACTACATTGTCATCACCATGGCTATATTGTGGCGCTCCCTTTCTATTTAAAGAGTTGTCGAGTTACAAAGTCCGACGTTAGTTCTAATCCCTACCACCTAATACAACTTCAAATCCAACTATAACCTAATAAGAATAGTATATTCGACACATATTCTAACAAACTCCACATTGGTGAATATACATCACCTAGAAGCAGTAGAATCACTATGTCAATCTACCGGTCCTCTAGACTTGGGTTATCTTCTTTGCAACTTACCCCGAGCCACCCGATGAGCCCGTACCAAACTCACCATCATCAAAAGCAATAGCTATCCCAGTAACAATTTCCTCTTGGACTCCACTTATAATAGACACACCCTCGGAGCTTGTAAAGTTGCGCCTCCACCTTCTCTCCAGTCATTATAGTCGTCTTGCCATTTATGATCTTCATAGTCTTTCTATTCCGATTAGCTCGGAATATTAACCCTTCTTCAAGCAAGATTCCAAGCGAAATCAGATTCCTCTTTAGCCCTGGCATATTTCTGACTCCCTGAAGAATATATTCATCTCTATTTTCCATCTTGATTTTGACTTCACCTACTCCCATGACCGGATAACCTATGTCATCACCTAAGTAGACAAAACCAAACTCATCAAACTAGTATGAAGAGAACCACTCCTTCCTTGGTGTCATATGAAACGAGCTAGCCGGATCTAATATCCATGCTTCCGCATCCATAGACTGTATACTTGACATAGTGAGAAGTTCACCATCGGTATCCAAGTCACTTGAAGTAGTTACCACATTAGCCTTAGTTTTTTTCTTCAGTGTTGGGCACTTCTAGCATATATGTCCCCTCTCATCACATCTGAAGCACTGCACCATCTTCTTCTTGTTCTTGTTCTTCTTTAACTAGCAAACTTTTCACTTGATATGTTTCACCTTCCTTGTTCTTTCTCATCTGATCACGAGCCAACAACGCAGAAGTGATATCTTTAGTTTGGATAGTCTCCTTGCCGTACGTTAAAGTAGTCACCACATGCTCATATGATTCAGGTAAGAAACACAAAAGAATTATGGCCTTGTCCTCATCATTAACTTGCACATCTATCTTCACAAGATCTGTGACCAGTTGATTGAAGACGTTCACGTGCTCTATCAGATTTACCCTTTCCTACATCTTCAGCCCATACAACTTCTGTTTCAAATACAGCTTATTAGTCAGAGTCTTGGACATAAGCTGAGCTTCCAACTTCTCCTAAATTATCTTTGGTGAGGTCTACTCCATCACATGATACATGACCTGATCTGAGAGACATAGCCATATCGTCGCAGCCGCCTGCAACTGCATCTCCTCCCAATCATCATCCTCCATCTTGACCGGTTGGACCCCCTTCAAAGCCTTTGAAACTCCTTGTTGAGCTTTTAAATCTTTGATCCTGGTCTACCATAAACTAAAATTTTCGGAGCCATCAAACTTCACCAAATCTAATTTCATACCTGTCGACACCATCTTGCCAACCCGCGACCTGACTGGCCCGTTGCTACCAGAATACTTGTCCTTCTCACCGAACTTTTTAGCACCGTATGTGCTGATCTATTCAGTATCATCTGTCTTTGTCTCCACAACTTCGTCTTGTGGTTCGATCTCAGACATCAACTAGCAAAACTGCCTGTTTGCTATAGCCGATCTGATCTGGACCAGCTGCCCGCACTCTCTATGTACGCCTTTGTGCTCACCTCGCCGAGCTGTCGAACCCAACTACCGATGTGTCCCCAAGCCTGCCCTTCTATCGATGTACCTCCTGAGTCGCTCCAAGTTGTTGACACAACTCTGCCGAGAGATCTCCTGAGCCACTGTCACTTGCTGTTCTAGACTCTTCTTTTGAAGGACATCCTCGTTTTGACCTGGATTAAGTCGGCCTCGAAACCAAGTCCTACAAGACTTGTGAGTCCCAGCCAGCCTCGATTTCTGTCCCCTCAGCTCGATTCTGAGTAAACTTCTGAGTCTGTCCTGCTAAGCTTCTAGCCGTCCAGCGCAGTCTTGCCTTTTTTTTAATTTCTTTTGAAGCTGCACTTGCCGGGTACATACTCCTGATGTATTGCATATACTTGCCTTGAACTGCGTCCTGATCTCCTGGCCCACGCATTGCCCTAGAGACATGCATGCATATGCATGCATCTTCACGTGTCCTTATCACAAAACAATGCATTGTCCCAAAAAAAATCAAAACATCACTAATTTTCCTAGTTCATGCGACATGCACTTTGCTTGGCCTGAGCACGTTCTGCCTTGTGTACGTTCTACCCATGTCACACCCCTATCTAGCATCGCTGTATAATGGCACCAAATAGGGTGTGCCACAGGAAAACAGAGCGAACTGCATTCCCACGGAACCGCGATACCGATACCAGTCCCAGGACGCAGTGCTGATATCCACAGAAATCAGACATGCATCATTGCAAAACCTTAGATAAATAATAACTAAATAGAATTATACCTTTACTTACGTTACAGCTTCGGAGCAAGCCGGTGACAGCAACAACAACACAGAGGTAGCGGCAGCAGCGGAACAATGGACTAAGTCCCAACATACAAACAACGGCTGGGAACCAGGACGAAACCCTAATCTTCACTTCACTGCAACTCCAGCATCCAGCTCCCGGTGGAGAACTATATATATAAAGCAAGGGTGAGTACTTACGTACTCAACAAGCAAGGGAAACTTAGGTGGTTGTTGCAAGCTTCAAAGAGAGGTTGGTTATTTTGCAATCAGCTTTATTTAAATCTTTTTAAATCTGCTAGTGTGTGATTCTCAACAATCAGGGTGAGGTGAGTCTCGCCCGATCGGACTGAGTTATATCAATCTTTGAATCAGCGTAACTCTCAAGAGTTGGCCTCCAGGATCCAGCTCCACCAGCTGATCCAACCTCATCAGGCCCACAGCCCTGCTGTCCTTCACAACTTCACAACATTTTTTGAAATCGGATTCCTAATCCGCAAACATCCTTTCACAAGTAGTTGTCAAACAAAACTACCATAAGAAATCACCTTACATCCGCCTATGACTGTGGGCACGGTTGTTTAAACAATTTAAACCTCTGCAGAGGGGGTACACTTTACCCACACGACGCGACTCACTCTAGTCACCAGCTCACCTGCATTGGGTACGATTTAGTGACGTAGACGTTTTCGTAATAAGGCATTTCTCAAACCCTCTCAGGTTACCCCATGCCAACTGGAGGGGTCCTCGAGACCAACAACAGGGTAGGTCCGAGACCATGCTACGCCAGGAACCCAGGAGGCACCCCCAACGCCCTCCCGCACGATCCACAATCCAATGGCATGTAAGGCGTCCCTAGGAGGCTAGTTACTCAGTCAGGAGTTATCCCATATCACCTATGTGGTTGTACTGTAGTATGTTCGAATGAAATTCCAAAGGAATCGGTATTTAGCTACAGTGCAGGAGACTCGTCCTGCTGGCATGATCCCCGCACCGCGGTTTTCGCAAACCATCTTATTTTTAAGGTGCCGACCCAGGTGTCGAGTTTTCCAAAGTTTCGTAAACCTAAGTTTTATCCATCGTAGTTATTTTTAAATTTGATAGGCGATCACCAATACCATGCCCGTCGACATGGGTACCGGGATCTATCAAGGGCAGTGACAAGGATGTGTAAGGGAATCACAATCAATCAAGGAAGTCATGCAGCAAATGGGTTGGCGGCCCGTCGGTCGTCGTGTGACCGTGGCCAAGAAATCATCTCTGTGTAGCCTAGTAAATGCGACTTGGCAATCAAAGTACTTAGTTCCGCAAATATAGGCTCAAGATAATCAATGGTGACTTGCCTTGCTCTAAATCTTCATGAGTCTTCGAGAAATCGCCGCGAAATCCGCTCCGAAATGAATTTCCAACGGTCGTTTACTCTATGCAAACACTCAAAATCTACACAAAGTCCAAGAAACAGACCCTATTTAGTGCTACTAATAGTGCCATTAGATAGATCTCAATTTCAGAAAATTACTGGAGTTGGAACGGAGTCAATCGAAGTTACAGATCGAAAGTTATGAATTTTCGAAGATTAAAATGAATTTTGGATCACTGGAAAAAGGAGTTATTTAATTTGCAGGGAGGATATTCTGGGAATCTTTCCACTGGGTCTATGACAGCTAGGGCCCACTGGCATCCTTGGCCCATAGGGCAGTGAGGGTGAGAGGGAGTTGAAGTGCTGAGGTAGTGGTGGTTACTGACAAGTGGGCCGCGGTGTAAGTGAGGGAGTGGGATTTGGTCTGTGGTTCACGGTGGATCAGAGGGAGGTTGGCCCACATGTTAGTGGAGCAAGAGGGGCTAGGCACGGTGCACGGTGGTTGCGGTGGGCTGAGGAGACCAGGCCCACGCATCGGCGATGGTCTTCCCTGCCCGAGTGGTGGCCACACGGCAGGGGCTAAGGGAGAGGCACACGGCTTAGCGAGATCGACGACGCACGGCGGCGAGGAGTGAACCGACGAGTGGCGGCGAGCTATGTCAAGCAGCAGCGCCGGCAGGGGAAAGGGGAGCACGGCGAACGTTGGGAGTGGCTCAGATGGCGTCGCTGAGGAAGGGGTTCGGCTAGCTACGAGGAATGATGGCGACGAAGAGGGAGGAGCATGGCGGCGGAGAGGGTCTCACCGGCGGCGAAGAGGGAAAAAGGGAGAGAACCAGATCTCGGCCGCGGCGGTCCGGGAGGCCCAAGGGTTGGTCGGCGGCGAGGGAGATCGGCCCGTAGTGGTGTGGTAATCGACGGCTTGACGAATGAAAAAGCCATTGGCGGCGCGTAAATCGGCCATGGAGCTTCGAGGAGGTATAGGCTCAGAGAGCGATTTGAGAGGGGCCTCACCGAGCACGGTGCAGACAACGAGAGGTGGGGGAGGCAAAGACGATGGAGGAAGGGAGTAGTGGTTCCTCCCGGTCGGTGATGCCCGAGGCTAGTCTTCACGGTCGGCGGTGTCCCGGTTATAGAGCGGAGAAGAGAGAGGGGGAAGCCTCGGGAGGCATTTATAGGGTAGAGCTCGGCTAGGTTGGCTCTGGGCAATCCCCAATCATTATAGGTGGCCAAACGGGCGGACCGGGCCGGCACGGACCGAGGCACGGTCCGGCACGGCCCGCTATGGCACGGCCCGTGTAGGCACGGTTCCTGTAGCGGGCCGTGCCGTGCCGGCCCACGTGCCTCCCCCCGGCCCAGGCACGGCACGCCGAGGTCGTGGGCCGTGCCGTGCTGGCACGGCCCGTCAGCGGCCCCACCGTGCCCGGCCGGCCCGGTCCGCCGACGCCTGCCGCCGCGCGTCCGGCGTCCCCGCCTCCCGCCTGCGCGCCGCCCCCGCCGCTCGGCCTCCTCGGCTCCTCCGCCTCGTCCCGCCGCCTCGGCCTCCTCCGCCCCCTCCGCCGCCGCCCCCCGCGCGCGCCTCCCCGGCCTCCGCCGCCTGCCGCCGCCTCGGCCTCCTCGGCTCCTCCGCCTCGTCCCGCCGCCTCGGCCTCCTCCGCCCCCTCCGCCGCCGCCTCCCGCGCGCGCCTCCCCGGCCTCCGCCGCCTGCCGCCGCCTCGGCCTCCTCGGCTCCTCTGCCTCGTCCCGCCGCCTCGGCCTCCTCCGCCCCCTCCGCCGCCGCCTCCCGCGCGCGCCTCCCCGGCCTCCGCCGCCTGCCGCCGCCCTCCGCCGCCGCCTCCCCTCCTGCGCGCCGCCCCCCGAGGCCGCCCTCCGCCGCCTCCCCGCCTGCGCCGAGTCCCGACTGAGTCACTCTCACTGAGTGTGAGAGTGACTGAGAGAGATGAGTAAAAAAAAGGAAAAAAGAGACTTAAAAAATTTTAAAAAATTAGAGGAGTGGTAAAAAATATGAAAAAAAATGTAAAAATATTATCTAAGATGAGTAAAAAAATGAGAGTATTTTTTTATGATATTAGAGGAGAAAATTTTTATATTTTTAAACAAGCAAAATAAAAGAACATATATAGTTATGTAATTTAATTTCTACGTAGATATAGAGAAAAATTGCGCAATGACCTTTATTGATTTTGATATTACACAGCTGCCTCATTAAAAACTCTGTCATGTAAAAACTCAATTTTGAGAAAACCATGACAAAGAAAAAAGAGTACAGCTAAAGGTCAATACTTAAAAATAAAAAAGATTACTCTAGTTCCTCATTTTGTAGGTAAAGATTTTCGAACTGCTCAGCCAAATCTTGGTTCTCCGTGGTGTGTTGGGCACGTTCCTTAGCTAGCTCCCAGTCTTTAACCGCAAGTAGCATTTCTACCACCTCACTGCGGAGATTTCTTCTTCTCTCCTCAATAATTCTTCCGCAAAGACTGAAGGCCGATTCGGATGATACCGTAGACACAGGCACCGTGAACACATCCCGTGCTAGCTTTGAGAGCACGGGATATTGGGTCTTGTGATCATTCCACCATTGAAGAACGTTGAGATCTTCCTGGTTGATCGAGTCGCTGTCCAAGTAGGTGGACAGCTCAAGAGCTTCAAGTGAAGCGTGTGCAGGACTTGCTGCGGCCGAACTTCCACCACCGGTGCTCGAAGAAGAAGAGGAACCACCCCAAATTCGGCCCCACTGCAATTTCTTCTTACCTGGGACAGGGACGGGTGGGGCTCTTTGCACGCGAACTCCCTGAAACTTAGTTTCATACTTTCGAAATACTTCATACAATTTTGTCTTACAATCAGAATAGTAGTTAGTGTAATCAATATTCATTGTATCTCCAATAAGATTCAAAATATTTAGAAACCCCCGTATTTTACCCCTAGGATCAAGAATAAATGCAAAAGCATACAAGTATGGAATGTTCCTCCAGTATTTAAGATATTTTTGTTTCATGTTATATACTGCAAATCCTAATAGTTGGTCATCTTCATATTCTTTTAATAAAGTGGCAATCTCAAAAATTTTATGCAAAATTAAATTAGCAGTTGGATAGTAAACACCAGACAAAGTAACAGTTGCATCATAAAATATTTCAAGAAAGTAATAAAACCTTTCTACAACATGCCAAGATTGTTCTGTCAGTAGCGGTTGCCCGTCACTGGTAACAACATTCTTGGACTGCAAGAAAACAGTTTGTATATCTTTGTAAGGCAAGACATGTTTCAACATTAAATAAGTCGAGTTCCACCGATGGTCCGCATCCGTTTGGAACTTGCGTGGATCCTTGTCCGAAGCGATGCAGAATCGCTTGAAGGTCGCAAGTCGAGGATTAGAACCATTCAGCCATGTTATGGCTTCACGGATAGAATCGAGATATACAGTTACTCTTTTAAAACCGGATTTAACTATAAGATTAATAATATGGCAAGCACAACGTTGATGTAAAAGAAATGATTCAGCATAAACATTGAATAAAGGCTGTAAAATTTCCATTGCTCTGGAATTTGCAGCTGCATTATCTAGAGTTACTGCAAATATTTTATTTGTGATGCCAAAATCCTCACAAACTCTAGAAATTCGTTCAGCAATATTTTCTGCATTATGTGAAACATCAATTAATTTTAAAGCTATTACTCTTTTTTGTAGTTCCCATTCATCATCAACATAATGAGCAACTACACTAATATAGTCTTCCTTAGCCCTACCACTCCAAATATCAGATGTGATACTAATAGAAAATGTACAAGTAGCAAATAATTGTTTAATATTATCCCGGCCTTGGTTGTAAACATTCACCAAGTCCCGGGTTGTAGTTTGTCTACTAACACCTTGAAACCTAGGATTATGAGCAGTTTTAATATAAGTCTCAAATGCAGGAGACTCACCAAAATTTAGAGGTAGATCCTGTCTAGCAATTAAACGGGTAAGGGAATCTCGTGCTACCTGAGCATCATACTCCCATGAACGTACCGTACCGTCCGGATTGAGTACCAGTTGCTGCTGTCTTAGCTGGTAACCTTGCTTCTTCGCACACGCCTCAGCATGCCGCCTCAAATGCCCTGTTCCACCAGAAGATTTTCCAGAGAGTTTAGTTTTACAAATTTTACATTTCGCGTAAGTTACCTCCCTTCCATCCGCGGCGGTCTCCTTGATCTCATCAAAATGTTTCCAGGCGGAGGAAGTTCTTGATCTCTTTGAGCCAGTTGCCGTTGATAGGCTCCCGCTCGTAGTTCCGGATCCTTGTGAAGCCGCATGTATTTCCTCCGTATGTTCTTGCGGTGTAGGAGCCGACCCGGAGTTGTCTCCTTGCGACATCGACAGATAGCTTGGGTCGAAGTCGCTCAGTTGGAACGTCGGGTAGTTCGGATCCATCCTGCAATATAAATAGAGAAAATTAGTATTAAAAAAATAGTACGAACAAAGAAGAAAATTTAGGATTTTTTTACCTTGCAGGAGCACCGGAGGCTGCAGCTATTACCTATGAGAATGTGGGAAATTTTTGAATTTTAGACAAAATTTTGTCTAAATCAAAATTTTGAGCAAAAGAGAGCAAAAGAGAGGAGAATAGAGCACAAGAGGAGAGATTGGGAGGTTTGGATGAGGAAAAATGTGGCTGGGGTTCCTCTATTTTATAGGAAAAAATTTCATAATTTTTCGGATTTTTTTTTTTATATTTTTGGATTTTTTTGGTCATGCAACGGCTAGATTCAAAATCTAGCCGTTTTTTCGGACCGTTGGGACACGTGTCAATTTTTGACTGGGCCAACGCGACCGAACACTGTAGCAAACGGTCATCAGCGTCGCAACGAGCAGATGTCAGTGCAACGGTCGCCTGCCTCCTCCTCCCGCACGCACCCGGCCTCGACCTCCTCCCGGCCTCCTCTCCTTGGCTTCTCCTCCGCCTCCTCCTCGGCCTCCCGCCTCCTCCGCCTCCTCCTCGGCTCCTCGGCTCCTCCGCCTCCTCCGCCTCCGCCTCCTCCTCGGCCTCCCGCCGCCTCCGCCTCCTCCGCCTCCTCCTCGGCTCCTCGGCAGCTCGGCTCCTCCGCCTCCTCCTCGGCTCCTCGGCTCCTCCGCCTCCTCCCGCCGCCTCGGCCTCCTCCCGGCCTCCTCGGCTCCTCCACCTCCTCCCGCCGCCTCGGCCTCCCGCCGCCTCCTCCCGGCCTCCTCGGCTCCGCCGCCTCCTCCCGGCCGCCTCCTCCCGCCGCCTCCTCCTCCCGGCCGACGCCTGCCTCCTCCCGCGCCCGCCTCCTCCCGGCTGCAGGCTGCTGCCTCGGCCTCCGCCGGCGCCCTCCGCCGCCGCCTCCGCGCCCGGGCGCCTCCCCGGCCTCGGCAGCCGACGCCTGCCTCGGCCTCCGCGGCCGCAGACGCCTGCCACGGCGGCGCGGCCTCCGCCGCCGCCCTCCGGGAGGGCCGTGCCGGCCCGTGCCCCGTTCCCGCGCCCCGTGCCCGTGCCCGTGCCCGTGCCCGTGCCGTGCCCGTGCCGGCCCGCCGTGCCGCACCGCCGGCCCAGGCACGGCACGGCTACTCGGGCCGTGCCGGCACGGCCCATGGCCAACCGTGCCGGGCCGGCCCAGGCACGGTTACTGTAGCACCGTGCCCGGGCCGGCCCGATGGGGCACGACCCATTTGGACATCTATACCAATCATGGATGTAACGCCCCGGTTTCCGGGCCGTTAAAAACTATTTTAGTAAAAACCCTAATTTCAAAAACTTTGGGATTTTTGTGTGTGCTTAAGGACTAAGTACCGTAGATCTCAGATCAAAGCCTCCTTTGAAACCCTAAAAACCTCGATCCCAAATCCCCTCCAAAAATCCGAGACTCGAATTTTGCAATTCGACTATCTCTCTCTTTTCTCGTAGAATTCAAAATCAAAGTTCCCATCCCTTCTGAAGACCTTGATCAAAATACTGTTATTTCATACCTCTCAAAATTCTCTGAACTCGGGTTCGAATTTTGCAATTCGAAACCCTCCAATAAAATCCTTCAGAAATCACCTTTGAAGCCCCTATTTAAATCCCTTGATTTTATTCCTCTCAAAAAATTCTGAATTTCCATCGAGGACCTCTCTTCCCAAAATCTGCCTCAAATCCCAATTTAAATCAAAGTTCCGATTCAAAGTCGCCTATTGAATCTCCTCTTTTCTCTTCCCAAATACCATCCAGAAATCAATCTATAAATAATTGTGCTCAAATCCCATCCACAGAAACCCCTCTCAAAATTCCCAGGAGTCCAAGAATCAAATCCAAATTTAAATCTCCAATTTATCCTATCAAAAACTCTCTCTCGAGACCTCCCTTCAAATATATATATGTGTGTATATATATATGCATATATATCAGAGTTCCTCTGCAAAAATCCCCTTGATTTAATTCCCGAGAAATAAAACCAAATTCCAAAATTCATACCCTTTCGAGTCCTCCAAGAATTCCCTAAAAATTTCCGAGTCGCAATCCCAGACTTTGAATAAAAGTCCGAAGCCCCTTGGAATTCCCTCCCTTCCTTCCTTCCTCAAAAATCATTTATCAAAATTTATCCAAATAAATATACATTCAATTCCTAGCTTGAAAATACCCCATACAAAATCTCCATAATTTTGTGATCCAAAATATAAAATTTTGGATCAAAATCCCTATTGGAAATCCTCAAAATCCTCCAAATATCCTCAAAATCCATTTAAATCAGCCCTGGAAAAAGAATAAGGGCCCTTGTTCAATTGGGCTACCTCTCTCTCCAGCTCAGCCTCCTCTCCGCTCCGGCCCACTACCGCGCCGGCCCATCTCTGCCTCCTCTCTCTCGCGCTGACGGCTTGGCCCCACCGGCCAGACCCTCGCGCGCCGTCCGCGCCTGCAATGACTCGCGCACGCGCCTGTGCTCGCTCCTGGACCCACCTGTCATCGCCTCACCCGAGCGCGCGACACACGCCCCGGCCGCGGACCCCGCCCGATAGCGTTCCTCCCGGAAGCTGTCTCCCCGACGCGTGGGCCCCGCGCGTCAGATCCGTCTTCTTCCCTCGATCTCTCTCTATTTTCTCTCTTCTCTCGATCTTTCTCCTCGGATCCCCCTTGGCAGCCACCCCGCCATCATTACCTCGAGCCCCGAAGGTCAGTAGGCATACTGAGGTCAGCCCGCGCGTCCCGTCGCCATACCCCTCTGTCCCTCTCCCCTCTCTCTCGCGGAAGCACGAGGCATGATGACGCAGGCTACAGGAGCTCAGCGGCGCCGCGTCCCGTCAATCCGCCACGCCTTATCCCGTGAGCTCCACCGCCTCTCTCTGTTGTCTCCTTGTGCCTCCTCTCGCACCTATAAATCCCCCACACTGTCATGCCAGTGCCCAAGCCGAGCCGAGTTTCTCTCTCTGCCGCCATTAACGCCGTTCGGCATCACTCCAATACTACCGCTCCAGAGCTCAAATCAGCAAGCCAACCGCACCGTAGGACTCCCTGCCCCCTTGCGAACTCAGCCGTGTCTCCAATTGCGCTCGAGCTCCGCTATAGGAAAAGGCCCTAAATCTGTCGCCGCCGCGCACCATTGTTGAAGCTTCGGAGTTTACCGTCGCACAAGGTAGAGAT
The DNA here is from genome assembly GCA_003991445.1 of Oryza meyeriana var. granulata. NCBI lineage: Eukaryota > Viridiplantae > Streptophyta > Magnoliopsida > Poales > Poaceae > Oryza > Oryza meyeriana. The sequence goes on along the minus strand of RYFJ01000803.1, from coordinate 73,968 downwards.
CAATTTTTCCCTCCGTTCTCCTTCCCGTGAGATGCCGCATACATCCTAGCCCTTTCTGACCTCTCTCCGCCGTCCCTTTGGTCACCGGCGACGGCCAACCACCGCGCCTCCTCGCCGCCGCCCCCTGTCCGACGTCGACCGCCGCCGTCGACCACCCCAGCCTCAATCCGAGCCGCTCAGAGTCTTCCCCAACCCCTCCACCTTCCATTTCTATGCTCCGTTCCTCCTCCCTCGCTGCCGCTCGCCGGCGTCCCCTTGGCCGCCGTCAGCCGTCGATTCCTCTGCCGGCCAACTCCTATTCCCTGTTCGGCACACCCCCTCCCTCTCTCGGTATCTGACCTGTGGGCCCACTCGGCTGAATATATGACATGCAGGCCCTAGATATTAAACCAAGATTAAATCAATAAGAGACTTACAGTGGGCCCTTTTATATTAAATCAATAAGCCACTTACAAAGTGGACCCCACCTCAAGCCCTTACCTGTCCCAATGCCATGTGGGCCCTCCCTGTCCTCCATTACCTCCCTCTTCTATGTGGGCCCTTCCATTTCTCTCTCCTCTCTAGGTCAGTGACATGTGGGCCCATACACAATGAACTACTCTACCATTCCTCCTCTCTCGCTTCCATGTGAGACCTACTGGTCACACCCCTCCTTTCTCTCTCTCTCTGTGACAATGACCTGTGGGCCCCTACCTCATCCTCCCTCTTTGTGTCCTTGACAAGTGGGCCATCTCCTTAAATTCTCTCCCAGTCACTGACAAAGAAACCCCACCTGTCAGCCACTTGTCACAGCCCTATATTTAATTTCAGGTAATTAGTGTTATGCCCTACTGTCATTAGAATGCACAATTTAAAGTTTTTGCATTGTCACTTCATGCAAGTTAAAGTTTGCAATATTTAAACCCTCATTAATTAAACCCTAAATCGGCAAAAACAAAACACTACTAAAAAGTGCATCAAATTGAACAGAAGTGTATATGGGAGATATTTTATTGAAATATTAGTTTATTTATCATGAATTAATATAATTTTTCCAGAATTTATTTCATTAGTTTAGACCCCTTAAAAATTCAAACAAGTTTCAGCCTGGGTCCTTTTTGTTGATTTTCTGTGAGCAAACCATTTTTAATTTTTGTATGAAACTTTCAAAAATGGAACCTAGGTAGTTTGGGCTAGCTACACAAAAATCACCATATTTTTAACACTAGTTTTGCTTACTCAAATCGATTTTTAAAGAGAGAGGAAGAGAAAAATCCAAAAAAACCCCTCAAAATCAGTGTTCACCAATTTTTCTACCCAACCCTCTCTGCTATCCCTTGACCACCACGCCCTGGACCCACCTGGCAGTGACCTGGACTTGCTCAGCCCCCTATCCAGCCAACCCACGAAGTGGTGAGCTCGCCAGCCCGGCGTGGAGCTCGGCTGACGCGTGTGCCATGCATGCCGACGTGTCCACGCTCTCCTCTCGCCCTATATCTCCCTCAACTACATTGGCCGAACATCCTTTGTGCCCTAGAGTGCAAAAGACCGAGAGGGAAGGGCTACCTCGACCAGCTCGTCATCGATCCCGTCGCCGGCCGAAGGAAAGCTGCCGCCGCTGTCAAACATCCCTCCGGTGAACTCCTCTTCTTTTCCACGTTCCAAGCTCTCCTCCGCATGCCATAGCTCCTGCCCTAATCTAGTCCCCTATCTTGCAGTCAATCGCCGGAAACGCCGCCTCGCCATCGGCACTCGGGAGCTCGCCCAGTGCGCAGCCGCGCGCAGCCGTGGCCGTCATGCCAGCGTTCCCACCGTTCGGGCTCGTCTTTGGCCAAGCCACTGCGCCATTAACATTGCCCCGACCCTAGGAACAGAACGCCCCAAGAAATTGCAAGAGTCATCAACCGAGCATGAAGATCGGCCATCGTCTTCCTCGGCTCCAGTCGAGATCCGCCGTGCCTGTTCCCACTGCATCGGTGAGCCATCTTTCGATTCCTCACATGAGCAGCCTCCTCGTGACCTCACTGACCTCTTGCATGGTTTAAATCGCAAGTTGGTTAGCCGAAGATAGCTATCATCGTTGCCTTGTTGATTTTTGCCTCCGCCGGGAGTACTCCACCGTCGTCGGGCCTCGGGCGAGCTCGCCCAACCTATCTCGGAGCACGGTGAGTCTCCTCCCGACCCTTAGCACATGTTCCATGATTTTCCTGGCTCAGTTTGTGGCTGCTTTGGCACATCCACATGCAACTCAAACGCAGCCGCCGCTCGAGCTCACCACCGGCGAGCTACTGTCCATCCCCGGCGAAGTTACGAGCACCGTTAGGATCGCAGGGACCTCGACTACACTTTCCCTGTTGGCCGCTACCCGTACCGAGCCGCCGTTCGCCGCCGGCGCCAGCGCACAGAGCCGGCGGCCCAACCAGCCTTGGCCTCCCCTGTTCTGTGCCGCAGACAGGTGGGCCTGGGCTGGGGGAAAAGAGAAAAGAAGAAAGAATTAGGAAAATGATTAAGGGATTTAATTTACAACAGAAAAATGGTCAAACTTTGAAAATCCATAACTATTTCATTTTAACTCCTTTTTGAGTGAAACCAATTTGTTTGTTCTGTAAAGTTGTAAACTTTAATACTGTGACATAAAATAGGACACTTCTGTACAGAAAATATCTATAAAATAATATGAAGCAAAAGTAACTTATTTTGTGCCTAGGAACTTGGAATATTTCTAGGAAATCCTTTATAACTCCTTTTGAGGTGAACCAAATTTCTATGGATTCATAAAAATGTTCTCTTTAATGTTGTAAAATAAAACGTGAGAACTTCTGTGTAGGATTTTTCTCTAAAAATGGAAATATCTTTTATATACCTCTTTATAACCTAGAAGTTTATAAATTTCTAGAAAATTCATCCTAACAGCTAAAAATATGAAATCACTCTTGTTTAACTCAGAAAATTGTAACCTTTACTGTGGATAAATTGTTTTTGACAAAACTACCTCCCAAAATAGGCCTAAGTATTTTCTAACCCTTCTTTTTGATAAACTTGTAAAATTCATAGCTAAATCATTTTAAATCAAAATCTAGTGAACCTAATTTTGTTGGAACCAGTGAGATATGTAATTTCACATAAAAATACTCACACTTGTAAAATCCTATTTTGGAATACAAGTTACTTGTGATACCCTAAGGGAGTACAAATTAATTACAGATCTGCCATTTTCAGCGTATATGGCTTATTATTTTTGTATCTCCTAAACCGTAAAATATTTTGGAATGATTGTTTCACTAAAATTCACTTTAGAATGTGGCCTACCTACTGTATTTATTTCATAATCAATTGAGCATTTTGCATAGACATGTTTATTTGGTTCTTATTGCATATTTGTTTCTGCTCGATAGATTTGGATATTCCGGAGAACGGTGATCAAGATCTCGAGATTGAGTGTGACCACTCACTGCAGCAAGGCAAGCATCTAAGAATATTGAACCTATGTTTTCAATAAATTGATTTGTTTGCAAAATAAATATCTATATGCATGTTTCAGTCTATTTATAATGGAAAAACGGGTAGAGTCAATATAGCCCAATTGTATGCATTTCCATTTCTTGGTTGTTGATTCCATGTTTTCACCTTGTCACCCCTGGTTAAGAACTTTGGGATACTTTTATTTTATTGAATGCTTAGCCATGCTTAATTCTAGACTTAGAAAATCCGATAGATGGAGCTATCGGTTTAAAACTAGTTTAATACGAGTGGATGGGTTAAAATCTGAAAAGAATAACTTCTGATTTATAATTGAGAATATGTTTGGCTTGGACGGATAATAGGGCGATGACGGGATGGTGTTTCCCTGATGCATGTAGCTCCGTCTGGGTCGTCAAAGACCGAACATGTTGACGTCTATTCAAGCACCCTACGTACTTCCACACGTCGGAAATGGGACGGCTTAACTTAGTAGCACGGGAGGCTGTGGCCATCTACACCCGTCCATCAGTCGTGAGGATGGTCTTTTCTTTGGAAGGCCTAGTGCGTGCTTGGTTTTGGCCAGAGGTGCCTTCCACGACGGTGAGCCCGCCTTAGTCACCTGTGTGTGTGGCTAAGTCATCGGGGGCCCAGACGTGGTTTAGGTGGTTGGAGCTAAGCGTGGGAAAGGTTTTGTTATGACCTCTAGTCCGCACTCAATGTGTAGAGTGTGGGTACCGACGGGTACGGATCAAACTAGAGTGTAGCCGTTTGGCTTCTATCACATCGTGTGGGTAAAGATGTACACCTCTGATCAGAGTAAGAACTATTCGAATAGCCGTGTCCACGGTTATAGGACGACCGCTTGATGTGTTAGTCAGTCTATATTAGCATCCAACTTGGGATATGTGGTTGTGGGATTGTGTGGTTATATCATGACTTAGGATAGTCATGGATGGATGGGTTTATATGAGATGCTTTGGTGTTAAATATGACTTGGTTTTAGTCATGAAAGATGGTATGCTTGTGTAGCATCTTATTTGGGCGGTGGTGGTCCATTGTTGATGTTAGAGTATGGGATTATGCTCATTTTTCACCTCTTTTTCAGAACATATTACTTGCTGTCATAAAATTTCAGATTGCTATATTTCGCAAATGCTTATAGTTCAAGATATTATTTTGCTCAATAAACTTAGCTTTATGCAAAATCAGATCAATATAGCCATATTCCTTGATGTAGAGACTAGCATTACTCCCTTGTACTATTATTATTGTGTAAGTCTAGCTGAATACCATTCGTACTCACGCTGCATATTTTTCAGGTGAGGATAACAACGATGTTGGTGTGGTCTACTATTATCCCGCCGAGGGTGGTGAGGATAATGTGTAGTTGGAGTTAAGCTCTATCCCCAGTCGGTTGCCCTATGGTTTGGTATTGGCACCACTGGTTTTATCCTTTATGTTTATATTTCCGCTGCTATCTTTTGTGCTACTTTGTGATGAATTAGGGTATGAACCCTCTATGTAATATATATAACCCTGCTGCACTTTTATCCATATTTAGAGTACTTGTGATGTTTATCAATTGCTAAGATGAACGTGTGGGACTAGAGCTTTCCTGGGCTAGTCACACATTAGTAAGAATTTAGAAATGATGAGATGCATGGATGTTGATTCAACCGTAGACCATGTCCTCAGAAGTGTGTATCGTGTTTGGTCGCCACCTTCATGTGGTTTGACGGGCACATTTCGCTATTTTGGACTAGTGAATCAACTCTCCAAATATCTCTTTATTTCTGAATTCGGCGTGTTGGATTTGCATTATGAATGAGTAAATATTATGGCAAGACTACGATGAGGATGGATGGTTACTGCACTTATTTGGTTTTTATTCGAGATCCCATCCATCTAGATATTTCGTGTTATCGTAATAATTATTCTCCATAATGCATTTCTGGGGTGCCCACACCACTATTCCACAAAATAATTCTTTTCCAAAAATCCAATTAATCCTTTTCTTATTCTAGAAAATCCCCAAAACTTCTAAAACCCATATCTTTTCAACCGTAACTCCGATCGAGCCCGTTCAAGTTTCTAAATTTTTGTAAAAATGAGATCTAACTCATGGCACTATTAGTTATTAATAATAGTATATTATTTCTAGGGTTTTGTGTGTTTTCTCTCGTTTCACGCGTAGTCGACACGTCAGAAATTCGTCGGACGTCAGATTTTCATGAGGATTCGAAGACGAAGACTGAGGCAAGTCACCCCTTGACCATATTGCTCCTAAATTTAAAATGTTTTGTTTGCAAAATTTGCAGTGCTAGTGTGAACGATAAATTAATCGGCCTCGGTTTGCGTGTCGAATCGACAGACTTGCCCGGTAGTTGCATAAACCCTGTAGGTCTTTGATACCCTATCCCTTGTCGCTCCACCCCATGGTACCTCGGTGACCGTGCTCTCTGAGCATGGATTCCGATGGTTCCACCTCCAGTACTATTGTTTGTCGATTTGGGAAAAATAGGGTTTCCAATAAATTTAAAAACCCGACATGCGATGTCGGCGGATTTGCGAAACAAAATTTATTTACGAAAATTCCGTGGTGCAAAGTGATCGCCTGTGTGGTGGCACTTCGTATTCGCATATAAGGACCGATTCCTTGGGGAATTACATCCGAGCATCTCACAGTGCGACCACACGGGTGGAATGGGACACCCCTGGCTGAGTAATTAGTGTTCCCAGGATGGTTTTCGGTTGCTAATAAATGTGGAAGCGGTTGTGTGCCGAGAGGGCGATATACCCCCGTCCCTGAGTACAGGAAGTGAGTTCCTGGTACTTGGTCGAGAGGACCCTTTTATAGGGCAGCGTGCTATCTTAGGAAGCCTTTAGAAAGGCCCTGTCACGAACCTTCCCACCTGATCAGTGTGGGAGTAAGCTCGTGTCATGTGAGTAAAGCGTGCAACCTTTGCAAAGGTCTATACAAACTGTTCGAATAGCCGCGCCCACGGTTACGGGCAATGTGAGGTGATTTCTCTAGCATAGATTTATTTGTAAGTGTTTGTGAAAGAGATTTGTGGTATGGGAATCGTTACCAAAATCGGCCTTAGTGGCTGATGGATGACCTGTGTGTTCTGAAACGGAGCTGTATGACCCGGGATGTCGTATGGCATCATAGATTAGGCTTCCCGAGTGGAAACAGTTTGAGTTGAGAACTAATGATGGCTTGGGGAGCCATTGAGATAAATTATGAGATGAGTTATAAATGGCTCGAGGAGCTGCTAAGATGAGATAAGACAAAATGATGTCCTAGATAGGACTGGAGTGAAAAATGAGATTACGTCCTGGGTGGACGAAATTGAAAATAAAGTAATAGATGAGTATACAGTGGAGCTGCTTGAGGGCAGATCCACTGAACCACTATCGTGATCCGACAGGCGGTATAAGAATACTTGAGATAATTAAAATCTGATTTGTTCGCTCAAGTTGTTGAAAAGCAATTTGCGGACAGGATCGAGGCGAGAGCCTCATTCCAGTCACTCTGAGACAACCCACACTTAGGTTTTCGAAAATGTTTTCCAAAATGAAATGGTTTGCGAAATAAACCCGAGCCTATCTTTGATAGCCTGCATAATTCACATTTCCGTGACTTACTGAGTACGTAAGTACTCAATCTATTCCTTTTCTCTCCTCCTTCAGGAAGAGTGAAGATTAGGGTTTCTTTCCTAGTCTCAAGCCGTTGCTTATGGATTGGATTCTCGCTGCGCTGTCGTTTCACTGCTGCTGTTCTGTTTGTCGGTTGCTACTCAGGGACTTGCCCAAAGCCGCAACTTATAAAGGTATAGTTTATATATTTAACTATTTAGTTAATTGTTGTGGTACATCTCTGTTGACCGTGGGTACCAGCAAGGTTTTCTGGGACTGGTACCGGCATCACGTTTCCGTGGGAGTTGGTTCACGCCAATCTCCTGCGGTGCTTCCTCTCTGGTATCGCTGTAGGTGGTGCCAGGGGCAGGAGACGTTACAATGGACGAGAGAGAATGGGGGCACCGCGGCGCGGGATTTCTCCTTGGGGTGAAAGTTTACAGGCAGTGGTGATTTGATGGGCGGCAAGGGCAGTCAATCGGGCGGCGTCGTTTGGAGTGGGAGCGCAGGCTGTTGCGCGCACGCAAGGACAGATGGCGTGCGGGTTGCGGCGCTTTTGACTGGCTGGTCTCGGCAGGAGAGGGAGAGGGATGAAAACGGGGCGGCAGAGCAAGGGGAAGCGGGAAAATGGGGCGGCGGCGTTTGCCCAAGCCTTGGTGGCTAGCGGGCACTGGCGGGACCAGGCGGCACCTCGATGACGTTGGCGGTCAGGGAGTACTTTTGCCAAACAGCCTCGAGGCATGATCGGGATGAGGGACGGGGAAATGGGGAGGAAGAAGAACAGTGCTCGGGGGAATCGACGGTCGTGCGCGGGGACCAGTGGCACGCGGCTGAATTCGAGTGGCGCGGGACGCTCACACGGTGAGTGAACGAGCGGACAGGATCAACGGCTGGTACGAGAGCAGGGGCCATGCGGCAGCCATCCATGGCATGCGGCGGTCCGCTCGGTGAGCGGGCGGGCGAGGGCCGATCGACGGCGCGGAGCGGAAGTAGGGACACGTGGCAAGCATCGGGTGGCTCGGGCGGTCCGCGCGGGGTTAAATGAGATCGGGCGGCGCACGGGAGCGCAGGGACACGCGTTGCCCATCCGGGCGCGGCGTGTGCCATAGGCTCGGGTGAGGGCGAGTTGGGCCAAGAGGGGATGTGGCGGCCCAAAGATACAGTGGTCCTTGGCATTTTTTTAGGGTTTATTTGGAGGGATTTTGGGGAGGTTTCAAAGAGATTTGAACTCAAATTTTTATATTTGAGTTCAAGAAATACTAGGAAATTCTCGGAAGGGGTCCCAAGTAGAATAATGGCTATTTTGGTATTTAATTTTGTATTGTGGCACTTAAGGACTTATATGGAGGGAAACACAAGGGAAAGATTATTCAAGGAATTTTTAGAGGATCGGAGGTGAAGGATCGATACTTGTATATATATACCTATGTATATTTGTATGTACATACATGTATATACATTCTCAGATATACATATATATAGATATATTTATATTTATATTTATATATCGGTGGAGAGGATTTGGATAGAGGTTTGATGCCCATGATATATCTATCACTCGTGATTTTATTTGGGGATTCAAGGGAATAAGGATGGATAGATGCGCGGATAGGTGTCACATATTTATACGCGTAGGTATGTGGGTATACTTACATATGTATATATGTATGTGTATTGGTGGACATATATGGACACGTATACATATATTTGTATATATATATATATATATATATATATATATATATATATACATGTGCATATTGGAGGAATGATAGCTGCAAAGGGATTTGATTCCCAGATTAGACTCAGAGTTTTGTTGGAGTCCAAAGGAGAGAGAAATGAAGGGGATTTATAGAGAGGATTCAAAGGGCATGTTTAGGGTTCCGATTCGGATATTTGGAACGATTATTGAAGCAAGATTGTGAAGCATCAGTTCAAATGTCAAGGCGGAAATTTCTCAAGGGAGAAACCGAGGGAGTTGTCGTCAGGATTTTGAGGCGATCTTGAATACGACGATTAAGATTCGGGGATTTCTTTTGGAACGGAGGTTTTTGGAGAGGAGGGATTACGAGATCAAGGACGGGGATGCAAATTGAGATTTATGGCACAACATACAACACAGCACTTGAAGATCAAAATTTTCACGGGTAGTTTTTAGTAAAATATGTTTAATGTCTCGCTAAAAACGGGCATGTACTTGCCTTGAACTGCATCCTGATCTCCTGGCCCACGCATTGCCCTAGACACATGCATGCATCTTCACGTGTCCTTATCACAAAACAATGTATTGGCCCAAAAAATCAAAACATCACTAATTTTCCTATTTCATGCGACATGCACTTTGCTTGGCCTGAACACGTTCTGCCTTGTGTACGCTCTCCCCATGAGCACAGTACATGAGTGTATAGCACGTCTTTACGTGTTGTTTGTGCCTCCACACGCACCGCAGTCGCAATCCTCGTGTTCACCATCCACAACCACATCGTCCTCAGCCCTGCACGTCCGCCGTACCGCGCCACGTTCGTCGACTTCGCCCTGCCGCCGCTGGCCTCCCTACTGCTATGGATCCGCGATCATCGGGTGCGTCGGGCACGCTGTCCATAGCGCTACCCCTCGATCTCTCCAGTCGCCTTTGATCACACCCGACCTTGTCTTCCGATCACGTTCTGCCCTCGCCAGTCTGATCGCAAGGCGAGATCACGGCCTCCGTAACATCCTCATTGTCGCCATCCAATCTCATTACCACGACTGATGATCTCTATCGATACGCGACTATATCTCGTGTTTCCTCTTCCGCATATTAATTTGATCCAATGCTAAACCATCGGCTCTATTATCACTTGTTAGAAAAGTTAGCCGATAAAGCTGAACGATGATTAACCTCCCCGATTGCTACAGCCATTGATCAACCAAAGACATGCCAGATGATGATAGAGGAACACACGATATTTGTTAACGAGGTTCAGTCGAAGTCTAATCCCCGGGGCTCTAATTATGGGCGCTCTTTCTCAATCAACATAGCACACCTAGCAGCTACGAATCCATGTCCTGGCCGCCATCCTCTTCCTGCCCGCCTGCACTATATTATCATCACCATGGTTACATTGTGACGCCCCCCTCTCTATTTAAAGGGTTGTCGGGTTATAGGGTCCGACACTAACTCTAACCCCTACTATCTAATATAATTCTAAGTCTAACTGTAACCTAATAGGACTAAGTATATTCGACATCTATTCTAACAATTGTCGAGCAGATAATCGGCTCCATCAGAACAGTAAACATTCAGTCTTCACTTCAGTTAACTTTCTATATATGTCGCCCTGGCTCTGAACATTCTGTCCATCGAATGCAGGTTGCGTCGTTCACCGGAGAGAAACAGGCCGTGTCCAAGTACAGCAGGTCACTGAAGAGCGCGTACAGTTCCGGCGTCGGCGTCCAGGAGAGCCTCGCCCGCCGGTGTGGGCATGGGCACGGTCATGGTGCTCCTCTTCTGTGGCTACTCCCTGGGAATTTGGTACGGTGCCAAGCTGATCCTGGAGAAGGGATATACTGGAGCACAGGTGATGAATGTGATATTCGCCGGGCTTACCGGCTTGCTGTAAGTTTCTCCGCCGCCTTCCTGATCAATTCAGTTGCATTGTTCTCAGTGCCATGATTGACAAATGGTTACCTTGTTAGAAAGATTAAGCGTATGAAAGTTTTTAGGATTGAAAAAGGGGATATCATCATAGAAGTTTCAGTTAGTTATTTGGTGACTGATAAAGGTGTCTTACACATTTGGAGTACTTGGATTTTGTGCTGATTTAGACATGTTAGGCCAAGCAAAGACGCTAAGTTAGCTGCTGTTTCGCAGTGATAAGCACTTGTTTTCATGAGCAACCTGCTAAACCAACTGTGCATGTATGGTCTGTTTTTCAGTTAGCAGCAACAAACTAAGAGCATATCCACTTCATCTTTTGGTGTCAACATTATACCAATTCACTGTCACAAAAGTTTAATTATCTCATTTGACAAAAGTAACAGTAATAATGCAACATACTTTTGGATTTACGCCAATTGTATTTTCATATATAGTGTCTTCTTTTATTAAAAAAAGATGCTTCTTCTCATCTCCTTTTCCTTCAAAAAGAACATCATCAGACAATTTTAGTGTATGAGTTTGCAATAGTCACTGAATTATCTGCTATAGTCTATATATGCACTGAAATTTTTTTCCATGATTGTATATGGTATTTTTTCAATTAAACTAACATGCATAACTATTTATTAGTTCCAGAAGATGAGACTTGACTGTTGCATTCACCAGAGCTCTAGGTCAGGCATCACCAAGCATGAAAGCGTTGGCAGGAGGGCAGCCTGCAGCATACAAGATGTTGGAAACAATCAACAGGGAGCCGGAGATCAATGCATACGGCACAACAGGTAGGAAGCCAGATGACATTCAGGGGGATATCGAGTTCAGAAATGTTTACTTTTCATACCCGACAAGGTCCAATGAGAAAATATTCAGAGGGTTCTCACCTGCCATACAGAGTGGTACAACTGTTGCATTGGTTGAGAGCGGACAAAGCCCAAAGTAAGCTACCTTTTTTATGGTAAAAGCAGCTTGCCGTATTTTCTTATTTTTGAAATCTCAATTTTCATTTTAAGTTTTACCTGTCCACTATAGCTCGCTGGCAGTGGATACTACCTCCAGCTTGGGAAGGTGCAGCACTCGATTCGATAGGGAGGGGATCCAACTCAACAGGAAAGTGGTCGATCCGACGTGACCGCTCTTGATCCACCACAATAACTCGACGGCGACGATGGCAGAAGGTAGCGGATGGGACCTCCAGGGACGGAGGTGGCTGAAGTGGATGACGTCAGTCACATTGGACAACACTGCCACCTTCTGGTTGCCTCCCCACAGACGACGACAACCTTCTGGTTGCCTCTCGCAGACGACGATGGTGGTAGAGAGTTTCTTGGTCTCCTAGCCTCCCCTATGATCTGCTTAATACGATCCATGATGGTTCTGTCTTTACTCTTGCAGATTTATAGTATACGCTCTGCTCTGCCACTGGGATCTCCTAGCCTCCCATGCTCCCAAGGTTCCCTTGATGTTTAGTTTGTAGTGTGAGATGGCTTTGTATGGTTAATTTGCTAGGACTTTCAAAGATATGGATAGTAATTTCTAGCAATTTTTAGTATTCAACTTGATTTTAGCCCAAATAGCAGGTTTTGACTGAGTTTGAAAAGTTCCATGCTATAAAGGATCTCAAATGTCTGGATTAGGGGAATGAGAGGTGAAAGGAATTGACATTTACAATGAATGAATTTGTTGGTCAATATACCTCTAATTAAAATAGCTGAAGCAAATTACCTTCGGACGGAGAATACCAATATTTTGATATAACGAGTGTGAACTTGTGAGATGATTCTATCATTTACCCCCTCCAGACACTAAAAACGTCATATATTAATGATTGAAGTACCTTAACCTATGATTTAGTTGTTGCTCCTTTGTCCTGTCCAATGAAACAAGAGAACGGATTGTCTTGGTGCATGGAAGCTTTATACATAATGGCTTAATTACTATGAGGCCACTAGAAAGGGGATTGTTTCTATTGCGATGTGCAATCTATCATCCTTTTTCTTCATTTGCTTCTATTTTTTTTAAGGATCATATATTGCCATATGAAAACAGACTTTGTTAGGAGAGATGAGCACATTTAGTTGTCCATGGTCATCTAGAAAATTTTTCTTCGTTCATCGAGTTTTACTTATAAATTATTTTAGGCATAAGGATGCACTGCTACATAGTAATGGGATGTGCAGTTCTAACCTTCTCATCTACCTTCATTATAATTAATTCTTCTTTGTACTCTTTAGGTGAATGAAATTCTGTTGATGTTGCCAAATAATGTGTAAGGAAATTGTATTCTTGTTTGGCTAGCCAGCACAGGTGACACGGTGTAGGCCAGCAGATGGCGGCAGGCTGCCAGGTAGTTCGCTCCCTTACCATTATATGGATGGTTACATGCATATATTCAGTGAAAAGGTTATTTAGCGAACGTTTGCACGAACGCTTCTTCAACCTTCTATTTTTGGCACTGTTTTTCTTTTATGAAAACTTTATACACGTAAACTTTATATATGAAAGTTTTTACACGAAAAGTTTACACGTCCAATTCGAATTCGGAATTAGAGTTCCAGCGTAGAAATTTTATACAAATAAACTTTTTCTATTTATGTATACAATGTTTTTTATGTATAAAGGTTTTATATTTATATATATATGTCCAATTTTGGATTCAAATTTGATTTGGAATCAAAATCTTTTACATAGAATGTCTACGTATTAAAAAGTTATATATATATAAAGTTTATACGTATAAAGTTTTTATGTATAAAGTCTTTTTTACCACATGTGAACCGGGCCAAAGCGTTCGCGCGCGGCCCAGTCACATGAACGCTTGCTCATTAGACCTATCCTGCATTTTGTGCAATGGCTTTTTCTTGGCATGGTACTCCTATTTGGTTATGGGAATCAATTGTATTGGTGAAATTGTGGTGTTCTTTTACTTAGATCAGTGTGTAGCATTGTTTGGTGGTGTTGGCCCAACCTTGGGATTGTGCTTAGGAATAGAGTTCGATTAACTTGAACTATCATGTGAAGTAGTGTTTTTGCTTGTTAGTTGTCACCATTTGATCAGGCAATTATTCGTGTAGGAGGTTGTAGACCTTGCTAACTAATTGGTCGATCTGATGGGTGTTTTAGCAGACGGTTTAATTGCCGTCTGCTTGCTTGCGATTGTAAATTGATAAGTAGAGCTTGTTGGCGTTGCATCTCTCTCTGGTTCAGTGGTGTTCATAAGCTGTTGTTTCACACCAATTTATGCATGTAGGTTGGTATCTGTTTATGGGTCCTTGTATCACTTATACATTTCTGTTCATGTTTTGGTAAATGATCTGGTCATCGGGTAATCTCCTTCCAGTTTTAAGTTATTTCAGCAAGATATGCGAACTGTGTTATGGGAGTTTGGACATTTTCAGGATTTACTTATTCTATTTGTATTTTTTTTGGCTGTGCTTACTAAAATAAGGAGGTGATTTGGTGGTATCATATGGTATTGCAGTTACGGAGTTACGAAAACAATAGCAAAATGCTTTTGGCTGCTGTTTTGTGTTAAGAGATTATCCCCCTTTTTTCGACCAGGTTATAGAGGAGGAAATATTTATTGTTTATTAGAATTCCTGTAGGGGCATGGCATTATTCAGTGTCATGGACCTGTCCAGTCTTTGTTTATTACCTGGCCTTATTCTACCTTTATTTTCATTAGTTACTTATGAAGAAAATTCTAGGATTGATAAGTATTTGTAATTCGTATTCTTATTGCTAATTAGTGGTATATCCATTCCTCACGTCAAATTGACCATTTGTGAAAGAGAAGATGGCACTGACACTGAGTCATCCAATGGAGGCGTGTTGATTTTTCTAGGTATGATCAGATACAGAGGGGTAGACGTATCTATTAGTCAGGGTGGGACGTTCATCCTAGCTATAGTCCGTGCCGTTCCATATCTTCGTACTACTCTTCTAGTTCAGTGTATAGCATATTAGCCATCAGCCCACCATCAGTCAATCAGATATATTCTTGGCATCAGGCATTGATGGTCATCTCTCTTCATGACTATGCCTGTTGTCTTGTCCATCCGATATTTATTTAACTGTTTGTTTTCATTACTAGGTCGCTTTATGCTTGTGCGGTGCACAGACGTTGGTGCCCTAGTCAGGTGCCAGATTTTATGCGACTCTAATGATTATTGCTTCATTTTCAAATAAAAGATGCCATCTTGAATGTTATTTTGTAATTTAATTTATTAATTATACTATATTTTTATGTGATTGCAATATAAATATGATATGTGTTACGTTCAGTTGTCTTTATCGTTATCTTCGTCTTATCTATATTTCAAAGTTATGTTCGCCGGGTAAGTTCCAATCACCAAACAAGTAGACATGCAATCTTTCTTCTTAAGTTAAATAATCTGAGAAATAAACCAGCTAATTATCACTATTCAATTTGTTATGTAATGTTTGCAGAGGGCTAACCGACTTTGATGTTCACAACTTTGTCCAAGAAGTGCTTCTGAAAGATACTGAATGGCTTTTTGAATCTCCTGAGGCTACAAGAGGTTCCTATGTTTTTGTTGTGCGGTAACTGTGGAGCTCTTTTGATTAAGAGGTTCAAGGAAGAGATAGGTAGACATGCCTTGCTGATTAGGTGTCTATCAATGCATGCTCACATGTGAAAGGCCATAAGTATGCAGCAATTGTCATTGTTTTTTTTTTCTGATTGAAAGGGAGAAGTGATTGGTCATTGGTAAGAATGAAAGTGTAATGAAACTTGTATGGACCAATAAACCCAGGGTCCTCCTATAGCTCCTCATTTTAATTATATGATGTCCAATTCAATTCTTTCATGCTTAAATTGCACACCATACAAAAGATACAAAGAATGTAAAAAAAAATTATATGCAGGTGGCGCGCCATTGGTGCGCCCCAGCATCTAGTGTGATGAAAATATGAAGCAGTACTTGCTACATTATATCGACACCACAACTTTCTGAAAAGAGAATATTTATTTTTGAAGGAATGGAACGCATTAGTGCTAAATTACCCACTTGCCATGACTGCCTCTCTGCACCTACTGTTAACTGTTGCCACAGTACATAGTGCATTTATAATTGCTCCCTTCATCCCATAATATAAGAGATAAGAGTTATTTTTGGAAAAATATAAAAAATCACATCGACATGTTATAAATAGGAATTATATTTTGAATTTTATAGCTTAATTTGATAATTAATTAGAGATTTTTGGTTGCTAAGTTTTTACACCCATACTAAAAAGACACTATTTATTATTAGCATATAAGGATGATCATGTTGAGAACTCTAGGATTAGTCCATGATTTCAACTGTTCTACCGTATGTCTGGTTTGACATGTCAGAATTTTGGGAGTTGATGGTTAGATGATGACAGATTCATAACTCATCATCGCCACTACTCTATTTTAAAGGAGTATAGACTAAGGAGAAGAGAAAAAGACTATAATGTCTCTCATTAAATGAGAGGTATGGTTAGGCGTAATATTGAACAAAAATTAAATAAGGGGTGTTTGAGTGGTGGAAGTAGTACTCTAGAGTCTCTTAAATTTTGAGACAAAATTTAAATACTTGAATCTCTTATATTATGAGATGGACATAGTTATTATAAAACCCCCTGCTAGGTTTGTAGTCCAAAGGGGTTGTATAGAGAGAAAAAGTGAAGACATAAGGATATGTGAGAGGGACTTTTTTCATATTGTAATTCCTATTACTAGTGTACAAATGAGCAACCCCCTCCTTATATATCCATATTCATATGTGGAAGGTTAGGTGATGGGTCCAATAAGTGTATTTAGCTGGACCTTTATGGGCCCAAGCCCAAAGGTTTCTCCACACTCCTCCTTGGGTACTTACCATGTGATGTCTATGTCCCGTCAAAACTCCAAAAAACACAGTGGAAAAATTTAGAGAAAGAGTACATAGGATAGGCATGTTATGTCGCATAGATTGCCTCATTAAAAATCTTGATAAGAAACTATAGCAAAACTTATTCCCGTGAAAAAGAATACAATCTACCCAATTCTTACTTTGACTTTTAGAATCAATTTTGGATACTTGCTCCTTTAGGCCAAGTTTTGCTTAATAGATTGACAAAATTCTCCCTTGAATTTTGTATTTCTTTAGTCTAAAAAAAGAGAAGAAACTAGATCTAGATCTAGACCAAAGTAAAAAAAAAAGAAAGAAGGGAAGGGAAGAAGGAGGAAGGAGAAAGAGGGTGAAGATGGAGGAGAAGGGACCGGAGATAGAAGGTGTGGGAGGGAATAGGTGCCGCCGCTGCCGGTGGCCGCGGTGAGGCACGCGGGAGGAAGCGCAGGGGTTGGCAGATGAAGCACTGGCTAAATAAACTTAATTAGCAGATAGTCCCTTCACAACATCGCTCCACATGTCCTCCCAGAGAAGACAAGATTTAATTACCATCTTTATTAACATTGCATTTAGCAATCCTTCTGTAGATATCTATAAACCAGAAAACATCTCTCCACCATAAAGAACCTTTAGCTCTGAAGGCATGAGGCACACTATCCACATAGTACTTGTTCCAGATTAACTTTACCCATGGTAAATCCATATTGTTGTATAACTTATGAAAATTTTTCATCAAGAGAGCTTCATTTTGTACCTTCAAATTTATGATGCCTAAACGACCTTTGTTCTTTGGCTGACAAATTCAATCGCCCAAAATCAAAGATTTTTTTACTGGAATTGATATCCGAACCCCTAAAAAAACAATATCTGCTGGCTCTATCAATATTATCTAACACATGTTGATGTTGGATTTGAAGTTTGTATCTTAAATTACAGTGATTTAAAATTTTATATTTCATCTAAAATAGAAACAAAATAGTTTATCTAAATATTGTCAACGTAATCACAGAGTCAGATCCACAAATTTTTGGAGCTGAATATAGAAATTTCTAGCTCCAAAAAATCTTGGATTAGAGCTGTGTCAAACGGAGCCTAATATTATACCCTCATTGCAAAAGTGAACATAGAGGGAGTAAAAATCTTGTCAGATAATGGGTGAGTGAGCCTAGGTTACATAATTTTATAGGAAAAAAAAAAAGAGGCAACGTGCCTTTTGATATGGCATCCAAAAAATCAATTGAAAATAAGATAGTGCCACATGTGTGAAATATTATTAAGCAATTGCACTACAATATATCGAGTTGTGGAGACCTCAATAACTTTTGTGAAATAACCTATATATCTTTTTTAAAACACTACAAAGTATTCGGTCTTCTGTGACGATCCACTTTCGTCACAAATACACGAAAATTCGTCGCTCAACGTGGCGATGGCCCGGCGACAACGAGGAGCAGCAGCCTGCGATGATGAATTCACCAACCGCCTCGGCCACATGATCATAAACGACGCAGTGGTCCGCCTACATCGATAAGGTAGTGCCATGATGGGTTCTTGATGACCTTGCCGGAGTCATGGGTTCTTAAGTTGGAACAAGCTAGCGCGGCCGGTGTTGCTCAAGAGTCTGACGGTGCCGGAACCAATGGTGTTTGCAAGTGCTCGTGACATGGCCTGCAGCGTCAAGGAGCTTGGATGATTCTTGGATCATCAGGGGGGCAGAACCAACAGCAAAGTTCTTGGATGATTCTTTCGCTAGTTTTGTTGTTCGCTTTTCTTGCACCATCACAATTAATTAAAGGATTTAGGTTTGTTTGAATCGATGGGTTTGAGCTGAGCTAAATTCTTGGAGAACTCTGTTCAATTGTTTTTGATGTGTATTACTCTGGATGAGATTCTTGTGATTTCTGTAAGTTTTTTGTTGTAGTAATCTTTGGTATCGTTTCATTAGGGAACCGATGGTGATGAGCATGACTATGACTATTTCTTTTCTTTTACCGATTATTGACATTGGTAACGGTTCGTATGCGAGCTGTATTTTTTTTGCCTGATTACCTACATCGGCAACGTTGATAATTTCTGAACGGATACAGATCACTACATCACTAACGACGGCTCTTGACCTGTTACATATGATATAAAACATCGGTAACCAAGAAACTATATTGGGTCAAGAATCCATTACAGATGATAATTTTTAACTGTTAGTAATGAAGGGATCTGTAATAGTAACATTAAAATAAAATATAGACACATACACTGCATGCTAGACAACGGCCTTTGCCATCCTCAATTGTTCCCATATGAAAGGCACTATTTTCAATTTTTCAATCCAACTTGATCCATTTGTCCCTTACCTATCCTCTCTTTGCTCAGGTTTAAGTAGTAGATTTAATATGAATGGTCTTTTTTTCTTTAAGATTTTAATATCAGGACGTAGTGTATATATATATATGGGCTACTGTGCTTCGCGAAGACGGATCGTCCCGTACTTCGCGACCGTTGCTACAAATTAGAAGTTTAAATGAGCGATTCAAACCGTTCATCATGATTTCCATATTGAAACAAGGTTGGAGACCAAATTTTACATTTTTTGAAAATTTTTTACTATTTTTAAGAGGGGTACAAATTTATAGGTTTTGGACGGTTTTGAAGTCTTTAGATTAACAAGATTTCATACCTATCTAAAAAATAGTAAAAAAATTTTAAAAAATATAAAATTTGGTCTCTAACCTTGTTTCAATATGGAGATCATGATGAACGGTTTGGATCGCTTATTTAAACTTCTAATTTGTAGCAACGGTCGTAAAGCACGGGACAACCCCGTGCTTCGCGAAGCAGTTGCCACTGGTACAGCCGGGTGTAAAACGATTAGATGTGTTATCCTACTCGGTACTCACCATATTTATCACTTATTTGTTTTTTTAGAAGCAAAAATTCTCAGATATCCCTAGTCATATTTTATTTTCTGACAGAGAGTTTATCTTCTCCCCAGGCAGTTCCACCCGAAGGGAACACTTCTCTACCGATAACGGTTCTCCTGATGCCTATTCGAGATGCAGGCTGTAAACGAGAACTATCGAAGAGGTTTCTCCTATAGGGTCCCTCGCATAAACATTCTTCCAGAAAATAAAAAGACAGGGAATACTTAAAGAAGACTTACTTCATAATTAAACAAATAAGTTTACATATGGTTTTCCCTTTCGGGAACCCCGAAGGATGAAAGACAAGCTTACTAGCTTACCTTACTGAAGTATATTACACTCCTTGCTATTATATACTTGCAAGGTATTTTCTTATCAGGCTACTACTACTAAGGCTAGAGGGTGGATAGAAGCTCTGCTCGGAGGAAGTTTTTCGCTTCGTCGATGTGTTGTGTATGTTTCCACTGGGCAGGCTTCTCCTTTTATAGATGCTCCGGGAGGGAAGCTCTTCAGAGAATTCGTGCCTATCTTCACAGCGCCGTGGCTTCACGAGTACGCCACCTTCATTTACTTTCCCACCGAAAGCAAGATTCTTCAGTTTTCTTTATGTCACTTTCGCATTCACTTTTCCGCCGAAAGCAAGCCTTCTGCGAGATTTTTATTCAATTCTATATTAGGGGCATTATTAGCCTACACATAGCTCACTGGTCATGCCCGAATAATGACCATGATAATGCCCGAATAATTCATCCCCTACCATGATAATGTTTCATATATCTCAGAAGTACGAAAGCGTGGTGGAACCTCCTCCTCTTCTTCCAACCTTGATAACCTTGACACTAGAAGTATACAGCATAAGCATAGTGAAAATATAGAAGAGCTTAGTGAAAACATAGAAGAATACTATATGGCAAATTCTAATATAGAATGCATAGGACTACAATCTTTCGCTCCAAATTGGTATAGGGATATAAAATCTAAAAGAGATATTGAAAGGGTTATCCAAAGACTAGAAGACATTCAAATAATAGGAGAAATCCCTATGAAATACTGGGAGAAAAATTCAATTCTCTGTAAAATTAATATAATAAATCCGGACTATATAATTAAAACATGCCCAATAGAAGCAACTCCAAAAGACATAGAAGAATTTAAAATGCATATAGAAGAATTGTTAAAATTAGGAGCAATAAGGGAAAGTAGAAGTCCACATAGATCAGCAGCATTATAGTAAGAAACCATGCCGAAGAAGTTAGAGTAAATCCAGAAATGTCATTAACTATAAAGGTTAAATGATAATACCATAGAAGATGCTTATAACATTCCTAACAAGCAAGAATGGATCAATAGAATACAAGGTAGTAAATATTTTCAAAATTTATTTAAGGCTGGGTTTTGGCAAGTAAAAATGGCAGAGGAATCTATAGAATGGACTGCGTTTACGTGTCCTCAGGGACACTATGAATGGCTTTGTAATGCCATTAGGATTAAAAAATGCACCTGCCTTATTCCAAAGAAAAATGCAAAATATATTTAACGAAAATCAAGAATTATATTAGTCTATATAGATGACTTGTTGATATTCTCAAAAACATATAAGGAGCATATTGCTCACCTTGAAATCTTTTTAGAAAGGTAGAATAAAATGGGTTAATTTATCCAAGAAGAAAATGGAAATATGCAAGGAGAAAATCAATTTCCTTGGTCATGAAATAGGAGAAGGCAAAATACATTTACAAGATCATATCGCCAAGAAAATTCTACAAATTTCCTGATGTGATGAATGATAAAAAAGAGTTACAGCAATTTTTGGGGATATAAATTATGCTAGAAATCACATAGAAAATTTAGCAAAACTAGCAGGACCTTTATACGCGAAATTAAGAAAAAATGGCCAAAAATATTTTAACTCTGAAGACATTAGATTAGTAAAGATAATAAAAGAAAGAGTTAAAGTTTAAAAACCCTTAGAATTACCATTAGAAGATAATTTTTTCATTATTGAAACCGATGCATCCCAACAGGATGGGGCGCTATATTAAAACAAAACCTACTAAATTTTCAGCCAAAACAGAAGAAAAAATATGTAGATATGCCTCTGGAAGTTATAAATAAAGACCATGAATTAATACAGACAGAGAGATACTCGCAATAATTAATGCAATAAATGCTTTCAGGCTATATCTAGGTTTTAAAGAATTTATAGTTAGAACAGATTGTGAAGCAATCTGTAGATATTATAATCAGCTTAATAGTAAGAAAGAGTTCTACTAGGAGATGGATTTATTTGAAGATATCATTACCGGAAATGGATATAAAGTTATTTGAGCATATTAAAGGAAAAGATAACCATTTTACCTGATTGCTCTCTCGTGTACCTATCTTGCAGGTATGAAGAGATCAATGAATTACAGTGGAGTTGAATTCTTCACATTCGGAGCTGATAAATAAGTTGAAAATATTTCCACCCAATACCTATAAATTTAAACCAAAGATCACATAGTTATAGATGAGGTGCAAGAATGCATCTTAGATAACTTTTGTATCAATATAATAACAAAAGAGAAGAAAAGGATATATGTTGTCAATATTAAATAGCCTTTCCGAATATTTCCATCAAATAAATGAATCAATGCCTATTTCTCAAAATATTGAAACCATAGACCAAAAGCCCATATATGTGGTTTTTGAAGGAAAAGTTCCAGGAATATATATATCCTTTGAACAAATAATAGCCCAGAAGATAGACTCAAAATTAACGGGTGGAATATCATGGAAAAAAAATATAAAGATATTGAAGAAGCACTAAGTCAGGCAAGAAAAATATTAGGAGTAAATTACTATATAGAGCCAGCAGCCAAAGAATATATTCAAAAATACAAAAGATTGAAGAATAAGAAGGCTCCAGAGCCCCTTCATTATATAAATATAAAAGAAGAAAATGCCATCTAAAAAAACCCACATATAAAGAATGTTTAACAAAGGGACTTGACCCTTTAGATGGTGAATATATAGATTGGAAAATAATAAAAAAATTTGAAGAAGTTTCTCCCCAATGGAAGAAAGAATTAAAAGAAGAAATACTTAAAGAATTAAAACAGGAAATAAATGAGAAGTTTGAAGAAATGAAAAAAGTTTATGATGAAAAATTTGAAATATCCCTCTCAGATGTAGATACCATGGATATTGGTGGTCATGGGCAACCAGATCACTAAAATTATTAGCCAAAGAAAAAGCAAATATTAAATTGATAAGGTATTATCAATTATTCGGTGGGAAAGTAAATGAAGGTGGCGTATTCGTGAAGCCACGGCGCTGTGAAGATAGGCACGAATTCTCTGAAGAGCTTCCCTCCCGGAGCATCTATAAAAGGAGAAGCCTGCCCAGTGGAAACATACACAACACATCGACGAAGCGAAAAACTTCCTCCGAGCAGAGCTTCTATCCACCCTCTAGCCTTAGTAGTAGTAGCCTGATAAGAAAATACCTTGCAAGTATATAATAGCAAGGAGTGTAATATACTTCAGTAAGGTAAGCTAGTAAGCTTGTCTTTCATCCTTCGGGGTTCCCGAAAGGGAAAACCATATGTAAACTTATTTGTTTAATTATGAAGTAAGTCTTCTTTAAGTATTCCCTGTCTTTTATTTTCTGGAAAATGTTTATGCGAGGGACCCTATAGGAGAAACCTCTTCGATAGTTCTCGTTTACAGCCTGCATCTCGAATAGGCATCAGGAGAACCGTTATCGGTAGAGAAGTGTTCCCTTCGGGTGGAACTGCCTGGGGAGAAGATAAACTCTCTGTCAGAAAATAAAATATGACTAGGGATATCTGAGAATTTTTGCTTCTAAAAAAACAAATAAGTGATAAATATGGTGAGTACCGAGTAGGATAACACATCTAATCGTTTTACACCCGGCTGTACCAGTGGCTTCGCCAGCCAAAAAGGATCCTGCAAAAAATCGCTATCAGTGAATAGTAACTGTGAATAGTAAATTGGAACAGTAATTTAATTGTAAACAGTAACCTGATTGCTATGAACAGTAATATACAGTTATATTTGTTGGTTGTTGGTTTGATAGTGAACGAAGTGCTCGCATATTGTCGCATATTGTAGAATATAGTAGAAGTTGGTATCAGAGCCTGGTCATCATTGAAAAACTAAAATATTTAAATATAGAAGCTAATATTGGAAAGGTAATAAATGCAAAGGAAAATATCAGTTTAAGGTGTAGATTGAATCATACTGAAGACCATAGTTGGCACTCTAATAATAGTCAGCTAAATCTAATTGTTGATTTAATATATAATTTTTATCTAAATTGGGGCAAAAGACAGGAAGATTTGGAACTAAAATTTGAAGATTTATATAAAGAACATAAGAAAGCCGAAGAACAATTCTCCCTGATTAATAATAAGCTAAATTCTACGTTAAATTTGCTAGAAGAATTTAAGGAAAGACAAAGTAAAATAGCACAAAATAGTGATTACTTCAAGGAAGATTTTGTTCCCTTGAGTAAAAAGGTAGACAAAGTTTTAAATACAGAAAAAGTGCTGAAAAATCTAGACCAAGAAATATTTGAGATCAAAAAACTAATAGAAGAAGTAAAAACTTTAGTACTCCCTAATCAAGGTAATAAAGAAATAGTTTTAGCCTCATCAGGAATAGTTGCTTCTTCACAAGCCATAAACTCAGAAAAATGGACTTATCTAGGAGTCTCCTTAGAAGAATAGCTAGCAGAGAAGACAGAACCCTTAGTAATTCTGATAAACAAAAAGGTAAATATGATGAAATAGATGATTTAGAAAATATCGCAGATTTAGATAAACAACTGGAAAGATATCAGAGAGACACTCTAAGAGCAATAAAACCTCAGCAGATATACAGTATGGGGTTTTTTGAAAATAAAAATGGGTTATACAGAATATCTAGAGAAGTAGAACTTAGTGTGTTAACAAAGCCAGTTGAATTAAAAATTGTAGCTAAGGAACTTGAAAATGGATTAAAATATGCAGGTTATAAGTATATTCACCAAGGTATGTACATAATAGGAATCAAGGGTATGACAAGAAAGAAATTAGGTGCAAAAGTGTGTTAATAACTTTGCTGGATAAAAGATGGGACACAATAAATAAAGCAGCATTAGGTTTCTTAGAAGGAGATATGAATGAAAATAGATTAATAACCTATATAGCCCAGACTTAATGATGCCTGTAAAAGAATTTATAGATAAAATGAGTTTTGGTTTTCAAACTAAGGGGTATGAAGAATTTAAAGGGACAAATTTGTTAATAAGTATAGAATTCATAAGAAGGCTAACTAATAGAAGTGCTTCTAGATATAAACTAAATGTAAATGATGTTATAGAGAGTATGCAATCGAAAGGAATAACATTTATGAGCCCATTAAAAATAAGCTCTGAAGAAAGAGCAGGAGAAGAATGGAATATCAGTGACTTAATAGAAAGTAAAACTTTAAGCCAGCCTGAAAATTACATAAGTTACCAGAATAATAAGAAATACCAGCATTAGTTTATGAATTAAAGTCTAGAGCTGCAGACGATCTAAACACAGAAACTACCGATAAAGATATCATAGACAATAGAAGGCATAGCATCTCTGAATTCATGGAAAAATTAGATCAAGAAAGTGAAATAAAATACTATGAGGATAAATTAAAAGAAATATCTATAGAATATAATAATTCTATGAAGAACGAATGGCCTAAAATAAGGGATAAAGAACTTTATTTTATAGAGAACTAGCTAGGCTAAAGAAATAAAAAAAGATAAAGACAGGATTGTAGAATCCCCATAATCCAAAATAGTAAAACTGAACAAAAAGAATTAGAAGAAAGAAACAATAATAAAGAAAAACAAAGAGTGAAAAAAATAAGTGAAGAAGAGCAATGGGAAGAGAATGAGAGGTTGCTCTTAGAAAGCTATGAAGAAAAATGAGACTAGTACAAGAAAGAGGAAATATAGAAGAAATAGAAGATGTTCAGAACAATATAATGATTTATAAACTCTTTAGACGATATAGTCTACAAAATTTAGACAATGCAATGGAAGCTATGGAAGTAGACTTAGGAACAGGAAAGAGAAAGAGATATGGTGAAGGCTTTGTAAAAAATGAAGGAGAAAGAGAGAGATCAACAAGGGCAGCAGGAAAATGGCCGCCGGAAAAAGAAGAATATATATATAATTACATCCCTGGACAATATAGACACATGGGTACTAAGAGGAGAGAATTTGAGAGATCAGTAAAGTTTCAAAATCAAAAGAGTGATGGTGCTATATTAAATTTAGCCGCACATGACCCTATTGATTGGCCAAATATTATTAGCATCTGGAAAGGATTAATAGTTCAAAAATATATACAAAACCAGCATAATATAGGAAACAAGGTAGAAGATATGATAACTTACTTAGAAACTTTCTTAGGTGAATCTGCTAAAGTTCTATGGGAACAATGGGTTGAAAAGAATCCTAATAATTATGAAGAACTAAAAAGAGCTGGTAGCAATCCTCATAATTTTGCAAATGTGATATCTAACATTATTATAGCTGAAGACCCAGAATTAGGATATACAACCCTACAGAATGAAAGATTAAAGGAAATAGAGAAATTAACATTAACAAGCTGGAAAGGCATAAAAGAATTCTCCCAACATTATTTATATAACGCAACAACTGCTAAGCAAGGGTATAACAGAGGTATAGTTGAAAGATATTTCAATAAACTATCTGATCCATTAGGAAGCATGATTTTTGAAGAATATAAAAAGGAAACTGAAGGAGCTGAAATTAACATCTCACAAGCAATAACCTTTGTGTTTAAACAGCTAAGAAAGATATGCACAGGAATACAAGCCCAAAGATCTATGAAATATTCTGACTATAATTTTTGCAACAATATAGTACAGATACCATTATCATATGGGGAGGATAAGCCTAGAACTAAAAGAAATAATAAATTTCAAAATAGAAATAATAATAATATTAGAACAAAAAGAAGGTATTTTTTAAGAAGATCGGATAATAGAGCCCCGTTTCTTCATAAAAGAAATGTGAGAAGATATAATCCTAGAAAAACATATGATAGAACATGTAGATGCTTCATATGTAATTCTTCTGATCACTTAAGTAAAACATGTCCCAATAAAGACCAAAAAAGGTACTCTAGTAAGTATGAAGAACAAGAGCGAGTACTAATTATAGATAGTGTAAATGAAAACATATTAATATGTGACGATGACATAAAGGATGATGAATCTATATATTCTATCATAGAAACAGACGAAATAGAAAATACTAATGAAGAATATGAGTCGAGTGAAGAAGAAGTAGATTTAATTGACGAACTAGCGGGAATGAAAATTGAAATGATGGACCAAGTAAGTTGTGAACATGATTGGATTAGAGGGAAAGGTGATTACAATATTAAATGCGCATTTTGTATATACTACCCTAGTCAAGAAAATAGAGTCACCTGTAGTATATGTCTAAAACAAGCCTGTGCTGAATGTATAAGAATAAACAAACAAAAATGGAGAAAAGAAGTAGAATTAGAATCAGATGACAGGATACTCTCCAATAGAGTACGAATTTTAGAAAATAGAATAAACAAATTAGAAGCGGAATTAGAAGATTTAAAAAATAGCTGTGAATGTAAGGCTCTACCTGAAATAAAGACTCCACAGAACACTGAATTCAAAGAACAATTAATAACATTAAAAGACAGTAATACTGCCAAGCTAATCCAACTAAAAGATGCAATTACCAATTTTGGAAATAAGTATATAGTAAAAATGCCTTTCAAAGAAATAGTAGGAATAAGGATACCAGTAAAAGTGAAACTATCACCAAAGATATCATATAAAATACTAGCATTAGTAGACACAGGTTGTACAAAAAATATTATTCACGACAAGTTCTTCATAAAATGTCCTGAGTTAGTTCATACAATTGATGATAATAAAGCAGAAGTCTCGACAGATATGTCAGGAATAAGGAAAATTCATAACCAGTTAGCTTACAATATCGATTTATACATCAATAGGACAAGATATATAATAGATGAAATTATAATAAGAGATTTATCAATAATAAATGATGATATGATAATAGGCTTAAGATTTTTACAACAATCAGTACAAGCCACACTAATACATGAACAAGGGATTACATTCATCCCCTACCATGATAATGTTTCATATATCTCAGAAGTACGAAAGCGTGGTGGAACCTCCTCCTCTTCTTCCAACCTAGATAACCTTGACACTAGAAGTATACAGCATAAGCATAGTGAAAATATAGAAGAGCTTAGTGAAAACATAGAAGAATACTATATGGCAAATTCTAATATAGAATGCATAGGACTACAATCTTTCGCTCCAAATTGGTATAGGGATATAAAATCTAAAAGAGATATTGAAAGGGTTATCCAAAGACCAGAAGACATTCAAATAATAGGAGAAATCCCTATGAAATACTGGGAGAAAAATTCAATTCTCTGTAAAATTAATATAATAAATCCGGACTATATAATTAAAACATGCCCAATAGAAGCAACTCCAAAAGACATAGAAGAATTTAAAATGCATATAGAAGAATTGTTAAAATTAGGAGCAATAAGGGAAAGTAGAAGTCCACATAGATCAGCAGCATTTATAGTAAGAAACCATGCCGAAGAAGTTAGAGGTAAATCCAGAATGGTCATTAACTATAAAAGGTTAAATGATAATACCATAGAAGATGCTTATAACATTCCTAACAAGCAAGAATGGATCAATAGAATACAAGGTAGTAAATATTTTTCAAAATTTGATTTAAAGGCTGGGTTTTGGCAAGTAAAAATGGCAGAGGAATCTATAGAATGGACTGCGTTTACGTGTCCTCAGGGACACTATGAATGGCTTGTAATGCCATTAGGATTAAAAAATGCACCTGCCTTATTCCAAAGAAAAATGCAAAATATATTTAACGAAAACCAAGAATTTATATTAGTCTATATAGATGACTTGTTGATATTCTCAAAAACATATAAGGAGCATATTGCTCACCTTGAAATCTTTTTTAGAAAGGTAGAACAAAATGGGTTAATTTTATCCAAGAAGAAAATGGAAATATGCAAGGAGAAAATCAATTTCCTTGGTCATGAAATAGGAGAAGGCAAAATACATTTACAAGATCATATCGCCAAGAAAATTCTACAATTTCCTGATGTGATGAATGATAAAAAAGAGTTACAGCAATTTTTGGGGATTATAAATTATGCTAGAAATCACATAGAAAATTTAGCAAAACTAGCAGGACCTTTATACGCGAAATTAAGAAAAAATGGCCAAAAATATTTTAACTCTGAAGACATTAGATTAGTAAAGATAATAAAAGAAAGAGTTAAAGGTTTAAAACCCTTAGAATTACCATTAAAAGATAATTTTTTCATTATTGAAACCGATGCATCCCAACAAGGATGGGGCGCTATATTAAAACAAAGACCTACTAAATTTTCAGCCAAAACAGAAGAAAAAATATGTAGATATGCCTCTGGAAGTTATAAATTAAAGACCATGAATAATACAGACAGAGAGATACTCGCAATAATTAATGCAATAAATGCTTTCAGGCTATATCTAGGTTTTAAAGAATTTATAGTTAGAACAGATTGTGAAGCAATCTGTAGATATTATAATCAGCTTAATAGTAAGAAGTGTTCTACTAGGAGATGGATTTTATTTGAAGATATCATTACCGGAAATGGATATAAAGTTATTTTTGAGCATATTAAAGGAAAAGATAACCATTTACCTGATTTGCTCTCTCGTGTACCTATCTTGCAGGTATGAAGAGATCAATGAATTACAGTGGAGTTGAATTCTTCACATTCGGAGATGATAATAAGTTAAAAATATTTCCACCCAATACCTATAAATTTAAACCAAAGGATCACATAGTTATAGATGAGGTGCAAGAATGCATCTTAGATAACTTTTGGTATCAATATAATAACAAAGAGAAGAAAAGGGATATATGTTGTCAATATTAAATAGCCTTTCCGAATATTTCCATCAAATAAATGAATCAATGCCTATTTCTCAAAATATTGAAACCATAGACCAAAAGCCCATATATGTGGTTTTTGAAGGAAAAGTTCCAGGAATATATATATCCTTTGAACAAATAATAGCCCAGAAGATAGACTCAAAATTAACGGGTGGAATATCATGGAAAAAATATAAAGATATTGAAGAAGCACTAAGTCAGGCAAGAAAAATATTAGGAGTAAATTACTATATAGAGCCAGCAGCCAAAGAATATATTCAAAAATACAAAAGATTGAAGAATAAGAAGGCTCCAGAGCCCCTTCATTATATAAATATAAAAGAAGAAATGCCATCTAAAAAACCCACATATAAAGAATGTTTAACAAAGGGAGTTGACCCTTTAGATGGTGAATATATAGATTGGAAAATAATAGAAAAATTTGAAGAAGTTTCTCCCCAATGGAAGAAAGAATTAAAAGAAGAAATACTTAAAGAATTAAAACAGGAAATAAATGAGAAGTTTGAAGAAATGAAAAAAGTTTATGATGAAAAATTTGAAATATCCCTCTCAGATGTAGATACCATGGATATTGGTGGTCATGGGCAACCAGATCACTAAAATTATTAGCCAAAGAAAAAGCAAATATTAAATTGATAAGGTATTATCAATTATTCGGTGGGAAAGTAAATGAAGGTGGCGTATTCGTGAAGCCACGGCGCTGTGAAGATAGGCACGAATTCTCTGAAGAGCTTCCCTCCCGGAGCATCTATAAAAGGAGAAGCCTGCCCAGTGGAAACATACACAACACATCGACGAAGCGAAAAACTTCCTCCGAGCAGAGCTTCTATCCACCCTCTAGCCTTAGTAGTAGTAGCCTGATAAGAAAATACCTTGCAAGTATATAATAGCAAGGAGTGTAATATACTTCAGTAAGGTAAGCTAGTAAGCTTGTCTTTCATCCTTCGGGGTTCCCGAAAGGGAAAATCATATGTAAACTTATTTGTTTAATTATGAAGTAAGTCTTCTTTAAGTATTCCCTGTCTTTTTATTTTCTGGAAGAATGTTTATGCGAGGGACCCTATAGGAGAAACCTCTTCGATAGTTCTCGTTTACAGCCTGCATCTCGAATAGGCATCAGGAGAACCGTTATCGGTAGAGAAGTGTTCCCTACGGGTGGAACTGCCTGGGGAGAAGATAAACTCTCTGTCAGAAAATAAAATATGACTAGGGATATCTGAGAATTTTTGCTTCTAAAAAAACAAATAAGTGATAAATATGGTGAGTACCGAGTAGGATAACACATCTAATCGTTTTACACCCGGCTGTACCAGTGGCTTCGCCAGCCAAAAAGATCCTGCAAAAAATCGCTATCAGTGAATAGTAACTGTGAATAGTAAATTGGAACAGTAATTTAATTGTAAACAGTAACCTGATTGCTGTGAACAGTAATATACAGTTATATTTGTTGGTTGTTGGTTTGATAGTGAACGAAGTGCTCGCATATTGTCGCATATTGTAGAATATAGTAGAAGTTGTATATAGTAGAAGTTGGTATCAGAGCCTGGTCATCATTGAAAAACTAAAATATTTAAATATAGAAGCTAATATTGGAAAGGTAATAAATACAAAGGAAAATATCAGTTTAAGGTGTAGATTGAATCATACTGAAGACCATAGTTGGCACTCTAATAATAGTCAGCTAAATCTAATTGTTGATTTAATATATAATTTTTATCTAAATTGGGGCAAAAGACAGGAAGATTTGGAACTAAAATTTGAAGATTTATATAAAGAACATAAGAAAGCCGAAGAACAATTCTCCCTGATTAATAATAAGCTAAATTCTACGTTAAATTTGCTAGAAGAATTTAAGGAAAGACAAAGTAAAATAGCACAAAATAGTGATTACTTCAAGGAAGATTTTGTTCCCTTGAGTAAAAAGGTAGACAAAGTTTTAAATACAGAAAAAGTGCTGAAAAATCTAGACCAAGAAATATTTGAGATCAAAAAACTAATAGAAGAAGTAAAAACTTTAGTACTCCCTAATCAAGGTAATAAAGAAATAGTTTTAGCCTCATCAGGAATAGTTGCCTCTTCACAAGCCATAAACTCAGAAAAATGGACTTATCTAGGAGTCTCCTTAGAAGAATAGCTAGCAGAGAAGACAGAACCCTTAGTAATTCTGATAAACAAAAAGATAAAAATGATGAAATATATATATATATATATATATATATATATATATATATATATATATAGAGGGTGTGTTTAGTGGTAAACCGCTCCCCCGCGCTACATAAGACCGGCTAGGCCTTCCTAGAACGCACCCACGTGAATGTATATGGTAGCATCAGTACATACATGTATGGTATGTGTTTGACACGTACTCGTAGAAAGAGAATAACGCTGCTACCACCGTTGCCATCTCATGGCCATATGGCCAAGGCCCCAAATATAATGTCTCTGTTGACGCTAAGGATGCAAAGGGACGGATTTTAATTTTAAGGCCCACGTAATCTCTATTATAGTTATTAATTATGTATGGAGGAAACTTATGCGTCTATTATTTACTGAGTACTGATGGTTATGAAATGAATTTGTTATGAAAAATAGAAGCAAATAAAGATACGAATTTTTATGTGGAAAACCTTTGCGAGAAAAAAAACTACGGACACTGACCGTCAATGATCACTATTGAAGAATTGATTATAAAACATAGAGAAACTCTGGGTCATCGCACTCTTCTCATATGACTTATAAAAGATATATAAAAGGAAAAAAAAACTAAGAGTCCTAATAAGTAAAGACATAAAATTCTAGTAGAAAACTAATCTAGGAATCTAAATATGTTATGTACTGAAATTTAGATCAAGTATTTAACAAAATTAGCACGTGAGCACTCTTGTAAGGACTAGCGTGCTGCTGCCCACTTATGTCTCCCTAATCGACACGTCGACGTGGCCAGGTACTCTAGCTAACTCGGGGTCCATGCGACCTCAGCCTTCGTCTTCCCGACCATGTTCTTCCCCCAAAGCTAGCTAGGTTACTGGATCCATCAGTAAGATATTTTCATTATTTACTTTTTTTGACAGCTATTCTCTATATCCTAAAATATAATATAAGATGTATAACTTTTTTCCATGGTTTTTATCATAGAACTTTGACCATTAATTTCTTTAATAATATATTATCGATAACAACAAACTAAACATCATGTGAAAGTACTTTCAAATATAAATGTAATAATATGTATGCATACCACTAAACATATATTTTGTTACTTTAATTATTAGTCAAAGATTGTAAATATTGATTTTTCTAAAATTATTGGCGCCTTATTTTTTACTCCCTCGGTCCCAAAAAAAAAAAAACAATTATAGCATTCAAAAGACAAATTAACATAAATAGAGAATAATCTAATATCCCTTATTAAATAAGGAATGGTTAGGGGTGGGAGGGTGTAACATCCTAAAAATCATGGCAATGGAAATCTGTAAAATTTTGAAACCTTTTGCATTATGCTGTGTCTTTATTTGAGTTGTCTGATAATCCACATTAAAACAAATCAAGAAAATATTAAATCTCAGTTCATACAAAGATTCTTCCTAATCTAACTTAAAAAAAACCTTATATATGAAGCAAAGTCAATCCAAGTAAAAGGGATTAAAAACCAATTTATTTTCCTAACCGTAAATAAACACACCGTAGGCCAAGAATATAGTTTGACACAAAAAAAGAGTGGAATTAAAAGAATTATTTTATTTCTCAAATACCCAAATACTAATGGAATACAGAAACTCAAATATCATAAGTGATCAATGTAATACTAAAAATGTTCCTTGGGGAGGAAATCAAGTTTAATCCTCCAAATACAATAAGTATTACTCATTTGTATAAATTAAAAGATCACAACCTAACTCTGGTTATCAAATAAGATTAATTGTATAAATATATGATTACCCTTCCTAAGGAAAATATTTTCAAAACATAGCAATCCTATTTTCAAAGCCTAACCTTAAGTGGGCCAACCCCAGCCCACCTAACCATAGTCTAACCCAGCCAGCTAATAGCCCAACTAACTTCCATATCGGCCCACCTGGACCAAAGCCCAGCCTGCAGCCACTCTTGCCCTCGGCCCAGGTCATCATCTCCTTCCTCCTCCCCTTGCTGGCCCAAGCCGCCAGGCCGGCCCAGCTGGCAGAGCTGACCGGCCCCGACTCCTCGGCCGAGCCAACCAGCCAAGCTAGGAATTTTTACTTTTACTAATTTAATTTTTTTTTAATTTATAAAACTAATTTTTGATTTGGTTAATTTGCAGAAATAGCCTCTTGCCGCCGTGGGCCACGGCGGTATTTAAAAATCGCCGTGGCCCAGGGCGGCGAATGGCCTCCCTGTCAGGCGCGGCTAACGGCGGCCCCCTGCCGTTAGCCGGGGGGGGGCCACGTGGCGTTGCCGCCCTCGGGGATGGCGGCGAATGCCTCCAGGGGGCCGAATGCAAAAATGCATTCACCGCCGTCCCCCAGGGCGGTTTTTAGCCCAATCGCCACCCTGGGGGACGGCGGTTGTCGGAGGATGAAGCCTCGACGGCGGGAAGTCAGGAGACCCCCCTTTTGAGATTCGGCCAGGGGAGTAGTTCTCAGGTGAAGCCGGCGTCAGGTGTAGAAGAAAGATAGGCGAAGAAGACGTAGAAGAAGCTGCGGGGTTCGGACCGTCCGAAGCGGGTCCGGACCGTCCGAACCGTGGCGAAGCAGAAGGGTCCGGACGGTCCAATGCGGGTCCGGACAGTCCGAAGCGTGGTAATCACGCAGGGCGCCGGGGAAGACGATGAACCGAGGCGCACAGAGGAGGCAGGAGGATTTATACAGGTTCGGGCCCCCGGAGCGTAATACCCTACTCCTGTGTGTGTGGCTATGCGGGATAATGTGGTTGCTGTGTTACAAGGTGAGCTCAGCCCGCTTGCCGGCGCTGAGGAAGAAGAACAGTAGGTAGAGAGTCTGAGAGCCAGAAGACGGGAAAAGCTCCTGTCTAGTTCGGCCTCTCCCTCTCGGTGGCTTGGATCCTCCTTTATAGAATCAGGGGAGTCCACAGTGCCAGTACATGGGGAGAGAGGAAGCGCTGTCTTGTCGCACGTCTCCGCCTGCTGCCGCCTGCTGCGCCCACGCCAGGGTAGGTCGGCTGCGGGCGGCCTAATCTTCGGGACGTGAGGATGCGACGGGTCGTCTGATCGTCTTGCCGCTCGGCTGCGGGCGGCTGGAGTACAGAGATGTGACAGAGGCCGTCGCCCTCCGCTGCCATAGGGCAGAGAACCGAGGTCCTCTTAGTCAAAAGGCTCTGATGGTATTGTCGGGTGTTCACGGGGGGCCGTCCTGGGACGTCCACGCGTGGCAAGGCAGGCGACAGGGGCGACAGGCGCTGTCGCCTCGTCATTAATGTAGGTAGTTGGGGAGCTGGTCAGTCGAGTTCTTCGAGTGGATCGGCCCCTGGAGCCGTGGCGATCGGCACCTGAGGTCGAGTCGGTCGGCCTCGGGCCCCGGGCATCGGCATCCGGGACCGGGCGATCGGCACCTGGGACCGGGGTATCAGTGCCCGGGCCCGGGAGCGAAGCCGCTGGAGAAGGCGCCCTGGGGACGAGCCCGGGGCCGCTGGAGATAGCGCCCCGGGGACGAGCCCGGGGCCGATGGCGATGACGCCCCGGGGACGATGGAGAGATGACCCCCCGGGGAACTGATGTGGCCGATGACCCACGCGTCCCCAGGGCATGTGGGACCCCCTGTCCCATTTCGCCGACAGCGGTTTTTAGGCCTCCCCTATATAATCCCTTCGCACACTCACCGACGCGTCATTTCCCCCTTCCGCTTCTAGCATTCGTCCAATAGAGCTGAGGCAAAGGAGGAGCAGTACAGCGGCGAAGCCCTTACGGATTTTTGAGCCGAATCTAGGTATTTTTTTGCTCTCTCCCTGTTATGTAGTCAATTTTTTAGACAAGTGTTAATTAGTACTAGACGCGTAATGTAATACCCGACATATTATGAAAATATTAACGGTTTGGCATAACCATTGTTAGTGTTAAATTTATTTGACCGTACTAAAAGAACATAGCGGACATGTAGTAAATTGTAGATATTTTAGAAATAAATATGCTCCGCCATGACCATCGTTGGTATACGTCATTTCGACACGTTAGATAAACCTAGCGTATAACTTTATTAGCGCTGCTGGGTTAGTTTGTAAAATGTAGAAACGGTAATGGTTTGACTCATACCTATAGCCTTTTTATGGAATGAATATTGATTAGTACAGATTAATAACTGTAGTGAAAATCTTTTTTGTCAACAGAAATGGCAAATAGAGTTGTATTCGCGATATATCACGGTGAAGGAAATGTTAGAGAAGGACCATATGGGGTAGATTTATCGGAGTTCAACGTAGCACAAAAGGGAATTATAGCTTCAGCTGAGAGAAGTTTTCCTGGAGTTTACAATTGGTTAATGAGGGGATTCGGAGTAGATCCTGAAGTAAATGCAATTACGGTTACGCACTGGTTAGCTGGGCTGTGGAAGGTTTTTGGTGGGAATTGATGCCAATAGATTCGACGGCCAGCTGGGTATTTTTTGTGGAGAGTGCACTGCAGCGAGGATGGGCACCGAGCATCCTAGTGGTAGTGCATGACAGGGTCAGCATTGATCAGGCTGGTCCAAGTACAGCGGAAGGGCCCGATGAAACAGGGGAGCAAAATGAGGCAGAAGACGAGGGTGCCGGAGAGGAAGGAGGCCAAGAAGACATGGGACCTGGGGGGTTTGCAGATGAAGGGGAGAGACACCCAGGTCTAGTACAGGAGATGAGAATTGAAAACTCAGAACCTGAGCATATGAAGGATGATGATTCTTTGGAGGACGATGTATACCCGGCAGAATGGGACAACGAGGACTTCTCCGGACTTGTTGTCTCAGAGGGGCACATCGTGGAATGGGAGTATCGGCAGAATGAAGTGGTGCAAGGCGCTAGATACGCCGAAAAAGCACAGTTGACAGAGGCTGTGAAGATGTGGGCCGTGTCACTTGGGAGGGAGTTCTGGGTATCAAAGTCCACCAGATCAGTGTACGAAGTGAAATGTGCAAGTTCAAGCGATGGATGTCCATGGAGGATGTACGCATCCAGGAAGAAATATGACGACTGTTGGTCCGTGTCAATCGTGACGGAGCACAACTGCCATCTTCCGGGTGTTCAGAAGTACCACAGGAACATATCATCTGCATTCATCGCTTCAGAGCTGTATTATGCTGTTGTGGAGAACCTCCGGTTCGAGCCCAAGTCAATTATCAGGCGCATCGAGGAGAAGTACAAGTACACCATTACATATGCGAAGGCATGGAGGGCCAAATAGAAGATAATTGAAAGGAGATTCGGCAGTTTTGAAGCTTCGTACAATAATTTGCCTCGTCTACTGGAAACCATTTGTGCGAGGAATCCTGGCAGCTACTCCGAAATCAAAAGTTTCCCATCGTTACTAAATCCTGGGCAGAATGTCCTTTAGCGGGCCTTCCTCTCTCTGCAGGCGTGCATGTTTGCATTTCTTCATTGCAGGCCCATTCTTTGCATCGATGGCACGTTCCTAACTGGAAAATACAGATGCCAAATATTGACGGCAATCGGAGTAGACGGGAACAACCAAGTGTTGCCCGTGGCCTTTGCCTTCGTCGAGAGCGAGAACACAGAGAGTTGGTACTGGTTTCCGAAGCTGGTTAAGGAAAAGGTGGTGGGGATGAGGCCAGATGTATGTCTCATACATGACCGTCATCCAGGGATGCTGCATGCAATTGAGGAGCTGCGAAACGGATGCGCAGACAAGGGATACTCTCCGGTGTGGGAAGATGTAAAGAGCAGATGGTGCATGCGTCACATGGGCGCAAACTTTTATAAGAAGTTCAGAAACAAGGAGCTGATGGTCATGTTCAAACGTTTGTGTGCGCAGAATCAACTGAAGAAGTTCAATGAGCTGTGGAGGAGACTTGATGAGCTGACAGCCAAACATAGAGGCGAGAGTTCTGCAAGACCCGCAGCTAGAGGTGTTGACGGCCCTGAAGCTCTAGGTGCACTTCCCACCGATGACGGTACATTCAGAAGGAGGCCCGGTTCCTCGGTTAGCAGATTTTCGCAATGGATCGAGCACGAGCCGAAGGAGAAATGGGCATTGCTGTACGATGAAGGTGGAGCAAGGTACGGCATAATGACCACGAACGTTGCAGAGGTCTACAACTGGGTCATGCGTGGTGTGAGGCAACTCCCCCTTGTTGCCATCGTGGAGTTCATCCTGCATGGAATACAGACATACTTCCACGACAGGTGCAGACAGAATGGCCCATCTATGGCCGATGCAAACCTTTGGTTCGGCACAAAAATGACAGAGTACCTTGAGGAGAAATGCAAGAAGGCAAGAGAGCACCGAATCCGAGTGCAGGGCACACGAGAGCATAGATTTGAGATATTGTGTGCCGACAGGTCCAGGCATGGCATATTCGCAAGGAAACCTCGGCAAGAGTGTGTCCTAAAGGAAGATGGGACATGCAAGTGCTCCTGTCGAAAACCAAGCTTGTACCACAAGCCCTGTTCTCATGTCATTGCCGCTTGCGGGGAGTGCGGCATTGATAAACGCCAATATGTGTCTTCGTACTTTAAAAAGGAAGCAATCATGCATACATGGAGTACCGAGATTTTTGGTTTCGGCATCGTCGGCACTTTCACTGAAGACACAAGCCCAGTTTATTTCATCCCTGACCTGACGAAGGCAAGGAACAAGGCAGGCCGCCGTCGGACACGGAGGATTCGCAATGATATGGACGAATCTGAGGCCGGCGTTAGCGCTCAACGTTGCAGTAGGTGTGGAGAGGATGGACATACCTACAAGAAGTGCACGAAAGACGCCAAGGCCCCAAGTGCAGCGGAAGTTCCTATGGAAGGATTAGGCGCCGACGGAAGGCGGCCAACTGGGGAAGGCGCCACTGATAGGCAGCGTCATCGCAGGTGTCCTCGTGCACCTTCGGGTTATGTTGTGTAGTATAGCCGCTGGTTGCTAATGTAATGTCCCTGTAATGTGTACCAATATGCATGTATTGCTATCTGATTTTTGTTTTAGTGTGGGCCTTTTAAAGGTACTTTGCTGTCTGTTAATTTTCTGACTGTAATGCACTATGTTTAATTAAGCTAATCCGTTCCGCTTCTTTTTCCTTGCAGGTATGGAGTACCAGACGCCTGAGCTGCTGGATCACGCCACCGATCAGTCCCATCGGTCGTTTCTCTCGGCGGTGCAGAACCTCGAGCTCGGTACCTTACGTCCTCGACCTTCTAGGCGACTCCTTCCCGTGGACAACAGGTTCACGACTAGGTACGTACGAACGTTGTACTGTGAAGCTGTATATGTCAACTTACTAACTTGCTTTGTTTTGATTGTCAGGTTGTGGGAGGCAGGCCTTCTGCCGCTGTGTAGGCTGGTAGCAGCCGCAGCGGACCCGACTGACCCGACGAAGAAGTGGGGTATCGACCGGTCGCTGATCACAGCTCTTGTGGACCGGTGGAGACCAGAGACGCACACCTTCCACCTCCCATGCGGTGAGATGGCCCCCACGCTGCAGGACGTCAGCCTCCTCCTTGGGCTGCCTCTAGCCGGTGATGCGGTGGGCCCAGTTGACGGGCTCCAGGCGTGGCGAGAGGACATCCTGCAGCGGTTCGCCCCGGTTCACCGTGCTCCGGGGCTTCCCCTCGTTGGCGAGATCTCCCCGTACATGCATGTGGGCCCCCCTCAGGCTTGGGTACTGAGCTACACGGTAAGAATGCTTTCTTGTTGTTTTATGTTCATCCTTCAGTCCGTACTAGAATTACAGTGTCAACTTCTTTATATGTTACTGCAGTCTGATCAGTTAGACCCGGAGGCCGACGCGTACTCACTGCAGAGGAGCCTAGAGGCGTACCTGTTGTGGCTGTTCGGGTGGGTGATGTTCACCAACTCGCACGGCCACGTAGTCGACAAGGGCTTGATCCCTTACGCGAGGGAGATAGCCGACACCGAGGACGGTGCTGTTCCCCAGTACAGTTGGGGATCGGCAGTCCTTGCCGCCACATACAGGGGTCTGTGCGACGGCTGCAGGAAGACCGACCTAGAAGCGGTCTTCACGGGTTGTCCACTCCTCCTACAGCTCTGGGCGGCAGAGCGGTTCGCGATCGGCCGCCCCGTGGTGGACCACAGTCCGTACGAGTCCACCCTGTACGTGGATGTCCCACCGGAGGACTATCCGACGATGGGGACGGTGTGGTGTCGTCGTGAGGTATGTTCGGTGTTAGAACCGTCTTGGTTTTTTATGTTACTTGGACTAACGAGAACTCTTTTCTTGTTTGTAGCGTCGGTACACTCACGTGCAGGTGCAGAAGTCGTACCTAGACTTCGTCATGGAGTTCGACAGGATCACAGACGACGACGTTGTCTGGGAGCCATACAGCGCCGAGGCGGTGAACGCGCGTGCGCCGCGTGGGCTGTCGTCCCTCTGCAACAGGGACCAGGCGTACTGGCTGACGATGACGCCGATGCTGTTCGACATTTCTATCGAGCCGCACTGCTTGCAGCATGTGATGCGGCAGTTCGGTATGCGACAGACCTTCGGCCATCCACAACGCCCGGGCGTACCGCAACACGTTCACAGGTATATGTGGAAATGAATATTCCGTATTGTTATGCATTGTGTCACCGGTTGTGCTCTGCAGGTTAAATCGGCGTGGCCAGGCCGCCGGTAAGTTGTGGAGACCCATCGTCATCGAGTACATCAACGACTGGCTCATAGCCACGGAGGACGTCATCACGGAGATGCACCCCTACACAGCCGCCAGGTACGAGCAGTACCTTTCCTGGTACCAGCCCCGTACCAGACTACGGGTGACGTTCACTCCTGAGGCTCCACTGGCGCACGTCGCGGGGGTGCAAGACGCATACCCAACACACCGCAACCAGGAGTACTTCCGCGCGGTGAGTCAATGGTTTTCATACTATTTTCAATGGTACTTATCATGCGCAACTAACCACGCATGTCCTGCTGAACAGGCGGACGATGCTAGGCAGGTCCACACGGAGCTCGGCCTACTGCGGCAGCGCCTCGAGGCTGGCATCCCTCTCACGCAGCAGGAGCAGACGATCACGTTCGGCCAGATGTGCAACACGATGCGCTCGGTCGTCCGTGCTCTGACTTGTCGCCGTTCCGATGCAGCCCCACCGATGCAGATACATATGCGAGGTCCCCATGGTGAAGGGACATCGGCAGGAGCGGTGGGTTCTGTAGGGGCCAGTACGTCGTGGGGAGCAGGTCCTTCTGGTACCGCCGGAGGATCGAGGTCGGCAGGCTCCACGATCGGGCGAGGATTGTCAGGTACGTCAGGTTTGAACCTATTCTCCATAACTAACTGCACTTTTTATTCGGCTGATGCGAACTTTTCTTTACCAGACCCACGCGGCGGATCTCAGCACCACCTGGTGGACACTGGGCGGGGATCTGCCCCGAGCACATCTGCTTGGATCTCTACCGAGGACGACCTCCTTCCGGAGTAGGACGTGATCGGGTCGTCACAGCTCGGAGGTGCACCACACACACAGCCGCATGACGCCGGTGCTTCCCCTGCTGCTCAGGCGGTCCGAGCCACCCGTGGGGTACCAGCGGACCGCCTGACGTACTCGCGCGGGCACGTGCGAGCACAGCGTAGGAGGACGAGGAGGCGTATGACCTAGGGGTTATTGTTGTATTTATTTATTTATAGCTCTCGCATTACTTGTTTAAATTTGTCATGTCCATATTCACCCCCTCTAGACTCGATCCCATCCTTCAGATCTGACATTTCACAAATATTTACAACGATACTCCGTCCTGTCTATACCATTTCAAAAGGACAAACCACTTTCGGCGCATACCATGCGCGAGTATGGATCACCTTTACTTGCATAATATAGGCCGCGCGTGCGCCACATTGCGACAAGCGAGCTTTCGGCGCGTCGCTTTAGTCATGCGTCGTCACGGGCATTCTGAATGCATGGTCGGCCACTTCAACCGCTTTTTGCATATGCATGTCCCTTATATTTTGACCTATACGTCTCATAGGGAAATAGACGCACGACAACCTATATAAAAGCACCATCATAGTAACAGAGAGCCTTCACCCAGGCCCTCGGGCAAACTTCGCACCGTTTATGAACTACGGCCACTACCTGCCTCACTAGTTTCCTTTTCTTCTTGTAGCAGCATCGAACAATGTCTCCTACACCTCTTTTCGTGGAGGATTGCAACTGGCGATATTTAGGTTTCGCTTTGGTACTGCCACCTTGGGCTGAACGCTCGATATGCCTTTGTGGTGACCGTTGCCGGCTACGCGTATCTCATCAGGAGGAGACTTACGGCTGGAGATACTTCGAGTGCGTGCACCAGAGTCCCCAGGTACGTGTTTCAGTCAAGTCTTTGTCATATTCGTTTTTACGCCCACGACTCTTATACCAGGATATTTACCTTAACAGACCGAGGGAAGATATTGCGGCTTCATCGAGTGGATTGACAACGGCAACCCGGAATATGACTACCTCCCGTTAGACGAAAGCATGGCGCAATACATGGCCAGGAGGGCGGAGCACGAACAACGTCTAGAGCTAGAAGGGGCAGACTGGAGAAATCGACCTCTCGGACTACCGCGATGGGAGGACCGTCCAACGTGCGCTTGTGATGATCGTTGCCAGGTCGTCAGGTCGAGAAGGCCAGGAACTCTGCGACGCAGAAGCTTTGTTTGTCCGAACATTCTT
Organism: Oryza meyeriana var. granulata; assembly: GCA_003991445.1. Taxonomy (NCBI): domain Eukaryota; kingdom Viridiplantae; phylum Streptophyta; class Magnoliopsida; order Poales; family Poaceae; genus Oryza; species Oryza meyeriana. Next base: position 31,584 of record RYFJ01000803.1, on the reverse strand, counting down.
GACAACGATATTGATGTAAGTTCAAGCCGCACCTTACTTCCTGCAGATAGTTTACCTTCACCAAACGTGACGAATTTACTAATCAAACTCGTCCCACAGGATCCTCCAAGGAGGTGTCAATTCAGACAATGGATTGACAATTTCACGCCGTCATATCTATCACGGCACTGGAACATGCAACCAAAATCACCAGCCGACTACAGCCTGTCTAGATTGTACCATGAACGAATAGCCCGCTTTTCTAGGAACCGGTGACTAGAACGAGCGGATACATTGTACTGCTAACAATGTGGTATCCCTTGTTGTATTTCGTACTATGGGTGTCGCATTCATCATGCCGCAATGCGAACGGCTCGCATCTAGCTAATATCACTATGCTATTGTACGTGCACTGCGTAAGTATCGACCGAGTGGATGACGAATAATACAATATATCGTTTTCCAATGTCGAATTAAAAATCATTCAGTACGTACATTTTTGGGGTTAAAAATTAGCAACAAAAATTTCAAATTTGGTAATTTGCAAATGGCTCCAGGGGGCCGAGGCCTGGGCTGGGCAATGGTCCGATCGAGAGGGGGCAACGGTTCGATCGGGGGTATTCGGACGGTCCGATCCCTAGACGGACGGTCCGATCTGGGGCAACGGTCAGTCCGATCAATGATCCAATCCGGGGGCAACGGTCCGATCGTGTGCATTCCGATGGCCCGATCCCTGGGCGGATGGTCTGATTTTAGGCAATGGTCAGTTCGATCAACGGTTCGATTCGAGGGGCAACGGTCCGATCAGACGATTCGGACGGTCCGATACCTAAGCGGACGGTCCGCACAGGGATCGGACCGTCCGAATCGCCGGCGGTACGCTATGCATTCGCTGCCCTAGGGGACGGCAACGCCATGTGGCCCCCCCGGCTAACGGCGGGGGGCCGCCGTTAGCCGCGCCTGACAGGGAGGCCATTCGCCGCCCTAGGCCACGGTGGTTTTTAAATACCGCCGTGGCCCACGGCGGCAAGAGGCTATTTCTGCAAATTAACCAAATCAAAAATTAGTTTTGTAAATTAAAAAAAAATTAAATTAGTAACAGTAAAAAAACGCCAACCTAGGCTCCGACTGTTGCGGTCAGGCCGCCTCGCCACAGCCTTCACTGAACCGTGCCAGCTGAAACCCCACCACAGCGGACGTCGCCGAGCTTGCCGCCGGGATCCTGCTAACCCGCGCCACGCCGTCCTCCAGTTACATCGTGCCGTGTTTCCCGCTTGCGCCGGTGCCTCCGCCCAAATCCCATCAGGCCGAGCCGCGTCGCCATTGCGCCTAGCTCACCAAGTGCCTCGCCTTCTCCCGTGCGCCGCTGCCGCCTGCACGCCTGTGCGTCACACCAGGCTTCACACGCCAACGAGCCGTGCCGCTCGCGCCAGCCCTCGCACGCGCAAAACCACTATGCGCCGCGCCGCGCCAAGTCCTGCGACGTGCGGTACACTAGGCCAAGACGCTGCGCTGCCTGGGACTCACCATGCACCTCTATCTCCTGCTCTTGCCTTGCGCGTAGCGCCCAGCTCGCTGCGCCGTGTTGATCATACCCACCTGGGAGCTGCGGTCGCAACGCGACAAGGCGCGGACGCTGCGAAGGCCCCGTTCAATGCACCGCTCGCTCTTTCCCCACCTTTTTGAACAACGCCGCACTCTGCTCTGCGTCACTCCGCCCGTGATTCGTGCCGACCACGCCTAGCTAGCGAGGACGCTGCCTTAATTGCCTTGACGCATCTCTCCTCTTAGCCCCTCGCGGCGGGGAGAGCCGCACCTGCCGCCTATAAAACCTAGACCCCGCCGCTGCGTCGCGTGCTCTTGCCTAGCCCCAGACGCGCTGCTCGGGCGCCGGAGCTCCCCGTTTGCTCTCGCGCCTAGGCCGGGACTTGGCAGAGCATCAAAGCGAGGAGGCGACCGGCACCATGCTGCCCAGGACGATCCCCCTTGCTAGGACGCTGCCGCCGTATGAACCCTCTAGATGAACGGTGAACGCGTGACAACCCAGGACGAACCACGATGCCACCCACGGTGTGCCGCCACCCGGCTACCGCACGGTGAGAATCCGAGCCGCCTTTCTGTCTCCTCTGACCCCCGCCACTTTCCTGTGTGATGAGGCCGCTGAGCCACCGGCGCCGCCACAATCGGCGTACCGCCGTTCCCGCACGTCTGCGCACATGCCCGCACGGCAGACGCTCTGCCCAGCATAGCTGCAACGGCGCGAGGGGCTCCACCACCTCCTTCGCAGCTCTGGCCTCATCCTCTCGACGGCCAACGTCCCTAACCACCTCCTTGCTAGCCGTGGACAATAAAAATATAGGGCTACTCATGAGACCTAAATCTGATGGATTGCCTGATGGATTGCAAAGAAACACGAAATAATTTATACTGATTCAGGCATTTGAAATGAGCCTTTGAGATGAGGTAATACCCTATGTCCAGTTGTAATGTATTGTATTTGAGGTTTCTCTGGTGAGATTGTTCTTCTCCTTCTGCCCTCAGGGAACGCCCTGCCTCCCCTTATATACCGGCCTCCCCTTATATACCGGGGGACAGGGTTACAGAGTAGAAATCCTAGTCGAACTCCGACTAAGCGATTTTCTTCTAGAAATACAATGTGCCCGACTAGGACTATATTCTAACCTTGTTGTACAAGGTTATGTATACCGAGTCCTATTGTATCCCTAATTACAAGGTTAGGCCCATCCTTTGTCCGAGTGGCCCAAATGCTTCTCATGAGGTACCCGGGGCCTATGGCCTCCACAGCAGCTCCTTAGACCTTCATAGTTGAGTCACAGCTGATGCCGAGTGCTCATTCTCCACGGTGAAGAATTCCTGAGTGCATTGCTCCTAAATACTCTTTGTCCGAGTGCTTCTTTTCCCGAGTTTTGCTTCATGTTAGCTAGCAACAAGGCTATGAAGTGTTTCATGAAAAAATATAAATAGTGTGCGCCGAATAGGCACACCTATTAGGTGTAGCCCCCAACTTTGTGCTTAATTGTATAACAATTAAATATAAAGTCAAAGATCTTTAACATTTTAGTCTTTTCCAAGTAGTATATTACACGGTGTGTAGACTCTTCAGTATCATGTCAGCTGAAATAATTTTTGCTCATGGCAATTGATGGCTAAGCATGTAAGCCGAGTACCACTTTACAGATTTTAACCCAATATGTGGTCAGGTGTACTTAAGAGATACCTGCATCCTCAATTTATTGGAAACCACTGTCAATCTTATAAGAATATATTTCAATACCATTGGTAATAATGCAGATACTTGAACACATGTGTCCAGCGATTAGGCTTTCATGAAGCATATCTGATTATTTAATTGGTTTCTGTAAATAGCATATGCACTATGATTTTAACATAGCTAGCGAGCGACCCAATAGAGCATGCTATTTAGAAACTCATATCTTGTGATACAGTACCAAAATCAGCCGGTCTTAAGCCAGCCCATTATCAGCACATGCTCTATAAAAGCGGGAAGAGAGGGAAAAGATTCCCTCATCTTCTCCAATCTGCGAATTGTTTCGTCTTCCAGCCTCTGTGCCCAACTTTTCATGCTCCTGCTCGCTAGGGTTCGCAATAGCTCGTGCCCCCGCTTCACACCCGCGCGATTCCACTCTGCGAATCCATTCCAAACTCTACAAGCATTTCTCAAATCTTCTCACTTCCAGCAATGCCGAGAGCTTCGCTTAAGATCCTAGAGATGTCCGCGGAAGCTTGGCCGATTTTGAACTGCGGTTCGACGAAGCTGAAGTACTTGGAGAAACAACTGATGCTACAACGACAAGAACGTCATCCATTGGCACTCGCCGAAGTGGAATCTATCCCGGTGCCCCGATTAGTGAGACCGTCGCCTTCACTCTTTCTTTCATCGTAGTCTTGCCTTCCCTCTTCGGATTTTCTTTTTCCGCCAACTTCTATCCTTCTATCAATTAAGTTGGTGAATCTGAATCCCAACTCCATTATGCAAATCTTTATCTTCGTCACATTGTGCGAAGCCTTCCTGGGGGTGAAGCCCTATTTTAATCTCTTCTGATATTTGTTCCATAATTAAGCCTCAGCCATCCAAAAATAAGTCCAAGTGATTGGGGGGCTGGTCTCAACTCAGGAACAAATGAAAAGATATATCTTTATGTTCTCTTGAAAACCTCTCTCAAGGGCTGGCATAGAGAATGGTTCTATTGTTCCAATCTCGAACCTTCTTTGCCCCCTTTCATTGGTTCTCCACCGGTGGTTTTGCCTAGTTGGTCTTCTATGCCAAGCTATAAAGAGATAGGCCAAGTATACTAGTTTGGTGGAGAAGATAAATGTGCTGAAGAGCTCGGGTTGACTGGTCCTGGGTAGCGAGATGTTAATTGAACCGCGTACCAGGCCTTTGAAGCAGAGAAGCCACTTCGGTTGGATTATCAGGGCAAAAATGATCCCAACCAGATACCCGGACCACTTAACTGATAAGAACAAGGTGCGATACCTTCTCGGCTTTTCGTCAACGGGGTAGTGGAGACAGAAGACGCAGAGCGCGCCACTGTGGCCTATAGCCAGAAAAGGCCTCGGCCACAAGTAATCCTAAAGAACTGATGTTAAATTGCTATCCTTTTGTGATGAATGTCTGTGGATATCTGTCTTGGATTGCTTTGCAATGTATGATGTGTGTTGTTGAAACATTTGCAGGACTGTGAGGAGTTTGATGATGACTCCCAAACCCTGTCGGCCCCCAAAACGAAGAAGGGAGGCGGCCTTCTGCGATGCCAACCCAGCTCCAAGAGGTTGGGAAGAAACCCATTGAAGATCCGGGCAAGAAAAGAGCAAGCAAGTCGAGCGCAGCACTGGGGAGCCTGAAGATCAAAGACCCTGCTAGTTTAGCCCCCAGGCCGCCAAGCCAAGACCATCTTCTCCAAGTCGAGGCCAGCAACGTCAAGGCCAAGGCCGGTGCCGCTGAGTACGAGATTAGCAACATCGAGCCCAAGGGTGGCGCCACCGAGTACCTCGACGCCCCAGTCAGCTGGGCTAGAAACAGAGCCGACTGGAGGTAAATCGCTACCGCCGACTGGCCCGACAGTCAACAGCTATCCACCGTCGATATCTTCTGGAGCCCCCTCGTGGAAGTTCAAGACTTTCAAGAGGTAAGCAATCTTCAATCCTCCAAAAATCCTGAATGAAGTGATAGTGCCTTGATATTTGTCATATTGTGCAGGAAGCGAATTGACTAGATCCCAAGGGGACTATGCCAGCTGCTCCTGTCACCGAGCCAACCCTAGCCGAGTCAGCACTAACAAGTTCATTTGCTGAGCCAAAGACTTCCCCAGCTGCATGTCAGACCCCAACACAGGACCCTCTATGTATACGTACTAGCCCAGGATCACGCTAGCAACACACAGTCACAAGAATAATATCACAGCCACATCACGAGGAAACCAAACTATTTATTAAGAAATTGACTGTGAAAAGCCTTATGGCTAAAGTTTACATTTATTATGCCACGAAGGCCTAGAGAAAAACAAGATAACAGCGGAAATAAAATTAAATACGTGGAAGCTCATTTAACATGCCACAGGCAGTCAATTGGGACTCATGGCCCTACCTCGTTCAGTAGCAAACTCCTCCAGAACAGTGGGCACTTTCTTCTGGAATTGGGGGGAATAATGCAAGGTGAGTACATGTAATACTCCAGCAAGTGCACGGAAATATGCATATGCCAGCTGACAAAGAAAGCTAAGGCTATTTTGCATAACACAGCAGTTGCATTTATAAACCTTTTTATAAACAGAGTTAAAAGCAACATTTAAAATAACAGGTGTTATTTCATCTACGCCATCCACACAGGACCTGTCCACACAGGACCACATAGCTAAATTCATTTTCTTGCACACAGCATCATTACCATCCCTTGTTTTCGTAAACTACCCCTCATTAGAACTCACCGAGCATTGTCCATGACCGCGGACGCGGTTTTTTTACTTTGTTCCACACTTTATTTTTTTTTCTATTCAAATAGATTAAGTTAAACACTCTGCAGAGGTCGTACAGCTTTACCCATAAGATACATCATCCTCTTAACGGCCATGTGCAAATGTCACACTTTTCCTTGTGTGCGGCCAAGGAATTTGTAACAAGGCTTTTTAGAAACTCCACCTCACACTGCCTTCCCCCATGAGCCACCTTTCCTCACACAGAGAAGAAAGTACCCATGGCTAACCATAAAACCTATCATCTATCCACCTGCGCCGGCAGTGCCAAGACTCAGAATCCTACTAGGCCAGGTCCTTCCCACTAGGGCATGTGGTTGTACGTTAGGCTCAGATCATTGACTTATGAAGTGAAGTCCTTAACTGACTAGGGCAACTTGCCAAAACTACAGTAGCACACAGCTTCATATTAGGCTCACACAGAGACGTAACTAGGGCCTAAGGCCGAAGGTAGGCAGAAGAAGAGGAAAAAAAGAAAAAGAGAGAAAGGCAGGGGCCTGAGTGGAAAAAGAGAAAGGAAGGGAAAAAGAAAAGGAAAAAATGGCAGGGGCTTTGCGGAAATTGCTGAATTCGGATCTTTTGAATTTGTTAGAATTATTTGGAGGAATGGAGAATGAACTTGGACCTCCGGGAAACTAGGAATTTATATGGATGCGAAAATTAGAGTCTGGAGTCAGGGGAAAAATAATTGGGAAATGAGCTCACACTTCCGAAATCCAAATAAACCCAATTAAGAAAATAGAAACAATTCACACCATAATTAATTATTTAATCATATTAAATCCTTTTTATTACGAAATTTTTCATTAAGCTGTTTTCGACGAATAAACCAGTGGTGGATTTTCGCAATCGGCAAAAAGAACGGAAAACAAAAAATCCGGACATGACACTACAGAAGATGAAGCAGTCCAGACAACAGGGACCACTAGCACCGGCCGACCCAAGGGGCGAGTGCTGAAGTCGTTGCTCCAGCCCCCGAGCAAGTCACTAAAGCCGCTACAGCTGTCGAGTTTGGAGCCAGGACCTCATCTCCAACAATTTCTTCGTTGTCTTCTGACGAAGTGGACCTCCCCAGGCTTGAAGCTCCTCCGCACAACTTCCCGAGAACGTTTCATTGGGTCACCCCCGAGGGAGTCGTGGAGAGCTATGAGCATGACGAACAAGCAGCATCGCGGGAGCACGAAGTCCTTCTACGTGCTGCAATTGCCACGTCCAGGGGAGTCCAAGTATGTAGCAAGTCTTGCCGTGTTGAGTTCTGAACAGTTCCTATTTGACCTGGTACTTTGTCTTTTGACTCTGTTTTGCCATGAGCAGAAGATTCTCGATCGTTCAGAGAAAATGAACAAGGTCCTGACCCAGCTCGCTCCCCATCTCCAACGACTGAGCCAGCTCCAAGTTGCCAAGGACGACTTGGAGCGCACTTGCCAGGAGAAGGAAACATGGATGAGGGGAGTAGTTGATAAGCTCAGGGATGCAAAATGGGCTCTAGCTGAAAAGATCAGAAGTAAGTCTTCTATGTTATCTTCCCGAGTAAATCCAGAGGAGTACTTCTCCAGCATTATTGATTCCCGACTGTCTTGTTTAGCTTTGACTGCAATCGTGAGTTCTTGACTGTGTCGATTTGCAGCCTCGAAGCCGAGTTGAAAACCCAGGCACACGAGAGGGAAAATCAAGACAAAAAGCTGAAAGATGTAGAGAAGGCCAAAGCCGAAGTGGAGAAAGCCAAAGCCAAGGTGAAGGCTGACTATGCTAGTAAGTCTCTTGCCTGACAATGATCTTAATCCTTCTTCTTGTTGCTCCGACTGCATGTCTTGGCTAACAATTGTACTTGTTGGTGCATCTGAACAACTTCAAAAGCCAATGCCCAAATCTAGTTTAACGCCTTTGTAGAGAAGATCAAGATTGTCAAGGAATCACGGGAAATTCTTGCCGAATCCGTGAAAGGGCTCCTTGACATTATGGAACCTCACCATCCTAGAACCAACTCCAGTACTGTCTCCCAGGTGCAGGCACACCTTAGCGAAGCCCCGAGTATCTTGAAGAAGTACTCGGATGAGCGTGTCACTGTCGGCGTTGCCCAAACCCTTGCCATGACCAAATCAATCTACCCTAGGGTTGATATCAAGGCCATCGGTGAGGGTTTTGCCGAAGAGACAGCTCCCGAAGAGGCACCGGAGTTGATTAGCCAGGCGAGGCTGACTGTAGAGGCCATAGCCAAGGACATGGGTATGTAAGAAGAAACAATTATGCAGTCGGTGTATATAACTTTTGTAAAGACATTTGTAAATATCCGTGCAATGCTGCCGAGTACATGCTTTTTCTTAGTCGTCATTAGCTTTATCCGATTATGTAGTCTACACCAAGTAGATCGATAGGAACTTAAGAAAAAACCGTTCACTTCTAAAAACTATACTCGGGCAAACTTAACATAGTTATTGTAGATCTTCATGACTTAGATAAAACAAGCTTGGATTTTATTAACAAGGCACATAATACATACAGCCCCCGACTCACTACTCTGTTGGAACAAGTGATATAGTAAGTCAGAGAAAAAACTTTATATGTATAGAGAAAATACAAGACTCAGGTATAGAAAGAACGTAGCTGTTCTATATTCCATGAGTTGCTGACGAGGGCACCGTCTTCGGTCTTCAGTCGGTAGGCGCTCGGACGTGTCATCTCTGCGACAATGAATGGCCCTTCCCACAAAGGGGATAGTTTATGCCTGTCTTTGGTGGTTTGTATTTTTCTCAAGACGAGATCTTCCACCAAAAAGGCGCGGTCATGAACATTTCGGCTGTGATAACGACGCAGGCCTTGAAGATACCTTGTCGACTGGAATCGAGTTCGACCAATCAGGCTTCGTTTGATTTGTCTTCTGAGTGGACCCAAACTCGCACAGAGCCGAACTCCAACTCGGTTGGTAACATAGCCTCATCACCATAGACTAGGAAGTAAGGGGATTGCCCTGTTGCCCGACTAACCGTGGTTCTTAAAGACCAGAGAACGGATGGGAGTTCGCATACACACCGCCCAGCATATGGTTGTAATCGGTCGAACACCCTAGCCTTGATACCTTGTAAGGCTATGCCATTGGCACGCTCGACCTGCCCATTACTTCGTGGGTGTGCCACAGAAGCATAACAGATTTTGATGCCGAAGTCGTCATAGAAATCTTGAAACATATCGCCTATGAATTGAGTACCGTTGTCCATTATGATGCTATTAGGAACTCCAAATCGGTACAAAATACTTATGATGAAGTCCTTTGCTAGTGCCGCTGTTATGGTAGCAACGGGTTTTGCCTTAATCCACTTTGTGAATTTATCCACTGCGACAAACAAGTGTGTGAACCCTCCTGGTGCTTTTTTGAACGGCTTGACCATGTCAAGCCCAAAAACTGCAAAGGGCCAAGAGATTGGAATTGTTTGAAATTCTTGGGCTAGAAGATGTGTTTGCCTTGCATAGAATTGGCATCCCTCATATGTCCGAACTATGTGTTTAGCATATGTTACCGCAGTCGGCTAGAAGAAACCCTGTCTATAAGCCTTTCCAACTAACGTCCTGGATGCGGCATGGTTGCCACAAATACCCGAGTGGATCGATTGCAGAATCTGCTTGTCCTCCTCAGGTGTGACGCAGCGCATGAGGACTCCGGATGCGCTTTGATGGTACAGGTCCTCGCCGACTATAAGGAAACATTTGCTTCGGCGTTTAATCCGCTCAGCGTCACTGTGATCTTCTGGGAATTCGTCGTCCAAGAGGAATTTGAGAACTAGAGTTCGCCAATCCTGGGAGATGATTAGTACTTCATTTGTTGTCAGGGTAGGTTCAGCCCCCGACTGTTCAAGCACTGGTTTTTTCTTGACTGATGGCTCCAGTAGTTGTTTAACAAAAATCCCAATCAGGACCACTTCTCGTTTGGATCCCATGTTGGCTAATTCGTCTACAGCTTCATTGTATTGTTGCAATACATGAGTTATCTCCAGCCCATCGAACTTGTTTTCTAGCTTTCGGATCTCCTGACAGTATCTTGCCATGTTATCGTCGAGACATGTCCAGTTTTTCATGACTTGGTGGACCACGAGTTGAGAATTCCCTCGTATGACCAGTCGACAGATGCCGAGTGGTATGGCAATGCGGAGCCCGTGGATGAGTGCCTCGTACTCGACGACATTGTGGGAAGCCAAAAGTGAATCTGGAGAACGTACTTGAGTTTTTCGCCGGTGGGTGACGTCAGTACGATGCCAGCCCCAGCGCTGCCGATCCGTAGAGAACCGTCGAAGTACATTGTCCAGTACTCTAGCTTGTCCGTTGTTGTAGTCATCTGGACTTCTGTCCACTCGGCCACGAAGTCAGCTAGAGCTTGAGATTTGATTGCTGTCTGTGGTTGAAAAACGATGTTAAACACCATCAACTCGAGTGCCTATTTAGTGATTCTACTAGTGGCCTCGCGATTGTGTAGGATGTCCCCGAGTGGATACGATGTGACAATGGTGACTTGATGTGACTGAAAATAGTGCACCAACTTCCGGACAATGATGAGTAGGCTATATAACAGCTTCTGAACTTGAGGATATCTCATCTTGGAGTCGGCTAGGACCTCGCTGACAAAGTAGACTGGCTGTTGAATTTTCTGTACATGACCTGGCTTTGATCGCTCGACTACTAGCACCGTGCTGACTACCTGAGTCATTGCCGCTAGGTATAACATTAATGGCTCCTGGGGCATAGGTGATGCCAACACTGGTGGTGATATGAGAAATCTTTTGAAATCTTCAAAGGCTTGCTGAGCTTCGGGTGTCCACTAAAAATTATCCGCTTTCTTTAGTAGTTTGAAAAAGGGCATGTCCCGTTCACCAAGTCGGGAGATGAATCGGTTGAGTGCCGCCATGCAGCCTGTCAACTTCTGGACGTCCTTCTGGATAGTTGGGGGTGCCATGTTCATGATAGTGTTGATTTTCTCTGGATTGGCCTCGATGCGATACGATGGAGCCGAGTAGCTTTTCGGACGATACATCGAAAGTGCACTTTTCCTGATTCTACTTCATCTTGAATCTCCAAAGGCTTTGGAAAGTTTCTTCCAAGTCAGCGATGAGGTCTTGTTTGGACTTTGTCTTGATCACTACGTCATCGACATATGCCTCCACATTGCGCCTGAGTTGCGTGTGTAAACACCACTGAATTGCTCGTTGGTATGTTGCTCCAACGTTTTTCAACCCGAACGGCATAATGATATAGCAGTATGCTCCAAATGGCGTGATAAAAGAAGTCTTCAGGCAGTCCTCCTCCTTCAAGCTAATTTGGTGATATCCCGAGTAACAGTCGAGAAAGCTGAAAAGTTTGCACCTCGCAGTTGAATCCACCACCTGATCTATTCTGGGTAAACCAAATGGATCCTTGGGGTACGCTTTATTCAAGTCGATGTAGTCGACGCACATGCGCCATTTACCGTTCTTCTTTTGGACCAAGACTGGGTTTGCCAACCAATCTGGGTGGTAGACCTCTTTGATGAACCCGGCTACGAGGAGCTTGGTTATCTCCTCCCAAATAGCATCTTTGCGGTCCTGTGCGAAGCGTTGTAGCCGTTGTTTCACTGGCTTGGCGTCCGGTTTGACATTGAGGGAATGCTCGATCACCTCCCTTGGTACACCAGGCATGTCGGAAGGTTTCCAAGCAAAGATATCCCTGTTCGCCTAGGGGAAGGTGATGAGCACATTTTCCTATTTGGGGTCGACTCCGGTCCTGACAAGAGCAGTTTTGTAGGGGTCGGAAGGGTCCAGGGGGATTTTCTTCGTGTCAGAGTTCGCTGAAATTCCCGACTTGGCTGCTTTTCTTGCTGCAACTTGGTCATCCTCGCTTGCAGTTGTGGCGGCTAGTCAGATGTTGTTGTGCCCAACTGCTGCTTCTTGAGATTGAGCCAGCTCACAGCTCTCCTTGTCGCAGGTGAAGGCTTGCTTGACATCGCTAAGAAGAGAAAGAACTCCAGCTAGTCTTGACATCTTGACCATCATGTAGGTGTAATGCGGCACTGCCATAAATTTGGCTAGTGCCGACCATCCGAGTATCGCGTGGTACGCGGTTTCGAAGTCGGCAACCTCGAAACAGATACTCTCGGTGCAGAAGTTATCCCGTGTGCCAAAAGTAACTAGTAGAGTTATTTGTCCAAGTGGAGTAGAAGACAGGCCGGGGATTACCCGTGGAAGGGTGCTGTACTCAGCCGTAGCTCTAAACGAGGAATCTTCATCTTGTCCAGTGTCTTGGCGAACAGAATGTTGAGAGCACCGCCTCTGTCAATGAAAACTTTCGTCAGTTTGATGCTCCTGATGACCGGGTCTAGGATGAGTGTATAGCGTCTTGGATGAGTAACTCGATCCGAGATGATTTGCGTGGTCGAACGTGATTAGCATTTCTAACCAGTGCAAGTATTGGGGGGCGTCTGCTGCAGAGACCGAGTTGACTTCGAGTGCTGTTAGCTTTTGCTTCCTCTTGGACTCGTACGCAGTCGGCCCTCTGAAGATGTGGTTGAGCTCAGCCTGGGGGTCTTGGTAATCGCCAGCTTTGCCCGAATTTGGCTTGTCCTTATCTTTATCGGCGCCAAATGTTGAAGCCTGCTCAGAAGCAAACTTTTTGAGCATGAAGCAGTCCCTAGCCATGTGCTTGCCCTTTGGATGAAAGGGGCATGGCCCATTCATCACTTTTTGGTATTCATTATTCCTCGGGGGTCGCGGCCGAGTAGCTCCATGGTAGCCACCACGTTATCCGACTTCCGCTTGCGGTTACCGGGCTTGTTCTGTGTTGGCTCGTCGTTGTCTTTCTTGTCCTTCTGCCGGGGCTCTCTTTTGTCATTGAGAGCCTGAGCGACCGTGTCGGCCAAGTCGGTGTACTTGTTTGCCATATCAAAAAGGGCCTTGACAGAAGCGGGAGGTTTCTGAGTGAACTTGGCAATGAACGGGCATCTTTGACCCCCTTGCGGAAAGCGACGATGACGACCTCGTCCTTGATCATAGGGATCGAATTTTGCTTCTCAGAAATCCTCTTGATGAACTCATGAAGAGACTCGTTCTTCCTTTGGTGCAATTGATAGAGATCGTCCTCAAAAGATGGCCTCTCATAAGTTCCCTGGAAGTTGGCGATAAAGTGTTCCCGGAGTTCTCCCTAGGAGCCGATTGATCTCTTTGGAAGTCTTGTTAGACATGTCCTTGCCGAGTCGGCTAGAGCGACTGGGAGGTTGCTAGCCATGGCCTTGTGATCTCCTCTAGCTGCTCGAATTGCCAGAGTGTAGACTGTGAGCCAGGACTCGGGATTGGTCTTCCTGTCGTACTTCTTGATTCTAGTCGGCTTAAAACCCGACGGCCAATCGGCCTGTTGCAGCTCCTGGGTGAAGGCCGGTACTTCTTTATCTACATGAGGATTCTGACTCCGACTACGGCGGTGAAACTGCTCGTGGTGGAGGCCGAAGCGCTCATTCTCGTCTTCTAGTCGGCGCTGCTCATCTTCCTCGTGTTTGCGGTGCCGTGCGTTGATGTCTTGTCGGAGATCACATCGTAGTCGGCCTTGGAGATCCTGGTTGTCCCGACGATTGTTTTGATGTCGACGCCGCCGGTCATTGTTGGGGTTGCCGAGTGACGTCTGTCATGACTCTGTGTGCGGCTGACTAGAGCCTGCTGCTTGGCGTCGTGTTGAGGCGGATGAGACCGCCGTTGGGGAAGCCGACCGGTTGGTCGGTATGAGGGTATCGCCCTACTGTTGGTGCTGTTGACATGCAGCAGTGGTGATCATGGCTTTTATCCTTGCTATAGTCGGGGTGGCCTGGTGATCAGGCCCAAATTGGAGCGTGTCCAGTAGGGTTACAGCAGCCGCGACGTTTTGCTAAGGCATTATGAAGATATCATGGTCACTGACTCGGGTTTGGAGGATTTGTTGTTGAGCAGTCCGCTCAGCCCTATGCAGATCGTCGCTGCGGGCGTCGCGCTCGGTGTGCAGGCGTCTTGCTTCTTCCTCCTATTGTTGTCGCAGTTGGCGGGCCTCCTCCTCATGCTGCTCGCGTAGTCGGCGTGCCTCCTGAGTGGGAGTAGAGCCCTTGGACGCCATGAAGACTTCGCGGGGCGGGGAGAAGCTTGCCAAACTGCTGTCTGACTTAGAGTCGGAATTAGTGTAGTTGATGGGGGTAATCATAACTCCGACCTCCCTAGATTCAATCTCGAGCGACTCTGGGCCGTATCCAAGTTGAACTCTAGGGGATCGGGTTTGCCGCATCGGATGTTGATTGAGAATATCCGCGGCGTCGCCGAGTCCAAATGGGAGATTGACGATCTCTTCCTTTCTTAGCCCGATCTTGGCTGGCTCGAGGCCGAGTCCAAGTCGAACACTGAAAGAGAGAGTTGTCCCGAGACCCGAGCATGTTGAAGATTGCCGCAGCATGTCGACGAGGGTTGCTGCGGTGTTGCGTGGGCCGACCGGCGCGGAGTCGGCTTGATTCCTGGCGGATCGGAATAGATCCGAGTCGGACAGGGTCATGTTGCCGAACTTGTTGGCGATGAAGTCGAGGTTTCCAAAGGTGATTGTTTCGCCGGGGAAGAAGTTGATGCCATCGACTCCGGTGGTCGAATCCATCAGACTTGTCGAAGATGATCTCACCGACGCCCCTACCTGACGCGCCAACTGTCGATGTTTTGTATCGGCAATAAGAATATGGGGCTACTCGTGAGATTTAAATGTGATGGATTGCAAAGGAACACGAAACAATTTATACTGGTTCAGGCCCTTGAGATGAAGTAATGCCCAACGTCCAGTTGTGGTGTATTGCCTTTGAGGTTTCTTTGGTGATTGTTCTTTTCCCTCTACCCTCAGGGGGCGTCCTGCCTCCCCTATATACTAGGGGACAGGGTTACAGAGTAGGAATCCCAGTCGAACTCCGACCAAGAGATTTCCTTCTAGGAATACAACATGCCCGATTAGGACTATATCCTAACCTTGTCGTACAAGGTTATATATGCCAAGTCCTATTATATCCTTGATTACAAGGTTAGGCCCATTCTCTGTTCGAGTGGCCCAAATACTTCTTATGAGGTACTCGGGGCCCATGGCCTCCACACTAGCCCAAAGCACAGCCGTCAATTGTTCCCTAACGTCGGCACCATGACCGCACCACCGTGCCGAAGACAAAGCTGCCGCGACCTGTCCAATAGGGACACGTCTCGGGCAAGCACAGTGAGGGAAAACTCCCCTCACCATGTCGAAGCCCCCATGAGCCTCGCGCCTTCCAAGATGAGCCCCCCTCACTGGAATTAGTTGCCATAGGGGAAGGAGCCATTGCCGCTGCCCCTAGCTCCTTCCCTCCTTGAGGCTAGCCGCCGAAGGCGGCCCGCTCTGAGCACCGCACTCACAGCTAGGGGAAAGGATAGCTGTGCCATCACCCTGCAGAGCTCGAGCACAGCTCTTCTTGGCCAGAGCTCGCCCTTCTCACTGTCTCACCGCCTTCCCGAAGAGAGGACCGTTGAGCCGCGTAGCCCGAACACCGCGACCTGGTTCGAGCCACCCCTCCGCCGACCACCGCTGACCCGAGCCACCCCACCGCCTAGGGGCCTTGCCACTGTGTTTGGCCATGCTGAGTCATGCACGCGCCGCCTTCGGCCTATCCACCAGCTAGGTATCACGTGGAGAAATCCGGCGGTGCCGCCGGCCATCCGTGGCGGTCACCGCCGCGCGCTCTGGCATCCTGTTCGAGAGAAAGTGAGGAGAGAGATAGAGCGAGGGGGGAAAGTAGGGGAGGAGAAGAAGAAGAGGGACTGACGGCCGGACTACACCGTAATGAGTTTTGGTTATAAACTAATGGAGGTCAATTAAGTTAATGAAGTGATTAGTCTATTAAGGTGACATGTGGGCCCAACTCGCTTAAAGAAACTTAATTAAAGCCCAATTTAAACTCTAGATGACTAACCAGTGGACCCTACCCACTTAAAAAAAGATTAATAACTCGTTTCAAATTCAGTGGCACTGATATATGGCCCCGGGCCACCCTGGCAGTCAAATTGACTTGTCAACAGTTGACTTCAGTCCCACTTGTCAGTGAGACTTACTTTTCCTTAAGGAAAATAACTCAAATGAATTTTAAAACCAGCGAGTCCCACCTGTCGGTGACTCCAGCCTTTTTACTTTAAGAAAATAATTGGGAAAAGAAACAAAAAGGATTAATCAGTACAATTCATTATTTCAATGAAGTAAAATCCGAATTAATCTTTGGAAACTCATAACTAATTCAAATAAGCTCCAAATTGAGTGAAACTTATCTGTAAATTTTGTAAATTCAAGATCTATCTTCTGGTACAGAAATAAAAATGGCCACAAGTATATTTCATGCAACTTTTGTTTGATGACCCAATTTACTTAATTAATTCCCATACTAAAAATTGTTTTTGGCTAAGTTTTAGCCAAGTAATAGTGATCATTAACCTAAAAACATGATGGCACACTTTTGAACCCTGAAAACAAGGGGAATGAATGATCCCTAAAATTCAAATTATGTTTAAGACACAAATAAAATGCCAAAATACCCTTAATTAAATATGGGACTAATTCATTTACACTTATATAATCCTTAAAGCCATGAAACAATGCTCTACATAACTCTTGGTCTCAAGGAATCCAAATGAAATGCAAATGCCTAATAAAACATAGGTGGCTAACACAACCACATACATCAGGTTGCACATACAAGGAGAAAATAAAGGCAATGTCTAGAAACTGATTATAATCACTTGAACAACCTCACCTGAAGAATACAACTACAAATCAGTTGACCTAATTTAAGAAAATCTAATAAAATCTTGAATCTATAAGCACATCCATACATACTGAATCAAGCCACGCAACAAAATGGGAAATAATACACGATTTCTCATAAAGGAGAATAATCAATGACTCAGTTAACAAAATAAATAATTCATGAAGGCTAGCTAAGTAACCCTAAGGATAAATCGTCAACATTGATTGTTGTGATGTGTTAGTAATCCTATAGCAAGCTTAAGCCTTAGTCTGCCCTAGTTTTACAACGCCTAAGCCCTCTAAAGACCTTCTAGTTAGAGCAGAAGCCAAGTCCTCGGCCTCTTGCGACTAGAAAGCAGGCTCCCTAAGTTTGGAATTTAGGGACAGAGCTAGACGCCACGTATTTCGCCATTTGGAGTAGGTTTTTGGCCTTGTGTGCTAGTTGATTTTTGTATTTGCTTCTTCCTACGTAAACTAGATCGAGCCGCTACAGAGAGGATCGTGAAGGAGGCATCTGAGGAGCTAAAGGTTGAGCAGGGTTAACCAAGCAAGTTGAACCGCTAATCACCATGAGCAAGGCAAGTCATCATAGCCCTTCGATCATATTGGTCCTAATTTATAAAATGTTTTGTTTGTGAATGCATGCTTTAATTTAAATTATGATTATGATGCATTGGTTAGTAGGCAATTTCCTACCACATTATAAATGACCCCATGCCATTTAATTGAATATCCACCCTTGTAAATGGTATAGGACTAATTTATATGCTACATTCATGCTTAGCCATGCTTAGATGAATCTAGTCAATTTATTCACTTAATCCCTACTAAAATTTGACAGGGTAGTCATCAGGAGGTGACTGGTTAAACAATTGATGAACCGGTTGGATTGTTTGAAAACGAAATTAAACTTCCTAAATAGGACTTGGGTATGTGGGATGTTAGTGGCTGATGTGGGAGGCCTTTAGTTGCATACCCAAGTCAACTAAGGACCGGTTCCTTTTGCGACCTCTGGCTAGTTACATGTATGACCACATGTCTGGAATGGGACGGATATGGCTGACTAATTTACAGAACTTCGGGTGTATACCTAGGACGAGGGGCGGACTAGATCTTGCAGGCTAGGTCTAGCAAGGCTAGTCTGGATAGGTTCACATCCCTTATATGATGGGTTTGCGAGACGCCAGGACCATCATATTTACGAAGAACCTGGTGATGCGCTCAGGTTGGATGAACGGTGTGAGGAGTTCGAGATGTGTCGTTACCTACCCAATAGTGGCCCACCCTAGGGAGAGCGTCACCTACCCTAGCACATGGGGGTCATTGCCAGGATATTGCCAGTAGGAATGTATTGTAAAGGCCTTGTCATTGGACTCACGCTAAATGCCTTGACCGGCCGGGCGTTAGAGTGTGATGGCGTGTGGGTATAGCATACAACCTCTGCAGAGTGAAAAATATTCGAATAGCCATGCCCACGGTCATGGGAGGAGCTATGACCATTTGGATTAGTTTTGTTTTTACAAAAACTTGGGTTGGGAAAGAAATGGCAATTAAGAGGGAGCGCACCGCTCCGATGACTTATTGAGCACACGTGGGTTTCCTGCCCGCAGCACTTGGCAAGGGAAGCCAAACTGATCTTCGGTGGGTACGATTAAGGTACCCTAATGCTGAGAGTTCTCACGTGGGTGGGGTATTGATGATGCCGGCTTATCCTCTCGTGTATGAGGCTCTAATCCCTGATAATCAAGATGTGCAGAAAATCAGTTTGTGAAAATACAATTTGAATCTATTACTATACTATTGTAACTTTGGCTTTACGCAATTAAACATATAACCATCCTTGTTATACCCGTGCAATTTACTACATATTCCGCAGTGGCATGTTGAGTACGTAAGTACTCACTCTTTCTCAAATTGTGGATATATATATATATATATATATATATAAGAAAGAAGCAGAAGGCCTTGCTAGTATGCTTGCATACTCGTACTCGGCAGGATGAGCGAAGTGCTGATTGGGAACTATGTCGCAACCCTAGTCAACTGCTTGTGGGCATGTTGTTGGGCCTACTAATAATTTGGTTTTCCGTTGCTGTTTATCTATAAGAACATGGTTATATCAACCATAATAAAGGTAATTAACTCTTTAGCCTCATTTCATTTTAATTTATGCCTTGTGCTAGCTATGAATGTGTGTACCAACTACTGATCCAGGGATTGGTACAGGAAAACACATGAGGTTTTCGGTTTCCAAAATCGGGGCCCGATAGAGGGTGGTTGGGTAAGATGGGGAGAAATATGAATGAGGGGTTGTTAGGTGAAAAAAAATAGTTCAACCGTTGTATAAAAATATAAGGCATGTTTATTATTGACATGGTCTCTAAAAGTATAGTTTGACCCTTAGTTATTTTCTTAATACATTATCAATAACTATGTAATTAACATCATATGAAAGTATTTTCAAACACAAATTAATCTAATGTTACCATATGCGTGACATAAAATATATATTGTTAGTATAATAATTAGTCAAATGCTACAAATGTTGACTTTACGAAAATCAAGGACGTATTACATTTTTATACGGAAGGATTACTCTAGAATTGCATACTTTTTGGGACAAAATTTGTTTCATTAGGGATGACACAATATCCGGGCTTGATTGATTAATCTGTCCGCTCTTTTTCGTTTGTCACTAATTAGGACATACATTAGTAATATAAGAGTAAATATAATTTCATAAAATACCATGTATTATGGTTTAAGTTGCATGAAACTGCAAGGGTTTTGACATGTTCCACATAATCCCAAGTATTATGTACTATAATTTCACAAAACCATACAGTTAATCATTTTTTTTATCTGCCATGCATTTGAGTTATAAACTTCTCGGAAACTTATGAGTTCTCTAATCCATCATAAAAATGTTATAACAATCTAAGTTCATTAATTTTTATTTTGCTATAATGTTAAGTTAGATTGATTAACGGTGTGTTTTTTAAAATCTTAGGACCATAATTGTCGATATTTTGCAACGGCAATAATAATATGGGGCTAGTCGTTGGATCGAAACTCGGTGGACTGCAAAGGAACACGAAAGGTTTATACTAGTTCAGGCCCTCGATGAGAGGTAATACCCTACGTCCAGTTGTGGTATATTCCTTTGAGGATGTATGATTCTAATAAATCTCTGTGTGCCCTCAAGGGGGATAGGAGTACAAGATAGGAGTCCCAGCCATACTATGACCAAGAGATCTCCTCTTAGAGATATAACTTGCCCGACTAGAATTGTATCTTCCTTATCGTACAAGATGAAGTCTGTCGAGTCCTATCATATCTCTAATTACAAGGCTAGGCCCATCCTCTATCCGAGTGGCCCATATGCTTGTCATGTGGTACCCGGGGCCCATGGCCTCCACAGCAGCCTCTGAGACCTTCATAGTTGAGTCATAGCTGATGCCGAGTGCTCATCCTCCACGGTGAAGATTGCCTGAGTGCATTGCTCCCGAGTACTCTTTGTCCGAGTGCTTCTTCTTCCCGAGTCCTGCTTTATGTCAGCTGGCAGCGAGGCTATGAAGGGCTCCATGTAGAAGTATGAATAGTGTGCGCCGAATAGGCGCACCTATTAGGTGTAGCCCTGACTTTGTGCTTAATTGTGAAACAATTAAACATAAAGTCAAAGATTTTTAACCTTGTAGTCTTTCCCGAGTAGTATACTACTGGTATATGAGACTCTTCAGCATTATATCAGCCGGAAATATTTTATAATCTTTCTCGAGTAGTATGCCACTCATATATGAGACTCTTTAGCTTCATGTCAGCCGGAAGAATTATTTATAGTCTTTCCTGAGTAGTATACCACTTGGAAGTTAGACTCTTCAGCGTCATGTCGGCTAGAAAAATATTTGCTCATAGCAATAATTAGCTAAGCATGTAAGCCGAGTACCACTTTATGGATTTCAATCCAATATGTGGTCAGGTGTACTTGAGAGATACCTGCATCCCCAATTTTAATGGAGACCAGCTTGTGATCCTTAATACCTGGTAAATAATACAGATATCTGAACACATGTGTTCAGCAGTCAGGCATTCATGAAGCATATCTGATTACCCAATCAGTTTCTGTAGGTAGCGCCAGCACTATGATTTCAACACAGTCAGCAAGCGACTCATATTGAGCATGCTATTGTAGAAACTCATATCTTAGTGGCCTAGTACCGAATTTGCAGGCCCAAGCCCACTTATCAGTACAGGCTCTATAAAGGCAGGGAGAGAGAGAAAAGATTCCCTCATCTTCTCCAATCCACCAATCGCTTCGTCTTCCAACTTCTGCACTGAAATTTTGCGCCTTGCCTCACTAGGGTTTGCCATTGCTAGCTCTTCTGCCATGCCCCAAACTGACCTTTCGGGAAGGACAAGTTCGGATCGTGCAAATAACCTGCAACCTGTACTAGTCCCAGGACTATAGTGCTGGCACAATAGGTGATGGAACCGTCATCACACAACTTGTCTTTATTAATAGACATAGTCTTACATCCAAGTTGGAACTGCGGACATACCCGAGCTCACAACGATACATTAGCAAAAGAGCAGAAAGCGGAAACTAGCCCAAAGCCACAAGCGTGGCTCGGGAACTAAGCCGAAACCCTAAAACTCCTCGAAGCTCGCTTGCTCCTGGAAGAACTCCTCGTCAGTTGGATCTAGCTCGTCTTCAGGCACTGGGGGGGATAGATACATGTATATATAGAGCAAGGGTGAGTACTAGCATACTCAACAAGTCATGGGAGCTTAGGTGGTTAATGCAAGCTTCAAAGGTTGGCTGGTTGTTTTTACATTTCGTTTTATTTGAATTGCTTTCAAAATAGTCTAAGAGTGTGTGCTTCTCAACAATGAGACAAGGTGCGGTCTCGCCCGGATTGGAGTGATTTGTATCTATCTTTTAATTGGCGCAACTCACAAGAGTTGGCCTCGGGGATCCAGCTTCCCAGCTGATCCAGCTTCATAGGGCCCACAGCCCGGCTGTCCTCGATATCATCACACCATTTCCGAAATCGGATTCCCAATCCTCAAACATCATTTCACAAGCAGTTTGTCAAACAAAACTACGCTAAGGAAATCACCTCACATCCGCCCATGACCACGAGCACAGCTGTTCAACAGTTTAAACCTCTGCGGAGAGGTACACTTTACCCACACGACGCGACTTACCCTATCACCCAGCTCGCGACTGAACGAACACGACTGCTGACTAGGGGTTTTCACGACAAGGCATTTCCCAAACCCTCCCAGGTTACCCCATGCCAACTGGAGGGGTTCTCAAGACCAACAATAGGGTAGGTCCGAGACCATGCTATGCCAGGATCCCAGGAGGCACCCTCGATGCCCTCTCGCACGATCCACAGTCCAATGACATGCAAGGCGTCCCTGGGAGGCCAGTTACTCAGCCAGGAGTTATCCCATATCACCCATGTGGTTGTACTGTCATATGTTCAGATGAAATTCCAGAGGAGACTTGTCCTGCTGGCACGATCCCCGCACCGCGGTTTTCGCAAACCATTTTATTTTCAAGGCACCGACCCAAGTGTTGGGTTTTTCAAAGTTTCGTAAACCCAAATTTTACCCATCGTAGTCATTTTTAAATTTGATAGGCGATCACCGGTACCATGCCTGTCGGCACGGATACCGGGATCTGTCAAGAAAGGTGATAAGGATGTTTAAGGGAATAGCAATCAATTAAGGAAGTCATGCAGCAAATGGATCGGCGGCTCGTCAATTATCTCGCGACCGCGGCCGAGAATTTCAGTGTAACCTAATTTATGCGATTTAGCAATTAAAATACTCAGTTTCGTAATTATGGGTTCGAGATGATCAAAGGTGACTTTCCTTGCTCAAGGCCTGCAGCTTCGTCTTCGAAATCCGCATCTAGAGACTCCTCGGGTTCTGAAACTACACACGTTGCGAAGAAAAACAATAAAAAGGCTAGCATAATAGTCCTATTACAGACTTCTAGGGGTGCCATTAGAAAGATCTCATTTTTAGAAAATTTCTAGAATTGAAACGGAGTCAATCGGACGATCGGATGAAAAGATATTGATTTTTGAATATTTTTGGGTATTTCTGAATTATAGGAAAAGAAGTTAGAAAGGATTTTGTTGATTTAATGTCCTCCTGGGCCACTGACGAGGGGGCCTAGTGGACAGCCGTAGGGGGGCATGGAGACGCGCGCGCGACGGGCTCGGCCCACTGCACCGACGGCCTCGGGAGCCAAGGAGAATTTGGGCCGATGGATCCCGGCCTGGCAAGGGAGTAGCGCAACGGCCTCTTGCCAGTAGGCCCGATCCGACAAGCGGGGCCCGCGGTCAGCCTCCCGGTTTACATGGGGGTGTGCCCACGAAGGGATGGATTAGGAGGAGCCGGTGGGTTGGGCGTATGGCTGGTCCAAGGAGTACTGGAGTGAGGCGGGCCCGCATGCAGCCTCACGATGCTAGCGTGGCTGCCACAGCTGCGTCGGGAGGAGGACAAAGAACAGTGACAGATCCAATGGCCGACTACGTTGCGGTTCATCGAAGTGGTTCCGCGGGAAGAGAAACGACGAGGCACCGGAGCGAAGGGGAGACCAAAGGGAGCCGGTTTAGTGGCTCGGATTCGCCAGAAAGGGGGCGACGGCGAGGAATCGCGGTGGAGAGAAATGGCGACGGCGGTTTGGGCGTCTCACTGAGGGCAGTCCAGGATTCAATTCCTCGAGCCGAGACGTTCTCCAGGGGCTCTAGAAGCCTTCCCCTAAATTGGGGTGAGCAGAGATTGAAGCCACACGACTAGCGGCGTTGAGCAGAACGGTGGCGGCGCGGCGGTCGCGGCGGGGCGTGTACGGCCAGCGGCCGGAGTTTTTGGGCGCAGGCGGCGTCACTCGAGCTAGGAGGGGGAGAACAAAGGAAAAAAGGCGGTGGCTACCGTGACAGGAGCACGCAGTGAAGAACGCCGGCGGCACGAACGTGATCATTCGTGCCTCAGCACGAGCAGTCGAGAGAGAGGAGCAGCAGGTGTCGACGGTGGCCACGGGTCTGCACCGGGGGCTCGATGCGAGCCAAGAAGTGTGCCAAGGCACACGGCACCGTGGTGGTCCAAGGACGATGTTGGAGGTGGAGCTTCGGAAGGGATGGTCCGAGGTGCAGAGGGAGGTATTTATAGCCTGGTGGAGCTAAGTGGCATCGAGGAGAAGGAAAGCCTTCTCACTGGGCGGTCAAGCGGACACTGGCGCGACGGCATCATCGTCCTCTGCCTGTCGGCGGTGGCGACCAAGCACGGAGGAGCGGCTGTGTCGATGCTTTGCACCGGCAATAATACTATGGGGGTACTCGGCGACCTGGAATTCGGTGGATTACAGAGGAACACGAGGGAATTATACTGGTTCAGGCCCTCGTTGTGAGGTAATACCCTACGTCCAGTTGAGGTGTTATTCCTCTGAGGTGGATTTGTGATCAATGATCTGGTTCGCCCTCATAGGGCGCCCTGCCTCCCTTTATATACTAGGGGACAGGGGTACATGGCAAGGATCCCAGTCGGATACGACCAAGGGATTTCCTTATTAGAGATAGAATCCTGTCCGACTAAGGCTATGTTTCCTTATTGTACAAGGCACAGCCTGCCGGGTGCTATCTTATCTCTAATTACATGATCTGGCCCATCCTCTATCCGAGTGGCCCATGTGCTTGTAGTGAGGTACCCGGGCCCATGCTCCCACAGTAGCCCCTGAGACCTTCATAGTTGAGTCACAGCTGATGCCGAGTGCTCATCCTCCACGGTGAAGGTTACCCGAGTGCGATGCTCCCGAGTACTCTTTGTCCGAGTAAGTCTTCCCGAGTCCTGCTTCATGTCAGCTGGCAGCGAGGCTATGAAGGGCTTCATGTAATATATGAATAGTGTGCGCCGAATAGGCGCACCTATTAGGTGTAGCCCCCGACTTTGTGCTTAATTGTGAAGACAATTAAACATAAAGTCAAAGATCTTTAACCTGGAAGTCTTTCCCGAGTAGATTACTACTGGTATATGAGACTCTTCGGTATCATGTCAACCGGAATATAATTTATAGTCTTGCCGAGTAGGAGGCTACTCGTATATAGGACTCTTCGACTTCATGTCAGTCGGAATATGAGTTTATAGTCTTTCCCGAGTGGCGTCCCACCTAGAAGTTAGACTCCTCCGCGTCATGTCAGCGGGAATGAGAAATTTATAGTCTCTCCCGAGTAGCGCACTACTTGAAAGTTAGACTCTTCAGCGTCATGTCGGCTGGAATAATGTTGCTCATGGCAACTGATGGCCATGCATGTAGGCCGAGTACCACTTTATGAAAATAAATCCACTATGTGGTCAGGTGTTCCCGAGAAAGATACCTGCATCCCCAATTTTAATGAAGACCAGCTTGTGATCCTTATAAGGATATATCCTCGAGACCTGGTGATAAAACAGATACCCAAACATATTTGTTAGCAGTAAGGCTCTCATGAAGCATATCTGTTTACCTCATCGATTCCTGTGAGTAGCACCAGCGCCTATAATTTCAACTCAGCCTGCGGGGCCCACATGGAGCATGCTACTGTAGAACTCATATCTTGTCGGCCCAATTACCAACTGTGTAGGCCTGGCCCATCTAGTCGGTTCAGGCTATAAGAGGATGGGAGAGAGAAAAAGATTCCATCGTCTTCCCCAAAGCAACCAATCTCTTCATCTCCACCTTCGCGCCTAGCTTTTCGCCTCCCGCCCGGCTAGGGTTTAGCAGCAGCCATTCCCCACCCAGACTCGGGCGATTTCAATCCTCTTCGTTTATTCCAAGCCCCCGATTGCTTTCCCCAAATCTCAACACCTCCAGTCATGCCGAAGGCGACGAATCCTGTGGTGCGCCAGGGAGTTCTTGGCCGATCTCGGATTGCGCTCGGTGAAGCTGAAACGGTTGGAGAGCGAGCTGAAGTTGCCCAGCCAAGAAGTGATCCCGTTGGCGGTCGGCGAGGGATGAGTCGAAGCCCCAACCCCCGGCCTGGTGAAACGGTAGTTTTCGCCTCTTTCTTTGATCGGCTTGTGTCTCCCGTCGTCTGATTTCTTCCGCCGCATCCTTGATTTCTACGGGCTGGAGTTGGTGCATTTGAATCCCAACTCGATCCTTCAGATCTCCATATTCGTACTCTTTGCGAGTGCTTTCTAGGTGTTGA
Source organism: Oryza meyeriana var. granulata (assembly GCA_003991445.1). Lineage (NCBI taxonomy): Eukaryota > Viridiplantae > Streptophyta > Magnoliopsida > Poales > Poaceae > Oryza > Oryza meyeriana. The sequence continues at coordinate 5,621 of RYFJ01000803.1, read as the reverse complement.
GCCCCATTTCATCCTCTTCCGACACTTGTTCCATGTCAAGCCCCAGCCTTCCAAGAGTAATATCAGTGTGATTGGGGGGCTGGTCTTCAATTAAGGAGTGACGGAAGAAAAACATATATCGATTTGCCCTTGAAATCTTCTCTGAAGGGCTGGCACAAGGAGTGGTTTTACTGTGCCAATCTAGCTCCTTCCTTGCCCCCGTTTACTGGTATGCCGCCGGCAGTGTTTGCCAAGCTCGTCTTCGGAGCCAACCTTTGAAGAACTGGCCAGCACACATATTGCTGACGAAGATAGATGACCTCAAGAGGCCGGCTTGACAGGGCCCTGGTGCTCGTCGTTTCCTGACGAGGCGCGTCCAGCCGCTGAAGCTGAGAAGCGCTTTCGGCTGGGCCTTCAGAGGTAAACACGATCCGACCGGATGTGAGCAGCGAGACAGCGAACAACGGGGCAGAACCGATACCTTGTTTGGCTTCTTCCCGAAGGGGTTGCCACCGAAGATGATAAACCGCCGAGTTGCCTGCCTATAGCTTCATCCGGCCGCGGACCAAGGTAACCTTCTACTTTTCTTCTGTGGTGAACGCCTGTGGAACGATGATTGTTCAACCTTTCGTGATGTTATCTTGTCGACTCGCTTGTAGTGGCACGAGAATTTGATGAAATTCTCGTCCATTGTCTGCGTCGCGCCGAGGAAAAGGCCAAGGAGTCCCTCTGATGCCCACCCCGCTCCAAGAGAGCGGGGAAGAAGCCAATTTTATATCGGGCGAGGGGGCCATGACAGCGCGTGCCTGAGCGTAGCTTGAAGATAAAGGACACCGCTGCCACAACGCCCACGCGGTCGATCCCAGGCTGAGAGCAGCTGGCTTGGGCTCGACGTTCATACTCAGCAAGAGCGCCCCAAGGCCAACCAGAGCAGAGGCCGATGGTGAAGAACCCGAACCAACCGTACCAAGCCGAGGCCGACTCAGGCCAATGCCTCCCGCCGTCGACTACACCGACCGGCGAGCGCCGATCTAGTGCTTCGCCGGGGAGCGGCGTGCTAGCAGAAGCTGAAGTTTTCCAAGAGGTGCGCTACTCCGAGCATTCTGTAGTCGTGTATGTTAAAATACAGTCCTGATGTCTTGCTTCGTTGTGCAGAAGCGGGCCGATATCGACCTCAAAAAGGTCGACCCATCTGCTCTGCTTGATGAGTCCGCCCCAGCCGACGTCAGCAGCAGCAAACACCACCTGCTGAGCCGGCGGCCAGCCCGGTCGCTGAAACCGAGGTGGCTCCAAACTACAGGGCCACTACCGCCACTCGACCGAGAGGTGGCTGTTGAAACTTGAGCCCCAGCCCCCGAGGCACCATTACGTGCCCCGGAAGCAGGGGACGGATCCCCCGAGCCGTCCCCAATGTCTTTTAAGGGAATGGCGATGCCGAGCCAGGACCCTGTCGCCATCATGTTATCGTCATCGCATCGTCGCGTTGCCGCCGCCACCGGCATCCCACATTTGCCTCGATCGAAGCTCCCCCACGTGTGATGCCCCGACCTTCTCTGGACCACCTCGCGACTCCCGCACTATGAAAAGCTTCAGGCTCGATGAAGTCGTCCTGCAAGGAGAGCGAAACCCCAAGAGCCTGCTTCTGCCGCCATCAACTGGTCCCAAGGGGGCGGTATGATTCTTGTGTAGTGAAGCTCCAGCAATTTCTTGTCTTTGATGTTTGACCTTCCCGTTGGTTTTTTCCTTGTCCTGAGCAGAAGCTCGTCGACCGCAACGAGGCGATGACAGAGATCCCTCCTGTCGAGATGGCTCCCCACCTCGCGGAATTACAACAGCTCCGGCATTGAAGGCCGAGATGGAGCGCGTCACACGAGGGAGGGAGGCCTGGCCCCCCCTGCTAAGAGCGCGCTGATCAGCTCAGGGCTGAACATGGGGCCCTAGCCGAGAAGCATCAGAGGTAAAATCCTCCGAGCACTATCTCCCCGACTGGGACCGTTGTGTACATCATCCAGCTACGTCGATCTACCCGACTCTTCGGTGCGTGTCATGACGCGTGACTGAGCTCTTGCTAATCTGTGGTGCAGGACCTCGAAGCGGAGAGGGATCGCAGCTGAAGGAGCCGAAGAAGCCAAGGCCGAGCTTGAAAGGGTCAAGGCCGATCCCTGAACAAGGCCAACACCCGAGCTTACCGAGGACGAAGCCGAGTTGGAGAAGGCCGTCGTCATGAGCTCGGTAAGGAGAAGGCCGAACTGGACGAAGACCGTGTTTTCATCAGCCGGCGTGGGAGGCCGACTACGAAAGTAAGTCCTCAACCCGACTGTGATCTCACCAATACATTATTCACCCTGTGTGTAGCCGATCCTGACAAGCTTACTTGCCGGCCCCCCCCCGATCTGGCAGGCATGAGAGCCAACGTCCAGGCCCCTCCCGCAGTACCCGTTCTACACGGAGGAGATAAGGTCAATCAGGAGTCACGGGAGGCCCCTCGTCGCGGTCCGTGAAGTGGCTCCTTGGACCCTTGTGATCCCCGCTCAGTGGGGACCAGCTGTGCAGCCCAAATTCTCAAATAATGGGGCGTCTCCGAGACGCGCCGAAACGCCCTGAAAAGGTACTCAGCCCCACGGCGCGTTGCGCCGGCTGGCCCCAGACCCTAGCAATGACCAAGTCCATCTCCCGAGGGCGGACATTGAGGCCATCGGGGAGGGATTTTCCCGAGGAGACGACGCACCCCCCCAGGAAGCGCTGAGCTGATCTCACAGGCGAAGCCCGACTGCAGAAGCGAACCCGAAGACCTGGTCTCTTACGGAAAGTGAGATATATTTATTTTGTAGTCCGTCCATCTATTGACATTATATGCTTTCATATACGATCATGTGTCTAATATATGTGTCGTGCCGCCCAAACTTATTATTCAGTTGTCATTAGCTTTTACTCTCCCCGACCATCTGTAGCATGCACCGCAAGCTAGTTCGATAGAAACTTGATAAAAATCGTCCCGGAGGAAGATGCTTACTGCGGCGCGAACTGCATCAGTCGTGGCAAGGCTTCATAACCCGAGGTGACCCGATAAGCTAACTGTATGCATTGACAGAACACATATGTATACATGCAGCCCCCGACTCACTACTCGATTGGAACAACGCTAGTGACTCAGGACCAAACTGTACACATGGGAAAACAGTAAGACTCTCAGGTATAGACAAGGACGTAGCTGTTCTATATTCCATGAGTTGGTGAATGAGGACGCCGTCTCCTTGTCTTCAGTCGGTAGGCCCCTGCCGCGTGACCTCGCGCTATAATGAACCGCCCCTCCCAGATGGGGTCATAGTTTATGCCTGTCCTTGGTGGTTTGTATCTTCCTCTTTAGAACGAGATCCCCGACCAAGAAGGCCCCCTCCGGCCACGGACGTTGCGATTGTGGTAGCGACGCAGCCTTGAAGATACCCTTGCCCACTGGATTGTTCCCCCAGGCGTCTCTTGCTTTCTCCAGCTGATATAATTCGATCAGTCGCGCGCTGTTGGAATCGTCTTCGCCCAAGTAACGCCCCAGAGCGCGCGAGCAGCCCGGGGAACTGCTATCTCGGTCCAAGGTCCGGCCACTACCCCCCCTCCCCCTCGCAGTGACAGCACCGCAGCGCATAGGCCTCGGTACCTAGGACCAGCAAGAAAGGGATCGCCCTGTTTGCACCCGACTACTAACCGTGGTTCTGAGGGACCAGAGAAACGGATGTAGTTCTTGGTTACCCACCGACCCGCATATGGTTGTAGTCGGGTCGTATATCCTGGCCTTGATGCCTTGTCCAAAACCATGCCCGTTGGCTCACTCAACATTGTCCCGTTGCTCCGCGGGTGGCCACAGACGCACATAGCAGATCTTGATGCCCCCGAAGTCGTCGCAGAAATCGACTTGAACTAGGCCTTGCCGCGAACTGAGTGCCTCTGTCGGTTTATTCCCGTTAGGGACCCCCAAACCCGGCTTCCTATAGTATACTCAGATGAAGTCCTTTGCTCGCTGCCGCGTGATTGTTGCGACTCCAGGTTTAGCCTCAATCCACTTGGTGAACTTATATCCACTCGCCGACGAATAAATTGTGAACCCTCCTGGCGCTTTCTGAATGGCCCGACCATGTCCCCGAGCCCCAGTCATACTGCGAATGGCCAAGAGATGGCGGATAGTCCTGAGTCTCTGGCAGCGGGAAGATGCTGTTCTGGTCTTGCGAAGAAACTGGCAAAAACCCTCGGCGTTGCGAACGATGTCTTTTGGCGTCTGTTGACTGCCCGGTGGGCCAGCCAGAATCCCTGCCGGCTTAAGCTTTTCCGACTAACGTCCTGGAACTTGCAGCGTGGTTGCCACAGTATCCCGAGTGACTGGATTGAATGCAGGATGACGTCTGCTTGCCCTTCCCTCCCCGTCCTGACACAGCGCCCCTGAGGACACCGGATGCCTCCTCGGTACAGGTCTTCGTCTTCCGACTACAGGAAGCTTTTGCCCTTCGACGCCTTGATTTTTGCTCGCTTCATTGCGATCTCTCTGGAGATTTCATCCCCTCCTTCCAGAGGAATTGAGAAACAGGACCCCTCCCAGTCTTGACATATGTGCGTTGCAGCACTTCGTCGGTGTGGTCGGGTAGGCTCGCCTCCCGACGCTCTTGTGCCTTTCTGTCTTGACTGATGGCTCCATAAGTTGCTCGACGAAGATTCCAGTCGGGGACCGCTTCTCGCTTGCCGATTCCCATGTTTGCCAGCCTCATCCGCCCCGCCGTCGTTGTATTGACCGCAGGACGTGTGTTGATTTCCAGGCCCGACTCGAAACTTGTCTTTCCAACTTGCGGACCTCCTACAGTATGCCGCCATTTGTGTCGTCGAGACACCATGTCCCACTCTTTTCACTGACTTGGTTGACCACTAGTTGGGGAGCCATCTCTCCCGCACCCAACCTAGCGTCACGTAATGCCGAGTGATATGGCGATGCGGGACCCGCCCACCCTCCCCCCCGTTGAACAAGAGCCTCGTACTCGAGACGTCATGTGGGAAGCCGGGAAGTGGATTGAGTACGTACTTTAACTTTTCGGCCAGTGGGGCATGTCAGGTCATGACACCACCCCCGGCACCGCCGCATCCGTTACAGGAAAAACCGTCCCGAAGTACATGTTCTCCAGTACTCTAGCTTTGTTCTTGTGTTGGGGAGTTGAACTTCTGCTCCACTCGGCCACGAAGTCGGCTAGAGCTTTGAAGATTTTGATAGCTGTCCGTGGCTGAAAGGTGATGATCAAACGCCATCGAGCTCGATGGCCCATTTAGCGATTCAGACCGTGGCCTCGCTTATCGAAGCATCGCCCGGAGTGAACGCTGTGACCACGGATCCGGTTTGATGGTGCTTGAAAGTTTTTGCACCAGCTTCACTTGCATGAGTAGCCGGTTAAGCAGCTTTGCTGGACTGCGGGTATCTTTGTTTGGACGGGCAAGGACCCCTCGCTGACAAAAGAAGTTGGCCGTGTATCTTATTTGAGATGACCCTGTTCGGATCGCGTCCAGCTACCCAGCACCGCTGCTGACTACCCTGCTTGTGGTTTGCCGCCTCCAGATAAAGGCATTAGTGGTTCCTGGCAGGGTGACGGGCTAGCACGGGGGCGTGGTGATAA